>CP142457.1:13480000-13787500 GCA_038049695.1 Cinnamomum chago | reverse complement strand
ATTAAATAGGTACAAAGGACTAAATATTAATGGAGAAAAATATAATATTTTACATTCTCATCAATGCCCCCGTTGGCAATATTCGCCTGTCATGACTAAGAACAGGTGGTAGATTCCATCCTAACGGAGAGTTGGTGGTTTAAGACCAAGCTTTCTACTTTTCCAATTCAAGGGGAGTCAACTTGGCAGATATCAAATGCATTTGAAAACGTGTTGACATTTTCCCCTATTGCCTCCAGTCTCCGCAGTTATTGTGCAAACAGTGGTGGAAAAAAAAAATCACCTCGGAGGCATAGTTGCTAATTTCGTTTGGAACCCTATTTTGGCCGGACCTCCGCAGCTAAACAGGCAAGGTGCTGGCCCAAAACATCTTTACAATGCACTGTTTATATTTTTGGAGATTTTTCTGGTACAGAGGCCCTTAGATTCTAACTTAATAGGGGGGTGTTACTACAAAAAAAATTTACCAAAATGATAATTGTATAAAAAAGACATGTTCCAAGGACCAAAGTGCCTTCTTTGTGCTATAGTGCACAGTAGACTGCTCTATTTTTATTTTACTTTATTTTTCCTAAGTACAGGGTGGTGAGGCTCCAATGTTGGTCTCAATAGTTTGCAATGGACGAGGTTTGACATTGTGGCTGTGGTGCAGAAGAATGGAATTGCTTAGCCTCTGGACCGAGACTATCTTTTACTATTTTACCCTCATATTTGTTTGTGTAGATCTTCACTTGGGAGCCGTGTATTTGCAAGTTCCCACTTGCAAGTTCTTGTCCATGTATTTGAGGCACACAGATGAGACGAAGCCAACTGATATCTAGTTTTTCCTGTAATGGTTTGATTAGTTTTTGTATATTCTTATTATCGCGTTATAGCTTCGTGTGTTTTTATTTCACTTGTCCTTCTTTTCACTGTTTTATCCCTCTCTTAGATTTCTTCACTGCATCTTGTTAAAAAAAAAATATCTTCCAAGAAATACAAGCTCATGAGAGAACACAGGCCTTAAAACTCACCCCAATCCAGCCATATATAAATAGGGCTCATGCCTTGTGCAATTTAGCCCAGCCCATAAGTAGTACCCCACCTATTTGTTACTTAGGAGACATTGAATTGATAGTATAGATGGGCCCCTTCCATCACGTTATTTTCCTAAAACATAAAATTAAATGGATAATTAGCCAAAAAGTCCCTCAACACGGTGTAAGAAAACTGATTCAAAGAAAGAGAAATAATCCAGAAAATCTCAAGCAGCCGAATCATGAAGTTTTTTGTGGAAAACATATAAAATTCACAAAACTCTTATAAATTTCCCTGACTTTACTGGTAAACAAACACATAAATTCAACTGACTTTATTTGTAAGTATAAGCAATGAAGAGTTTGTGATAGAATGCATATAAATTTATATGACTTTGTGAAACAGTTCAGATAAATTTATCTAACTTTAGCAGTAGGTATAAGGAATGATACAAACTGAATAAGGAATTATACAAACTCAGATAAACTTATCTGAGTTTGCGTCAGAATTCAGATAAAATTATCTGACTTCATATGTAGCCATAAGGTATGTCACAAAATCAGATAAATTAATGTAGTTTGTGACAAAAATTCAGATAAATTTATCTGACTTTATCTGTAACTATAACAAATGAATCAAACTAAAAAATGAAGAGCAATGAAACATAACTAGAATAATTGTACATCTATTAACATCGAATAATTGAAGAGATGAAGAATTACACATCTATGACCACTTTATAAACTCACGAATAACATAACTAGACAGATCTATACAGAAATACTCACAATATAAGACTTGTTTTAGAAAGGAGATTTTGTAGGCAGAAATCTATCAATCGTCATTCCCTCCCATTTGAATTTTGAAACTTGATCTACAACTACGAAATAAAATTCGTGACACAACTTGAGACGTTTACAGGTGAAAATCAGTCATTAAAGATCATGTCCTTGAGCTTAAAACTAGGAATAAAATGCGTGACATAACTTCATATAGTAAAGAGGGAAAATCAGTCATGAAAATATATGATCAGGCAAACTTATGGACCTCGGCCTGAAATAAGTTCAGGTGCAAGGGACTAGAGGCCTTAACCGAAAATGTTGTGGAATAGAGGCCTTAAATGATAAGGTTAAGGGACCTCTGGGCAATTTATCTGAATTTATATGTATCAAGGCTGTATACAAACCTTATATCGCGCAATATAAAGATTTGCATTACAATATCGTTTGAACAATGTCAGCACTGGTGCACGAGGAAAAATCTTTGTACGCAAGTTGATGCCCCCTCGAGGAAAAGTAGCTTGAAGAGGACATGGATGTTGAAAAGTATTTATGCTCCCTCTACTAATGCCTCAAGGTTTTGCAAAGATTGATTCCTGGAATAAATTCAATATGTATCAGAGCTAACCAATCAAATTTCCTCTGCCAACCAATCATACCAAAACCTCAAGGCATACTAAAATACTTTTCAACACTCTCTCTTTGGTGAAATCCGGTTGGCGCACATTTTACGACGTGAATATTTCAGCGCCGAGTCAATCCTCCAAGGATTCAAATTCACGATCATTTGGCTCTGATATCATATTAAATCTCCTCCGGTAACCAATCCTATCAAAACCTCGAGCCGTTAGTAACGGCAGCAGAAATAATTTTTAACACTGCCCCTGATGGAGAACCCAATTGGCGCACATTTTATGACATGTACATTTAAGCGCCAAGTCATTCCTCCTATGATTCAAACTTGCTATCGGTTCATATTAAATTTCCTCCACTAACCAATCCAACCAAAACCTTGAGGTATTAGAAGAGGCAACAAAAATACTTATCAACAATGGACGAAAGTATAAGGACAGATCTGAAGACCTATCCGAGGATTGGGCTCAAGTTAGACTGGAACGGCGAAACAGAATTCATATAGCCGACCCAACATAATTGGGACGAGGGTTTGATGATCATGATGATATGGTTTCTAACACAAATATTATTGAAACGTAATTCTAGAATATATAACAATATATTTAAAAAAATCAATAATATATTAGTTTTACTTGAATATATGATAAGTTGGAGATGCATCATGCATGGTTGTAGCTATTAACATTGCAAAGGTGCAGATTACACTGATTATTGCATAATATTAACCACAATTTAGGGGAGGTTTGGCACTGGCATTTTCCTAGGAAAGGGAAGGGATTGGACAAAGATGATGCACTCCACGTAGTTGAAAGAGATGTTTCTTAAGCTGCAGCCTCTGCAGGAAAAGAGACCTTTCTCAAGACATAAACAGGATCCCCCACTTTAATATACTTTTCTTTCCCTGAAGCCGAGCAGGACTCTTTGCAAACTAAATTTTGACCAAAATAAACCTGCAGAATTACAAAAAGTCTACCTGGACAAACTTTTTGGCCAGAATTTTGGACAACCCCTATGATATCCCTTGAATATTCCTATGATATTCAAGGGATATCATAGGGGTTGTCCAAAATTCTGGCCAAAAAGTTTGTCCAGGTAGCACTACTGGCAAAATTATTTGCAGTCTTCACGTAAGCATTAAAAAAAATAAAAAAAAATGGAGGCAGTCATTAAAATGGGACTCACATTTCCACGTTGTTTGTTGGTTGGGCGCAAGACTTGGTCTGATCGAAACTTCTTTAGTGTTTCAGTTGGCTCAGAGCCTGCAAATCCAGTTTCTTGATTGATTGTAGGCACCTGATACAAAACAAAAAAAAACCTATCACACAAATGGCTCTTGAATTGATATATATATATATATAATAATAATATAATATAGGAATGTGGTGAGGGATGCTTCGATCAATGGGAGATTTCAAGTACAAAATGAGGATTTCAAGTACATAGGGTGAAGTACAAAAGGGGGCTTCATGTGCAAAAAAAGGAAAGTGCCCTCACCCTATGGTGAGGGATGGATGCACTTAAACATTTCACTCACACACACACACACACACACACACACACACATATATATATATATATATAAAACTAACGTATACCAATAATTAACTTGCCAAAACAACCTGAGCATGGAAAGATTCCATTCCCTTATCGGTCGTTTGTCTTCTATGCATGTGGTATGAAAATGGAATTTGCATATGTAAACTTTAAATGTGTAACATGGGAAACATGTTACCATGTTTGTTTGGAAGCAAGTTTTTAAATTTCAATGCCGGTTTTCATGTCGTCAAGACCGAGAAAAGTTTGTGGTGATTTGTACCATCCGCGCCAGACCGGTATAGCCGGCCCGTCCTAAAAAGTGTAAAAAGCATTCCAAAAATTCTAAAATATACAAAAATAACAGAAAACTAGTAAAAACGCTAAAAGTTTAGCTATTTCAGGTGTATCCTAATCTCAAATATGGTGATGTTTAGTGTTGTTGAGCATTGGGTCACTGATTCGATCCTCATGACTTCATATAATTGATTTTTAACCACTCATAGCACAAAATTAATTGATTTTTATGAATTGACTTGTAAACATAACTCTAGCCAACTCTTGCATCGATTAAATCTGGCTAAAACGATAGCTATGACGAAAGAATGTTGAAAAATTATTCTTCTTTGGAAAAACTTCAGATGATAACAAACATACCCAAAGTGAGTACTTCCCATGGCACTGATTTACTCAGCACATTTAAGGCCCACTGGTGATCACATTACTAAAAAGGAAAAAGATAAATTTTCCAAGGTCTTCTTGGTGGCAAGTAAAAAATTAAAAGTACAACATATGACGAAAGAATGTTGAAAAACTATTCTACTTTGGGAAAACTTCACAGAGTCCTAGAGATAAAGATAATAAAAATACCCAAAGTGAGTACTTGCCATGGCACTGATTTACTCAGCACATTTAAGGCCCACTTGTGATCACATTACTAAAAAGGAAAAAGATAAGCTTTCTAAGATCGTCTTGGTGGCAAGTAAAAAAATTAAAAGTACAGCATAATAAAAGCAGAAGCTTTTTGTCCCTAGTTGTAGCTCAACTGGTTAACAATATGTGCGTGTGAGTGAGAGTGTGAGTCCAAATACCTCTCCAATTTTTCAATAACTATCAGTTGACTAGGTTTAATTGATTGCCACTATAAGGTTTCTATTTGTTAAGTAGTTTGAAGAGTTATAAACTGATAAGGACGACCACAAGTCCGGTGATCAACCACATCATCACAGTGGACCACACAAGTCAAAAGACTCAAGAGGATCATGCATATCATACCATAGTAAGTAATTCATATGATAATAGATCACATGATTCATACCCATTGGATTGTCTTATTCCAATCAGATGAGGAGATCAAATGAAATCTATAGAAAGAGCTAGCCTGGGCTGTAACGATCTGATTTGATTGTATCCATCTTTATTTTATTCCCAAAAATTAATATACAGAGTATCTATATGAAAGGGCAACTTGTGGTTATATAATGAAATCAATCGTGAAAGGGCCGGGTACGTATAAAGCTTGAATCTCCCCCTTTCTTTCTCATTTTATCCGTCTCTAATATTTTCACATGCTATCAGAGCAACACTAGCTCTAGAGACAGTTCTTCATTGTGTTATTGTCCTCACTCCTCAGCTCGTTCCCATCACAACAAGTCTACACAATTTCTCATCACCTACATTCCAACAATCTTTCAGGTTCATCTTCAACGTCGAACACTCTCTCTTTCAGCTACTGCACATCTTCATGTCATTACTATTGTTTCTGTTAAATTAAATTTGTCAAACAATTTGGTTTGGAGAATGCAAATCCTTCCCTTAATAGAAAGTTTAAAGGTTAAGGATCTGTTGATTAATGGGCTGCCGGCTAACGATAAAAATGATGACAAAGGCGAGGCAGATCCAGGTATTGAAACTCTATAAGAAAAAGATCTTCTTTTGAGAAGTTGGATTACAGGGACCCTCTGTCACGACCCGGACCCGAGATCAGAGTCATTAGGGTTAACCCCCGGGTCGCGATGATAATCATACTTACTCCCGTAAACCCCGTTTAACCGAAGTTACAACGAAGTCTACAAGGGATCTTGCAGACGTACCTGTCAATGTACAATTGCGCGGAAATCTACAACAATATACATTTATACATTGACAACCATCTAATCAAAATGAATCAGACTATGTACTTTAAAACGTATAGTTCAGTTCACTTTACATCTTACTATCAACCACTGCATATTTAATACAATGCAGGGGACATTATATACAGTACTTACAATACCAAAATGAATATATAAAACATTTCTCAAAAGTCTCCAAAAGATTCCAATGAACCGCTCTCTGATCACGTCCATTCAGCTAGACCTCCTGGAGGTAGCGAATGAGCCTCCTCCGCTGGCGTGACGGTCTCGGAGGGACCGGTACGGGCAACTGGGCCTGTAACATCATCAGTAATACCATGAACACGACGGTTCAACAAGGTACACATATACTTATAGCATGTTCAGCATTCCTACAACTCATTGCTTAACAGTTCTAAGCAATCAATATCAACTACAATTAACAATTATAATAATACTGGCAACTACACTAGCATTGGTTTCAACTCCATTCTATTCATTTTATTCTTCCAAAAGGAAGCAATTCATATTCATTTATTCATTAGGTTCAACCTTTATTAATGGCTTTTCCATGTATGACTTTTCAGTCAATGACCTTTCGGTCCAAATAAGGTGGGATCTCCCAGTGTCTTGATCAGAGATCACTGGTGTCACCACGGGCTCCGGAACACCCCAATCTCATCTACTGCAGTAGGAATAGTCATTTCATTTGTCAATTCATTCAGTGCAATTCAATAATGAGTTTAATAAACCACTAGGTAGTGCCAGACCCTTTAACAATTCGTACCCATCTCATTCTCATTCTAAAGCAAGCCTCTAACCAACCCTTGAGTGCAACTATGGTCATCAATGCAAGTATTACTTTTGATGACATTACTTAGTTGATTATGCATTAGGATAACCCTAGTTAACACTTATGGAGGGTAGACATCACTAATAACTCACCTTAACTATACGAGAAGTATTTACGACCACATAAGCGATCTTCGTTCTCGCAAAAATCCAAAACTCACTCGCGATTGGCCAAAATTTTCACTTTACAATCAATGTGGGTTTCTGTATCAGGTTCGCTCGAGCGAGTAAAGTTCGCTCGAGCGGACACCTCACAGAATGATGGTCGCTCGACCGCACTTTAATGTTCGCTCGAGCGACCGATTCAGGACGCGTTTTCTCTGAAACAGAACCTTGGTCGCTCGAGCGACCCCCAGTTCGCTCGAGCGAACTGTCCAGAACTCAACTCCGAAAATCTGATTCCTTTTCTCTTCTTTTACACCCATTTCTCCATTACTCCTCTACAACCTGCAAGAATAATGGGACCTCTTGTCCCCTCCTCACACATCATCCATTCCAACTAATCTAACATTAATACACAATCTAATTAGGGTTTTTAAACCCATTGTGCACCCTAATCATCATTTATTTCTATCAAAAGCCACAAAAATACTTCAACAAGCATAAGCACATGTATCACTTGCCTCAAATGAAGTTTTCCTTGCCACAAACCCTTGTCTAGCTTGGCTTGAGTAGGAATTCCTCAAAGTGAAGCTTGACTTCCAAGAATACTCCAAGAAGATGATCAAGAAGATGAAGAAGAGGAAGATGATGGCTGCCCTTTCACTTAAATCACCTCACACACACACACTTGATGAAGAAACGGAAGAAGAAAGAAGAAGAAAAAGGAGTGAAACTGCTGCTGCTGGAGATGAATGAACTCAATTGAGTTCATCATCTTATCTTATAAGGCAACTTTTGCATTAAACCCCCCCATAATTCCATTTAATTCTAATTCAAGTCAATTCAACGCCCATTTGATCCGATATTCGTCAAATCACTTCAAGCCTTTTATAAAAACTATCGTACTCGTCAAGATACACATGTTGGTATCAAGACTTTCCGAATCCGACAAAACACGTATAAATCCATATTTATACACAAGTCCTTCATTTGCTTGTTTAAGCTCCATTTCGATTCAATTCCGTTCTTAATCTTGTCTAACATTTCATTAAGCCTACATTAGGCTACGTCAACTTCATTTGGTGATAAATCACCATTAACTCATTTAAACCGGCTTATTAGTCTTAAACTCAATTAATTAGAGTTAATTACGATTAACTCGGGACGGAGCCTAACACCCTCTCTGAAGAGGTCCTGTATCTTGTTGATGGCTGTACTACAGCCAAAGAGATTTTGCTTCGTCTTGAGGAAAACTTCCTCCATGCTACAAAGAAGAGAGAAGTTCAACTCAAGCAAATAATGCAAGATCTTAAACTAGGAAATCAGTCTCTATCCAAATATCTAAAAGCCTTGAAAACCATTTTTGATGGGCTTACGGCAATCCAAAAAGGCCGTTGCTGATGAAGAAAAGGTGATTTATATGTCACAAGGCCTTGGGAAGAAATACAGCACATTTGTAAATTCCATACTGGCCAAACCTCCTTTCCCCACTTATGCATAATTTGTTATTGTTGTCCGAAACTATGAGATTCATCTTCAAAATCTTGAACATGAGAATAAGGCAGTTGATCAGACAATGCATGGTCTCTGTCTCTCAACGCCAACAAGGACAGCAAGGACGTGGCCAGCAACAACATAGCTCTTGAGGCCGAGGCAGAGGCAGCAATGGACAATATAATTCTCATGGAAGAGGGTTCACAACAGTGGGCCAAAGTCAAGGCTCAGGCCCAGCACAACCAGCTGCTAGCAATCGGTAGCAATACAACTCTCAACCATATGGACAGCAACAACAATTTCAGTCAGGTAATGCAATTTTCAATCCCTCTGGCAACTTTAATCAATGTTTTAAGATTCAAGCTTCAGATGTACCCAGCCCTTTCATTATTCATTTCATTTTATAACCTCAAGTTTCCTTTTATATAGATCCTTTGTATATTACATTTTGGGAATAAAATAAAGAAGGGTACAATCAAATCATATTGTTACAGCCCAGGCCGGCTCTTTCTACGGACTTCGCAGACTTCATTTGATCTCCTCAACTGATTGGAATAAGACAATCCAGCCCATATGATATCTTTAGGGACATGGTCTATTATCTTATGAATTTCTTACTGTGGTATGATGTGCATGATTTTCTTGAGTCTTTTGACTTGTGTCATCCACTCTGATGACGTGGTAGACCATTGGACTCGTGGTCTTCCTTATCAAGCCCAGTACAAACCAAACAAGATCGTAGCTTGTTTCAAGTTTTATATGAGCTGATCTTTTAGGACCATGAACTACATGGGCCTGAGATCTTGATCCTTTAGACTTCAAATCCCCATGTAGCCACCAAAAAAAAGGCAAAAGGCTTTTCTTTTTTGCCACACAGGGACTCGAACTCACTCACGTCCCTACCAACGAAGGGTGACTAATGGGCCGGGTCGATAGGTAGTGTTTGGCATGGGACCAATGATCCAACCTGGGGGCTGGGGGGCGTGGCAATCCATCAAGGGGGCATACCCCAGTAAGCTCTGTGGCGTAAGTCGGGGTCACACAAGGGGGCCTGTTGGCCCCGGTCCTGACTGCTGACCACCATCGTCCCAAAGGCTCTAATACCCTTTCCGAACCGTTTCCTATCACCAATTGGTTTTGGGATTACTGGCTAGGTGAGGGGGTGTAAGTAGAGGTGAAAATCGGCACGGCACGGCCCACTGAAGCTGGGCCCAGCCCGTGCCCTTCCCGGGCCGACACGGCCCATGTTAATTATGCGGGCCGTGCCGTGCCTGGCCCAGGACCTCTGGGGTCAGCCCAGCACGGCCCAGGGCACGGCTCTGGTCGTGCCGTGCTGGGCCGGGCCCTAGATGGGCCTGGACCGTGCAGCCCGTGGGCGGCCCACAACCCCCTCCCCCTTTTTTTTTTATTTTACTTTTTTTAAGTTCTTTAAGTCTTAGAGACTTAGACTCTTCACTCTTGGTCTTGGACCAATTTCATTAAAATAAAGAAATTAAGAGAAATAACAAGTAGAATAACACTAATAATGTTTTAAAAAAATACATTAAATAAATTGTATTTCCTTGAAATTTAAGTTACAAAAGTTCAAAAAAAATTACAAGTTTGAACTTGGATCAATATATATAATGAAATTCAAACCTTCTGATAAATGAAAAAAGAATTACAACTTTAAAAACCTATGATACATTCTAAAAAATAAATTACAAGTTTAGAAACCTATGAATACATTCTAAAAAATAAATTACAAGTTTAGAAACCTACGAATACATTCTAAAAAATAAATTACAACTTTAAAAACCTATGAAGGCTATGATACATTCTAAAAAATAAATTACAAGTTGAAAGCCTATTATACATTCTAAAAAAAATTATACTATGATATATGTAACTCCGCTAGCTCATCTTCTATCTCTATCTCGATCTCATCATCATCGAGGTGTTGTTCCCTATCATGTGCTTGATACCAATCCCGTAAACACATGCAGGTCTCAACAGTTTCTTCAGTAAGCATAGTCCTCCTGGGGTCAATAAGGCGCCAACTTGCACTAAATGCCTGCTCTGATGCAACTGTAGACGCTGGTATTGTTAGTATATCACGGGCTATGGCGGAAAGCACGAGAAACTTAGTTTCGAATGATTTCCACCATGCCAAAATATCAAAATCATCTTCTTCTTCATCTGAGATTTCAACAGGATCACTCCCCAAGTACATTGTTAATTCATTAAGGTTGTAAGATCCTCTGGAAGAAGAGGAGTTACTTCCATGAGATTTCTTCATAATACTCCAAATAGCCTTCTTTTTTCCTTTATGTACTTGGGGAGGGCCTGTTGGGACCGTGGGTGTTATGGATCTACCTAATCGGGTAGCATAATCCAAATAAAGTGTTTCTAATTGTGTCCTAATTGTTGTCATGTCATTTATATTTGTTGTATTCATATTAGAGTTTATTTCATCAAGAAGGATTTCTACACCTTGTAATTTCAATCTAGGGTCTAATGCAGCAGCTATACAAAATGTTAAAGGAGCTATTCTCCAATATGATGAAAACTTTGCCTCCATTTGTGCACACATAAGTTGAAAAATTGAGAAATCTCTATACTTTTTAAAAGTAAGACTTATTTCATAAAAATGGGTTAAAGCTTGGTTTGATGTGGGATAATATACCCCAGAAAAAAATAATGTTGCATCATGGAAAACTTCTAAAAAATCTCTTATTGTCTCAAGAAGGGTCCATTTATCATCACTTATAAAAATATTTTCATGCTCCAAATAAAGTTGACAATATTGATTTAGTGCCATTTTATAGGCACATGATTCTTTTAACATTTTATAGGTAAAATTCCATCTATGCTTTACATCATATGATATTTTCTTTGGTCTTTGATTCAAATTTACACATATGTCCCTCCACCATTGTTTTCGCGAGGGAGAACAGAAAATGTATCCTACAATCCATTTAATAACATCTAAATCAGGTCTAATTAATTTCACCCCAACTTGGACGATAAGATTTATGACGTGGCATGCACATCTATTGTGAAATAGATCTCCATTTAAATCAAGTTGAATCGAATGTTTTAGTAAATCTACTGCGACATTGTTAGTGCTTGCATTATCTAAAGTTATAGAAATTATTTTATTTTCAATTTTATATTCTCTAAGTTTTTCAAGGATGGTGGACCCTATCCTAGCACAAGTGTGTGGAAATTCTAGCATAGAAAATGCAATAATTCTTTTCTGCATCACCCAATCACTATCAATATAATGTGATGTGATTGCAATGTACCCCACATTTTGTTTAGAGGTCCATAAATCTGAAGTTAAAGCCACTTTTCCAGGTAAATTTTCAAAAACATTTTTTAAATTCTCTTTTTCTTTCAAATTTTTTTTTATTGCATCACTTCTTGCAGTAACTCTAGATATTTTCTGCCATGAAGGAACAAAGGCAGACCTCAAAAATCTTTCAAAACATCGGTCTTCGGCAAGTATAAATGGATATTGGCGAGAAATTATATACTTAATAAGTTGATATCTAGCATTAGTAGGGTCATAATGGAAAATTCCTAAATCTCCAGATGAATCCGTTTGAGAAAGTTGTGTTTGAACCATCCCACGGTTCCCACCTCTTTCCCCATCGTTAGCGGTATTAGTGTGTTTGAGTATACACTTTTTCATGTGTCTACTAAGGTGGCCAGTGCCGCTTGATGATTTGGCACTGAGGAGATCTTTGCAAAAATTACATTGTGCCTTTTCCTCTGTTCCTCCCATGGGACTTGGGACAGTAACTTTAACAAAATAAGTCCATACAGGAGAAGTTAATCTTGATTTTCTCTTCTTTTTAGTTGTAGAAACCAAAAATGCAGGATTTTGGGGATTATTACTATCTACTTCTATGCCCTGACTTTGATCTAAATGAATAAATCCAGGATCTTCCTCATTTAGAGAGAAGTCAAGGTTGAAAGGTTGTGATGGTCCAACCATTTTTCTAAATAAAAGATAAACTTTTTTAATAAATAATTATGTATAATGTGTTTTTTGTGATAATTTATATAAGAAAGGGGAGAAGATGAGACTTAATATATAATATTACTATGTATATTACTACTAAATAAAACTCAAAATTAAATATAATAAATACCTTTATGAGAGAGGGAGAGCTAATGGAGAAGTTCTTCTTAGTTGAATCCTCCACTTTAGAGAAGTCACCCTCACTTTTCACTTCTTAGAAAACTTTGTATAAAGAGCTTAGACTTTATAATGAGACTTAAGAGAGCTTAGAGCCTTAGAACTTTAGAGGGAGTGTGAGAAATGAGAGAGTAGATGAGTGTAGAGAAATGAGAGAGTAGATGAGTGTAGAGAAATGAGAGGAATGAGGGCTATTTATAGAACTCCTAAGTGATAAAATGACATAAAATACCCCCCCATATGACCGTTTTATAGCAGTTGGGGGGTTATAATGGTAAAAAATGATCAAAAGACACTAATACCCCCCATTTGACGGTTTATAGCTGTTGGGGGGGGGGGGGGGGGTTAAAAATGTAAAAAACCACTTTTAACCTTTTTTTTGAAGGGGGGGATTTTTTAAAAAAAGAGCCGTTGGGCGGGCCTGGGTGGGCCTCGTGCTGGGCCGGGCCGCCCGCGGGCCTGGGGCGCTGGCCCAGCACGACACGGTTTTTTAACCGCTGCCAGGCCCGAGGCACGGCCCATCGGGACTGTCGGGCCAGGCCGGCCCGGCCCGTTGACCATAGTCAACGTGCCCAAGCACGGCCCAAGCACGGTTATTTCGTGCCGGGCCGTGCTGGGCTTGGGCGGCCCGGCCCAGATTTTCACCTCTAGGTGTAAGGTTCTAACAAGTGGGCCTATACTTTGAAGCTTGACCCGTATCCAACCCATTTTTAAAATGGATCGGATATCCTCAAATTGCACCAGATGTTGCTTAAGCTGACTTGACCCGAATAACCCGCATCATATGTGGGTCAACCCATTTAACCCGATCTAACCCATATATCTACAACATGGATGAAAAGAAAATATAGGAAGAGAAGAAGGAAAAAGAAAGTGATTTTGGACTAAAGAAAGCTCTAAAATTATGGAGAATTGAACAAGAGAAGGAAAGGAAGAGTTGATTCACAATAAAAACAAACCATCCATCTCTGTGAAACTACCGTGGATGCTCATTGAAGAAGACAAATAAGGCATGGTGAGTTTATTAAAATGCGAGTACTTTTCTCCATTTCAAATCACAACCTTCTAGTCAAAATGCAAAAGTAAGAAGAGTTTTCACAATCTCAAGATTTCACTCTTATCCACATACATGGCATAGTCCTTTAGTATTCATTGTCACTTAGGAGGTTGTGGGCTTATAGGTATATGGTTTTTCATTTATGTGAAATGAAAAGAGAGGGAGCCGAATGACGCAGCGCGGGGAGAGAGGAGGATAGCCAACAAGCTAAACTCCAAGCCAAAAGGCTTAGGGATAATCAAACATGTCTTGGTCTCACACCACATACACAACAAAGAGAAATCCACAAGGGAATAAATTTTATTAATCAATGTCTTGTCCCTAAAGAGGAATTGCAATCCTTTATATAGACTCATACTCTAACCTATTCTTGGAAACAACTCTAATTAAAATAAGCACAATAAGAGAAACTTTCTAATTAATCTCCCAATTATTTTTAAAATCCAGATAATACTAAAAATAAAACTCTTGCATGATTTGAAGATCTTTTTATGGGCTTGGGCCCAATGGACTGCCAGACCAAAGATCTAGCCTGCATCACCGAACAAGTTCATGCCCATACATATAGGGAAATTTCGGACGAATCATGACCCTCTAAGGGGCACAAGAAATGTATGTTGGAGCCTACTTAAGAAAGATCTAAACCATTCCAATTTAATGGGCCTTCTTATATGTTCTCAAAAAATTCCCCATATCATGTGGAGTCGGGGGGGTAGCAATGGTACTCCTATTGTTACCATGACAATAGTTGAATATAGGACACATGGCATAGAAGTGTAGCCCAACAACCCCACCATAAAAAGAGAAATGCTATTTGGCCTGATTTTGGGGACCGGGTGCTGGCCCGGTCCCCAAAATCGGGCCGAGTAGACTTATACCCATAAAAAATAAAAAACAAAGAGTGCTATGCTAGCTCTATATGTGACAACACTCATCAAAGTTACTAGTTGTCTCATTAAAAGGAAATGACATTGTATGATAGATATGAAAGTTATAGACAGTTTCCTTTGATTGAATACCCAACATCAATGAGACCGTAGATTGATATCCACCAACCCTAGGTCCTATATTTAGCTTCATCTTTTTAGTAAACCAACATTCCTTTTGAGTTTGGATTCTTTACAGCTTTTGCAGCATGACTTGTGCGTGGCTTTTCAACAAGTGTATATGTAGAGTGTTTTTGTAAGGATCCAAACCTAGAAAACTCCCTTAATAATATCATAATAATATTATTTAATAATAATTACCTAATTTCTGTAATTTTGCATGTTTAAATGATGAATATCAAGATATTTATAATATTTAAATAAGATTGATTAAGGATGAAGCAAAGTTCCATTATATATAATACTTAAACAAGGTTACTTAAGGATGAAGCAAAGTCTCATGACATTTATAATATTTAAATAGGATTCCTTAGGGATGAAGTAAAGTAATATATATATATATATATATATATACATATATATCTTATATTTAAATAAGCTTGCTTAGGGATGAAGTAAAGTCCTACGACATTAATAATAATTAAATAAGGTCGCTTAGGAGCGAAGACAAGCCCCATCAGGGACTATGTATATACCATAACCCTGTCTTTTTCTCCCACTTGCATTCACAAAAAAAAAAACCCTATAACAGTGTGGCAATTTACTAGTTAGTAAAAGTAATGTAAAGCTTCCATTTTTCAGACAATGGGTCACATCAGAAGTACATATCTTCAAAATCTCATCATTCTTTTTCTAAAAAAAAGTAAAAAAGCAACCTCCTTTCTCATCTCCACTAAAAGACAGAAAAAAAACACACTTTTTACACAAAAAGTCAAAAATATTCCCTACCAATCTACTAAAAACAAAATACCATCATAACCCCTCTTATATTTTATTTTCTCTTGATTTGATGCTTTACATTACTTTTAATTTAATAGTAAATTGCCAAACGGACCCTAAAGCCTCTTTTGCTCACTCTCATATCCCATATCTCTTGCACAACTAGAACCATAAGCCTATGAATTATCAACTAGAAGAGAAGACTTGAAGAAAGCCAGAAGAAAGGAAGGGGAACACACTCTCCCTCAACTAGAAAAGCCACAAAGACATGCCAAAGGTGAGTAGACAATCCAAAATTTATAGATACATACATGATTCTCCTTTGATTCCTTAAATCAAACCTTGGAAACTCTAATACCAGAATTGGTTTGGATAAAATATGGAAAAACAAACTCAAAACCCTAAATACATGATGGGAGAAGTTCATAGCCATCAAATAATGTCAATTTCACCCAACATGACAAGTTCGAGGGGTCCCACGGGGATTTTCCCCATGGCCAACCATGTAAACCATGGATTCATGGTTGCAGGGTCTTCTTCCATCATGGGATTGGGTTTTTAAGGTTTCCTCACATGGGTATCCAACGACTTCTATTATTTGAATGATTGATTCAATTCCTTTTCACGTTCCAATCTTAATGAAATAATCCGTGCAAAATTGAAAACATGAAAAGGGTGATGATTTTTGGGTTTGGCATTTTGATTCTTTAGAAGTTTTCATGTTTTGATCTCTTATTAATGATCTTTCTTACTGTTTCATATTGTTTATGTCTTCTAACTAGGGTTTTCTTTACTTTTGATAATTAATCCTCATTGTTGTTTACCTTTGGTTAGGGTTTTGTTTCTTATGAGTTTTAATATAATTTTATGATCTTTCATGTTTCCTTCGAATACATTAGGAGTCTGAAATGGTCCCATCACAAATAAAAGAGAAAAATAATTGAAAAGATAAATTGGATCATTCAAGGGAACCCGACACCTCTTCGGATCATTCGAGAGACCAAAAACCTCCAAAATAGAATTTCTATTGATGATTTCTAAATGCCTACTACAATCTCTAATGACCATTTTATAGGGTTACAATTGCCACAAATATAGAAAGAGAGTCCTAATCATACAAAAACTAGAGGAGGGATTTTAGGAAAAATAAAGTAGTCCTAATATAATGAAATATAGAAGGTGCATCAAAATATAAATCTAATTATATATAGAAGGATCGTTACAATCCACCTCGCTTGAAAACAACCTTGTCCTCAAGGTTGAAGAATTGAGGCCGCCATGGTCAAATCCTGAATTAAAATGGTCCATTTGTTAAGAGTCACCTCGTCTTTCTTAAACTTTGGAGCATCCTCCTGACTAGACATATATAAAAGTGCGCATGATACTTTGTTGCTCGTTGTCTTAGACGCTTTGGATGGAGTCATTCCATTAATAGCAATCTCCTGACCATTGATCTTGAATTGCATCGACTTTTTAGAAAAGTCCCATAGAATAGGTCCTAAGGTTTGTAACCATTCAGCACCAAGAATAACGTCACATCCTCCAAACTCTATGAGATAGAAATTTGCGGCCAACAAAGTTTGCTGGATGGAAAAGGAAATATCGGGGGCACACACCATGGCTTAGCAGTGTTTCACCATTGGCAACCGTGACATACAGTTCAACAATAGTTTGGATTGGAATATCAAATCGTGTTGCAAGCTGAGCTCTCAAAAAATTGTGAGTGTTGCCTGAGTCAATCAATATGATCACTGGATGCTGTTTAAGCATGCCTCGAACTAACATAACTTGCGGTGAAGTAGTTCCAATCAAGGCATTGAAGGCGATTGGCATCTCAATGTTGGTTGCATTGTTGGCCGGTGCATGCTCTATTGTTTTAGCTTCTTCTGGCACAATTTCCACTTCCTCATTTGTCCCTCCCTCAATATAGAAGAATAGATGTTTTGTTTTCCATTGGTGACCTGGGGGCGAACTTTTCATCACAATGAAAACATGAGCCCTTTAAACGTCATTCATTCATATATTCTTGGGTCAGGCACTTCAATCCAGGACGAGGGCTAGGCTTATGTTACGACCCAAGCCCGAGATCAGAGTCATTAGGGCTAAACCCCGGGTCACGATGATCATACTTACTCCCGTAGATCCGAATTAATCGAAGTTAAAACGAAATCCACAAGGGATCTTGCATATGTACCTGACCTGTCAATGTACAGTTGTGCGGAAATATACATACATAGATACATTGACAATTCTATTAATTGCAACTCAACAAGTCCTTGACATATACATAAAGTTCTATATACAAGAATGTATTTGTATTTGTGTCAACCACTGCATATTCAACTACAATGCAGGGGACATCTATAATTCTCAAAATGAATATACAAGAGATTTCTTAAAACGTATCCAAAATGTTCATTTTTCCGCTCTCAGCTCATGTCCATTCGATTAAACCTCCTGGAGGTATCGGATGGGCCTCCTCCGCTGGCGGGACGGTCTCTGCAGGACCAGTACGGGCAACTGGGCCTGTAATATCATCAGTAATACCATGAACACGACGGTTCAACAAGATATACATATATCTATGACATGTTTATCATTCTTGATAATTCATTGCTGCTATAGTTCTAACAATTCTAAATAATCATCAATAGTTGAAAGTCCTTATGCAATAGCAACACAAGTAAGAATAACAATAATCTTGGCAACTACAATAGTAATGGTTTCAACTCAATTCTCTTCTTCCAAAAGGAAGCATATCATATTCATTCATTCATTACATTAAGCATTTATTAATGACTTATCAATAGGACTCGTCAGTCCATATATAAGACTTTTCAGTCTATGACCTTTCGGTCCAATAAGGTGGGATCTCCCAGTGTCTTGATCAGAGATCACTGGTGTCACCACGGAGCTCCGGAATGCCCCCAATTCCATCTACTGCAATAGGATTAGTCACTTCATTGTTACTTTTAGTAACTGTTCATTCATTACTGTATTCAGCTCAATTCCACAAGGAGTTAGGAAACCACTATGTAGTGCCAGACTCCCTAATGATTCTAGTAAATCCGATTCCAATTCGAACAACGATTATCTAAACCAAAACAATTAAGTGAAACGGTCGTTAATGTACGTATTACATTAGATGATATCACTTAGGAAAATTGTGCATTAGACTGACTTTCGTTAACACTTAGGAAGGTTTAGAGATCAGTAACATTAGCCTCTACAATTAAGTTCTCTAAATTGGAAAAATCCAGAGTTCCATTTGAATTTCTGCTCAGAAATTCAGTTGGACCAGGTCGACCCCCTCCACTGTGTACCCGGTCGACCGGCAGTTGTAACCAAAATGGCCCGAATAGTGTTTTGGTCAGGTTCCAGAGAACCTGACCATGTGTGCCCGCTCGGCGTGAACTGCGGACCTGGCACTGCAGTTCTGTAACTGCAACGCAATGGATCTGAATCCATTTCTTGTCTTCTTGGACCTGATATACAATCCAATGCATGGAAATAACAGTCCATAATAACTCTATAACTCTACTTTAATCCAATCATCATTAGTACCCAATTCATTAGGTTAACAACCTAATTATCTTAATTTCTAACTTTCAAACTATCCATGGACTTACCAACATCTAAATCTTCATTTTTCCATACAAATCAATGAAAACAATAACAAGCATAAACATATATATATATATATATATATATATATATATATCTTGCCTTAGTTTGAAGTTTGATTACTCTAAAACCTCTTGCTTAGCTTGGCTTGAGTTGGAACTTCCTTAACTTGAAGCTTTGATTCCAACAAAACTCTAAGAGATGATGTAGAAGTTGACAAGGATGGATTCCTTTCACTTGAGTCACCTCAAATTCACACTTAATGAAGAAGATATGGAAGAAAGAAGAAAAAAGTGAAGACAAAATGTGCCTAGGGTTTGAAACAAGAGAAATGAGCTCATTGAAGCTCATTTAGGTTATATAAAGCCCATTTTTGCATTTAAGCCCATTAATCCCTCTTAATTACAATTCGAGTCAAATGAAAGGTCATTTGATCCAATAGTCATCGACTAATGTCAAGTCTTTTACGAAACTCGTCGTACTCGTCAAGATACGTATGTTGGTATCAAGAGTTTCCGTATCCGACAAAATGCGTAAAGGTTCGTATTTACACAAAAGCCCTTAGTTTACTTGTTTGAGCTTCATTTCTACTTAATTCATTTCATAACCTTACTTACTATTTCATTAAGCCTAATTACTCATTTTAGGCTAATTCCATTCCATAATTCAATTAAACATGCTTAACGAGCCTTAATCTTAATTAATCAGAGTTAATCTTGATTAACTCGGGACGGAGCCTAACATTCTCCTAAACTTTTAGAACCATTCGGTCCTCCGAATGCAATATAAATCAATACAATCAAAGTAAACAATTCAAATGAAAGTTACCTGAACAAACAGCTCAGGGTACTTCTGAGACATTTGCTCCTCAAGTTCCCATGTAGCTTCACTGGGTTCATGATGATCCCAAAGTACCTTGACCCATTTAATCGTCCTCGTGCGTAGCACTGCCTCTTTGGTATCAATGATCTGAACTGGCCTCTCAACATATGTGGTGTTTGGTAACACTTGGATCTCTTCATGACAAATAACATGTGAAGGATCAGCCACATACTTCCGAAGCATCGAAACATGAAACACATTGTGGATACCAGAGAGTTCTGCTGGAAGGTCGAGGCGATAAGCTACATTCCCAATTCGGCTCAAGATTTTAAAAGGTCCAATGAATCTCGGGGAAAGCTTCTTTTTCTGCCCGAACCGGATAGTACCTTTCATTGGAGAAGTCTTTAAAAAGACTAGATCATCAACAATGAACTCTAGATCACGCCGACGGTTGTCAGCATAGCTCTTCTGCCTTGATCTAGCAACTTTCAGCCTATCTTGGATCTTCTGAACCTTTTCTGCTGTCTCAGCAATGATCGTAGGACCGTGGAAACTTCGAGTTCCAACTTCTTCCCAGCTTACTAGAGTCCTACACCTTCGACCGTACAGTGCTTCAAAAGGTGCCATCTCAATACTGGAGTGATAACTGTTGTTGTACGCAAATTCGCACAACGCCAAATGATCATCCCAATCACTCCCAAAATCAACTACACTGGCACGAAGCAAATCTTCTTAAGTTTGTATCGTCCTTTCTGATTGTCCATCAGTCTGTGGATGATAAGCAGTACTGAACCGAAGTTTGGTACGCATAGAATTCTGGAATGACTGCCAAAATGAGGATACAAACCGACTATCCCGATCGGAGACAATCGAGATCGGTGTTCCATGCAATCGAGTCGCTTCCTTGACAAACAATATGGACATATCGCTGAATCCCATATCCTTTCTAAATGGAAGGAAATGTGCAGACTTTGTCAGACGATCAACGATCACCCATACGGCATCGTGCGGCTTTCTCGTCCTCGGTAATCCAGATACAAAGTCCATCGTGTGTGGTCCCACTTCCACTTGGGAATGTCCAATGGATGAAGCAAACCAGGCGGTTTTTGATGCTCGAATTTCACACGCTGGCAAGTTAAGCAGGAAGACACAAAACCTGCTATCTCCCGCTTCATATTATTTCACCAAAATCTGCCCTTGAGATTTCTATAAATTTTGGTGCTTCCCGGATGCATAGAATATTTGGTGTGATGAGCTTCAAACATTACTACTTGCTTCAAATCTTCCTGAGCTAGTATACATAATCTGTCCCTGAAGTAGAGGACTCCTTCTACCAACATAAAGTCTGGTCTTGTCGTAATATTGTCACTGATTCTTGCTAATTCAGGATCATCGAACTATCTCTCTTTAATCTCTTTGATAAGGAGTGGTTCGAATACAGACATTTGTGCAACCAGCCCTCCCTTGTCCAACAAGTCAACAGCCACATCCAGATCCTTAAATTCTTCAAGCAAGTCCCATCCACCAACTAATGATGCTAAGTCAGCAGATTTCCGACTCAAAGCATCAGCAACTACGTTACCCTTTCCAGGTACATATTTAAATGAAAAGTTGTAGTCCTTGATCAGCTCTAACCAACGGCGTTGTCTCAGATTGATATCCTTCTGAGTAAACAAGTACTGGAGGCTCCTGTGATCACAGTGGACTTCAAAAGTCTCTCCGTACAAGTAGTGCCTCCATTGTTTCAAAGCAAAGACAACCGCTGCGAGCTCTAGATCATGAGTAGTATAATTCTTCTCATGGTCTTTCAACTGACGCGAACCATAAGCTATCACCCTACGGTGCTGCATCAATACACATCCCAATCCAACACCCGAGGCATCTGAGTAAATCTCAAATCCTCCTCTTCGTTCGGGTAAGGATAAGATCGAGGCTGAAACCAACTTCTGCTTCAAAGTTTGGAAACTAGACTCACATGCATCATTCCATTGGAATGGAACGTTCTTCCGAGTCAGTTTCGACAGTGGTGCTGCTATCTTTGAGAAGTCCTTTACGAACCTTCTATAATAGCCTGCCAACCCTAAGAAGCTTCGAACTTCAGGTACATTCTTCGGACTCTGCCAATTGGTAATCGCTTCAATCTTAGCTGAGTCAACAGCTAAACCATCTCTGGTAATGATATGACCCAGAAATGCAACCTGCTGTAACCAAAAGTCACACTTCTCAAGTTTTGCATATAACTGATTTTCTCTCCGTATCTGCAAGGCTGTTCTCAAATGATGTGAATGCTCTATCTCTGTCTTTGAATAGACCAGGATGTCATCAATAAAGATCACGACGAACTGGTCCAGATAAGAAGCAAACACCATGTTCATTAAAGCCATAAACACTGCAGGTGCATTGGTTAGACCAAAAGGCATTACGAGAAACTCATGGTGACCGTAACGAGTCCTGAATGCAGTCTTCTGTACATCTTGATCCTTCACTTGAATCTGGTGATATCCAGATCGAAGATCAATCTTAGAAAAGTACGCTGCACCCAGAAGTTGATCAAACAACTCATCGATCCTAGGCAGTGGATACTTGTTCTTGACTGTCATCTGATTTATCTGCCTATAATCGATACACATTCGAAGGGTGTCATCCTTCTTCTTTACAAACAGTACAGGTGCTCCCCATGGTGAGACACTAGGTTTGATGAAACCTTTATCAAGCAAATCCTGTATCTGTTTCTTCAACTCATACAATTCTGATGGTGCCATTCAATACGGTGCCTTGGATATTGGTGCTATACTAGGCATAAGCTCAATAGTAAAGTCTACTTCCCTAGCTGGAGGTAGACCTGGCACTTCATCTGGAAACACATCTGGAAATTCACAGACTACAGGAATATTTCGTAACTCTTGTACAGGTTTCTTCTCTGAAATAAATGCAATGTAGCCTTCACAACCACTATGCATCAATCGTTCAGCCTTGAGTGCTGAAATAAGCCTGGTGTCATATTTCTTCCGGACTCCCTCAAATAGTACACTGGCATTGGCTTCATCCACCCTAAAGGTGATGATTTTGCGGAAACAGTCTAAACAAGCCCTGTACTTCGCAAGCCAATCCATGCCAAAGATCACATCAAAATCACTCATCGCTAGTACAACCAGATCAGCTGGCATGGATACTTCTCCAATTCTAATAGTGCACTGAGGAATATACAATTTACATACTACTTTTCTCCCTAAATGAGTAGACACTGTAAAATCATATGCTAACTGCATGATCCGGTTTTGCATATCACAAGCAAATGCAAGTGCGACAAATGAATGTGTAGAACCGGGATCGAACAATGCAATAACAGGTCTTTCATCTACAAAGATTGTACCTTCAACTACATTGGCTGCAATATCAGCCTGTTCTCTGTTGACGCACAAGCCATCCTAGCCATCTGTGGTCTGTTGGGTTGCTGTCTCTGCCAAGGACGCTGCTGACCCTGACGTTGAGGCTGCGGCTGCTGTGGTCTAGGAGGAGGAGCTGGCAATGCTAATCTCTGTGGAGGAGCAGGTAGTGCTGCCTGACCTTGAGCAGGATACTGATATGGAGCTCTGTCATCTCTCCTAGCTCTCGGACAAAATGCCATTCTGTGTTCCAAAGAACCACAGAGTAAGCAAGCTCCTGTCGTCCTCCAACATAACTCAGTCCTGTGAAATTTACCACATGTAGCACAGACTGGTCTGTTATCTCTCATATCATTCCTATCAGACCTAGGAATGAATCTCTGCTTCTGCCTCTTGTGCCTGGACTGTCCTCCCTTCTTGAACCATGAGTCACCACTTCTCTTGGTGTTCAAGGCTTCAGCTTTCTTTTCTGCCTCTTTCTCTCTCTGGATTTCCTCCGCTGTATATGCCCTATCAACGGCATCATCAAACGCCGTATGCTTTTGCCCAGCCAATACGACAGTCTTATACTTCGGATTCAGCCCTAGGAGGAATCTCTTAACTTTCTTAGCTTCAGTGTCTATCAGCTCAAGGGCATACTTGGACAGCTGTAGGAAGGTATGAACATAAACAACCACGGTCAGTTGACCTTGCTTCAAGTTCAAGAACTCTGATTCCTTCTGCTGCTGTACATGCTCTGGGACGAATTTCCTTTGAAACTGCTGCCGGAAAATCTCGCAAATACCCTCTGCTGGCAGTGCCTTGAAGGCATCTCTAACACTCTTCCACCATACTTTTGCTGCCCCTCTGAACATGGTGGAAATGAGTAAGACTCTCTGCTTGTGAGTGCAGACAACTGTTTCAAACACATCTTCAATGTGTTCCAGCCATTCATCTGCCTTCATCACATCCTCATCCCCATGGAACTCGGTGGCTCCTCTCTTACGGAACCGCTCAAAGATGGCATGAGGGTCCTTGTCCTTATGCTGTAATACCACTTGCGTCTCAACATGGGGTGGTTGTTGGACTGGTATTACTGGTGGAGCCTGTAGCTGAGCCTGCAATTGGCTCTGTACTTGCAACATAGTAGCCATTTGGGCCTGCATACCCATCTGAGCTTCATGGCTCCTGGCTAACTGCTCCAGAATGGCAGTAAAGAGAGCATCCGTATCCGATCAGGGAGAGGGAGGTGGGATAATCGCGAAGTCATCCTATCCCTGTCCAGATCCCGATCCTGATGCCATACTGTAAACAATACGGAAGGTAAGATTACACTTCCACCTTAAGCATAGCACATGTGTAGGGAAAGCGGTAAACACAAATCCATAGTTGGATTTGTTCGAATCGTCACATTCCTCACTTCATTCCTAGTCTTGCTACGTCTTTTTACGTTTTTATGTTTTCATAACTTCAACTTAGTCTTTTAACTAGTTCTGATACCATACAATAAGTATGTCACGACCTGAGCCCGAGATCAGAGTCATTAGGGCTAAACCCCGGGTCACGATGATCATACTTACTCCCGTAGATCCGAATTAACAGAAGTTAAAACGAAATCCACAAGGGATCTTGCATATGTACCTGACCTGTCAATGTACAGTTGTGCGGAAATATACATACATAGATACATTGACAATTCTATTAATTGCAACTCAACAAGTCATTGACATATACATAAAGTTCTATATACAAGAATGTATTTGTATTTGTGTCAACCACTGCATATTCAAATACAATGCAGGGGACATCTATAATTCTCAAAATGAATATACAAGAGATTTCTTAAAATGTATCCAAAATGTTCATTTATCCGCTCTCAGCTCATGTCCATTCGATTAAACCTCCTGGAGGTATCGGATGGGCCTCCTCCGCTGGCGGGACGGTCTCTGCGGGACCGGTACGGGCAACTGGGCCTGTAATATCATCAGTAATACCATGAACACGACGGTTCAACAAGATATACATATATCTATGACATGTTTATCATTCTTGATAATTCATTGCTGCTATAGTTCTAACAATTCTAAATAATCATCAATAGTTGAAAGTCCTTGTGCAATAGCAACACAAGCAAGAATAACAATAATCTTGGCAACTACAATAGTAATGGTTTCAACTCAATTCTCTTCTTCCAAAAGGAAGCATATCATATTCATTCATTCATTACATTAAGCATTTATTAATGACTTATCAATAGGACTCGTCAGTCCATATATAAGACTTTTCAGTCTATGACCTTTCGGTCCAATAAGGTGGGGTCTCCCAGTGTCTTGATCAGAGATCACTGGTGTCACCACGGAGCTCCGGAACGCCCCCAATTCCATCTACTGCAGTAGGATTAGTCACTTCATTGTTACTTTTAGTAACTGTTCATTCATTACTGTATCAGCTCAATTCCACAAGGAGTTAGGAAACCACTATGTAGTGCCAGACTCTCTAATGATTCTAGTAAATCCGATTCCAATTCGAACAACGATTATCTAAACCAAAACAATTAAGTGAAACGGTCGTTAATGCACGTATTACATTAGATGATATCACTTAGGAAAATTGTGCATTAGACTGACTTTCGTTAACACTTAGGAAGGTTTAGAGATCAATAACATTAGCCTCTACAATTAAGTTCTCTAAATTGGAAAAATCCAGAGTTCCACTTGAATTTCTGCTCAGAAATTCAGTTGGCCCGGTCGACCTGGCCCTTGCCCGGTCGACCCCCTCCACTGTGTACCCGGTCGACCGGCAGTTGTAACCAAAATGGCCTGAATAGTGTTTTGGTCAGGTTCCAGAGAACCTGACCATGTGTGCCCGGTCGATCGCGTGAACTGCGAACCTGGCACTGCAGTTCTGTAACTAGTGCAATGGATCTGAATCCATTTCTTGTCTTCTTGGACCTAATATGAACCTGATATACAATCCAATGCATGGAAATAACAGTCCATAAACTCTATAACTCTACTTTAATCCAATCATCATTAGTACCCAATTCATTAGGTTAACAACCTAATTATCTTAATTTCTAACTTTCAAACTATCCATGGACTTACCAACATCTAAATCTTCATTTTTCCATACAAATCAATGAAAACAATAACAAGCATAAACATATATATATATCTTGCCTTAGTTTGAAGTTTGATTGCTCTAAAACCTCTTGCTTAGCTTGGCTTGAGTTGGAACTTCCTTAACTTGAAGCTTTGATTCCAACAAAACTCTAAGAGATGATGTAGAAGTTGACAAGGATGGATTCCTTTCACTTGAGTCACCTCAAATTCACACTTAATGAAGAAGATATGGAAGAAAGAAGAAAAAAGTGAAGTCAAAATGTGCCTAGGGTTTGAAACAAGAGAAATGAGCTCATTGAAGCTCATTTAGGTTATATAAAGTCCATTTTTGCATTTAAGCCCATTAATCTCTCTTAATTACAATTCGAGTCAAATGAAAGGTCATTTGATCCAATAGTCGTCGACTAATGTCAAGTCTTTTACGAAACTCGTCGTACTCGTCAAGATACGTATGTTGGTATCAAGAGTTTCTGTATCCGACAAAATACGTAAAGGTTCGTATTTACACAAAAGCCCTTAGTTTACTTGTTTGAGCTTCATTTCTACTTAATTCATTTCATAACCTCACTTACTATTTCATTAAGCCTAATTACTCATTTTAGGCTAATTCCATTCCATAATTCAATTAAACATGCTTAACGAGCCTTAATCTTAATTAATCAGAGTTAATCTTGATTAACTCGGGACGGAGCCTAACAGCTTAGTAGGTGGAGCAGGAATAATGGCTATACTTGAACTAGATGTAGAATAATTAGAAGCAGTTATGCGTTTTTCAGATGAAATTTTTTTTGTAAATTGCCTCAAATAACTCCTGTCGTCAAAGAGACAAGCTAAAGATATGGCTTCAAACAAGCTTTTTGGCCGTTGGTTTTGAACATCAATGCGCAACTCATCCTTGAGTCCTCCAACAAATGCAGTAACCCTTTTATCTTGTGGAATATCAGTGATCATGCTAGAAATACATGCAAATTCTGCCTGATATTCTCGAAGAGAATTTATCTGTTGAAGGTGCATCAATTGCATAAAATGATCTTCAAATGGTGTCGATCCAAAGTGGGCAAGCAAACTCTCTATAAAAGATTGCCATGTGATGGGATTCATATGAGTCTGGAGCCAGTTGTACCATCTTTTTGCTTCTTTTTCCAAATAGAATGTTGCAACTATGACCCACTGTTCTCTTGGTACATGATGAAAGTTCATGAAGCTTACAACTTCGTCGATCCAGATTTCCGGATCGGTCCCATCAAAGGTTGAACATCGCAGGCGCAATGTTGATATAGTAGGCATTGCGACTGCATTTGTACCATTCCGTGGATGGACCGCAGTTGTAGATAGTTGTTGCTTTATGTTTGCAACCTCAGTTTGCAATTCCAAGAGTGATCTGCGCATTGTAGTCATCATCTCAGTTGATGTCCTAGTTGCTGTAATCATCTCGGTCAATCCTTCAACCCTAATAGTTGGTTGTAGATTAGATGAAATTTCAGAATTATCCGCCATAATCTCGTTGATTGATTTGTATGTTCTACGAGTCCAGACCATATAAAAGAAGATTTTCTTTTGACACCTTTTGGATCAATGCCAGAACCGTAAGAAAGTCCAACACCTTTTCTTTTCTTTTCTTTTAACTGAAGAAGGGATGGCAATACCTGTAAATAATATGAACTTGCTACTCCCTTTTGCGTCTTACAAAAAAAAGATGTGAATGTGCTTTTGATGGGGATGGCAAAAACTTGTAATTTTCTCCAACTTTTAGCCTTTTTTTTGTGATGAGATAAAGAAAGGAGTATGGCTATCTACACACTGCAAAAGTCCCTCCACACCCTGCAATTTTTTTTTTAAAAATTAAAATTAAAAAAATCCCCAAACTACCCCTCTCCCTCTCCTCCCCTATCTCTCCTTCCATCTCCCCGCCGGCCGGCCGGGCCCTCCACCCTTCTCTCTCCCTCTTCCTCTCCTTCTCCCTCTTTATTTCCCTCTCCCTGCTCGTCGTCGGCCGCCCACCCTTTCTCCTTCTCTCTCCCTGTCCCTCTCCCTTTCCTTCTCCCTCTCTTTCCCTCTCCCTGCTAAACCCTAAACCCTGCTCATCCCCAGCCGCCGCCAGAGCCACCCTCTCCCTCTCCCTCTTTCCCTCTCCCCCTCCCCCTCCTTCTCCCTGTCTCACAGCCCACCTCCGCGAGCAGGTGGCGAGACAGGGAGAAGGAGGGGGAGAGGGAGAGGGAAAGAGGGAGAGAGAGATGGTGGCGTAGGCGGCGCCGGGGACGAGCAGGAGAGGGAAATAGAGAGGAGAAGGGAGAGGGTGGGCAGCCAGCAATGATCAGGGAGAGGGCTCAGTCGCAGGCGGAGAGGTCGGGCTAACGGCGGAGGACGGAGGGGAGGAGGTCGATCCGGAGCGGTTTGAGGGTTTTTGCGGTGGCGGGATCCGACTGTGTGGAAGGGTTTGTAGACGAGGGAGGGTGGGTGCAGAGACCTGGGAGCAGGGCGAGAAAGGGAAGGAGAGGGAGAGGGAGGGAGCTGGGTTGGCGCAGGTGGCGGCTGGCTGGGTCGGCGCAAGGGTGGCGGCAGGTGGGGCTGTCTGAGCAGGGGAGAGGTAGAGAGAGGGAAAGAGGAGGAGAGGTGTAGTTTAGGGTTTTTTTATTTTTAATTTTTTTTAAAAGAATTGCAGTGTGTAAAGGGGCTTTTGCAGTGTGTAGGTAGCATGACTCTAAAGAAAGAGGTAACAGGTACCTTTTTTTCCTTCTTCCACTGGAACGGAGGATCTGGAATCTACGCAGAGACTCAAAGAACTTGCTGGTGGCTGCTTTTAATAGAGTTGGATGAAATGAGATGATGCAGATGTAGGCGCTGGTCACTGAGCTAGGGCATGATCCGCATATTCTTCTCCTTCTTTTTTTCTTTTCTCTCTCTTTCTGGCAGATTGGGTGGAAGAGTTGGATTCAAGGTGAGGAGAGTCTTGGCTGGGGTTGGACGGCTTTTTTTTTATTGGGATAAGGGACGGTAGAATAGGTTTAATTAGGGTTTCATGGAAAAAGGATGAGATGGAGAAGATGGATGGGTGGTTGGTTGGATCGAATCGGCTCAGGTACCAATTGTAACGGTCCCATCACAAATAAAAGAGAAAAATAATTGAAAAGATAATTCGGATCATGCAAGGAACCCAACACCTCTTCGGATCATTCGAGAGACCAAAAACCTCCAAAATAGAATTTCTATTGATGATTTCTAAATGCCTACTACAATCTCTAATGACCATTTTATAGGGTTCCAATTGGCACAAATATAGAAAGAGAGTCCTAATCATAATAAAACTAGAGGGTGGATTTTAGGAAAAATAAAGTAGTCCTAATCTAATGAAATATAGAAGGTGCATCAAAATATAAAACTAATTATATAGAAGGATCGTTACAGAGTCCTTGTTAAGGTTTAGAATTTGATATAATTTTGCTCCATCATTTACTTTGAATTTCATATTGAATTGACCCAATAAAACTCATGTTGATCTTGCAACCTTGTTGCCATATTCTAATTGTAAGGAATAATTCAGACTTCATAATTCTAAATTTATATTCAATGAGACCTGTTGTACTTCTTGTGATCCGCTAATCTCTTCTGAACATCATGAAGAACTTGATCTTGGGAATTGAACTAGAACTCATATAAGACCTTGCCAAAACCCTAATTGATGACCCTTATAAATAATCGGCGCCATTAAGCTGTTTTGGGCTAGCATGGTTGGGACGCCTCCTTGTAGTGGCCTCTGAACTCGTTATTTTTTACCAGCTGTAGTCTAGTCTTGTCTTGGTACCCCCTAGATGGCCCTTTTCCCTACTAGGGATTAGCTTGAACCAAGAAAATTTGGGTACCAACCTTCTAGCGAAGCATTAATAACGTAGTTTAGCTCATGTGGTTGCCAACTTGTTATCTTATTGTTATTTATTTATGAACTTTTTGTTGATGAACTTGATTTCGATGAGCGTGTCATTAATAAACTTGATATTGATGATCTTTCGATAATATATTCATAATAGTATGAACTGTTAGAAAAGAGAGAGACCAAGAGAAAGAAGCTTAGGAGGGAGAAGAGAGAAGAGAGAGCCTTACTATTATCTCATTAATGTCTATATAAATACAAGGGGAGAAGCCTATTTATAGGCAAAGTAACCCCACAAGAGAGGAACCCTAATTCTAGTCATAACTCATCTCAAGTGGGCATCTACCCAAGATCTATATCTTATAACACTCCCCCTTGGATGTCCACCATTAAATGACAGTTGCCTCATTAAAAACCTTGCTAAGGAAAAACCCAGTGGAAAAAAACCAAAGCGAAGGGAAAAAGAGTACAACATTTTTCAAGATCATTGAACTGGTGTTGGACGTGCAAAATGCTGCCTCGTTAAAATCTTAACTAGGAAAACCCAGTGGGATAAAACCTAGAGAAGGAAAAAGAGTTTGTAATATCATCTAGAAGAGGCTTCTCATCCTAGTATGTAATATCATTGTTTAGTTTTTATATCTTATGTAAGACTTTGCATATTAGTAAAATTGTTTCTTATTTTTTCAATTTTTCATTTTTGTCCTTGGGTGATTGGTGCTTGTTTTATGTTTCTTTTCTTGTTGGTGTTTGGACTGACGACCCAAAGACCCTAAGAGCATGATTCAAATTATGACCCCGCTTCGAAAATAATTTTGAAAGAGGAGAATACACTTCCACACATTTAAATTTATGTTCTTCCACACATTTAAGTTTCTGTTAAAACCACACATTTACTTTTCTTGTTTTCACCACACATTTAAATTCTTGAAATTTTGTTTATTTTCTTTATTTTTATGATCAATTCAATTTTATGTTTATTTTGTGCATAGTTTATGGTTGGAACTAATTAAAATTACATGCATATTCATATTGGTGGAGTTTAGACATGTTTAAGTTGCTTGAATTGGAGTTTGAAATTGAATAAGAAAGAAAAATCAGAGGTTGGCGTCAATAATCTCAGCCAAATAATTTTTGGAAATTCGGATCCCAATATAAAGTGCACAATTCAACACATCGATGCAGGAATTTCATGACAAATTTTGTGTAAAAAGTTTGTGATTAGAAACCTGATCAAAACACATTATTTTTCTATGAAACTTGAGGAAATTAAAGTTTGATCAGCGTATTTTCAAACCCCAGAATTTCAAGCAAAAATAATTTTGGAAAGATGGTGAACCAATGGTTCAAATATGGCTGGTTGGACCCACCTGTGTGCAGAATTTCTGCACAATTTTTTTTAGATCATGTTCATACACTCATATCTCATTCATTTTAAATCGTTTTTCACTTCCGTTTTTTTTTATTTGATTCATGCATCATTGTAGTTCAAAACCCAACGATTAAACTCAGTTTTAGGTTGCATTAGATTAGGAAAAATCATGCATAAAAACAGCCCTGCATACTAGTTTTTCAGGCTTAATTAGAAATTTTCAGCATCTCATGGCATACATTGCATTACTAACTTTCTAACTTAGGTTTCTTTTGTTTCTTATTTTTATTTTTGGTACTTTTTATTCTTGATGTTCTAACTTGTGTGTTCTTTTGTAGCAATTTTAGTTTTTATTTTAGGATTTTTAGATTTAGGAAGTTTTCTTTTCATTGGATTGTAATTAATTTAATTTTTGGAAAGTAGGAATGATGAATGTACTTTTCTAGATTTTAGGCTAAAATTAGATTTTATTTAGGGCAGGTACAAGTTGAGAAGGAATCTTAGTTTACATTGCTCCCTATGAATCGACCTAATCTTACCAGTTATTACTGCAATTGAAGCTCAGCACTTGGAGCCGCGATCAATTGTAAATGCCTGATTAATGTGATTCAATCCTACCATCAATGAAAATATAGAACTCTTATACAATAACAAATTGCTTCCATATGCCTACTAAGCTTAAAACAAATATGAAATAGATACGTACTTGGGTCTGAAGCGGTTGATTGGTACTGGCACTTCAAGAATATTATTTAATGCATTCAGTGATCCCTACAAAAGTTAAATTTGCATAATTCTATTCATTGTAACGGTTAAATTTGCATAATTCTATTCATAGTAATGGAGACTATCTCATGAGCAAAATGGACCTCATTAGAGAACATGAACTAACCTGGGATAACAAGAAGAAAGGATATCCATCAGAGAACATGGTTTTGTATCCCTGAGCATACTTGGGATCCACAATCCTTGTTTCAGATGCTGCAACAGAAAAAAAAATTACCAAGACTATAGAGTGACTATGGATGGATTGTGACACAAAAACATGAGAAGAAAAACTCAATAGATGGTATTAATTGTTGAAAAGTGTTTATCATAACTAATCACTTAAGTCCAGTTGGTCAGGACTAAGTCAGGATGGTGTTTGAGAATTCATTTGGCCTGTTAAAATCAACTGAATATCTTCCAGGATTTGATGAAATGCACTGTTGTTCTTTATTTCTTTTTGACTTATTGGAGAAAAATGAACTTAAATAAGAACATGCCTGAGAATGTTTTGGTTAAAACCCGAGAAATGGCATTTCAAGAACCGGCACAAATACTGCAGTGGATGGACCTATTTCAGACCCCCGTTATCTAAGAGGATCCAATGACTATGACCTAATATTGTATAAAGAGCAATTTCTCAAGGAAATCATGCCTTGCGAAAAGATAGAACCTTCAGAAACTTTTAGGGAACGTTAGTGTTTAGGCAACTTCCATGGAAAGATGAAATGGCCACATCAGCAAATTCTATGGTTTTTAAATACCTCGGAAAAGGTTTTCTGAGGAAGTTAGAAATTCATGTTTGGTGCAAAACGTTTTTCATTGATGAATTGGTGTTTGATGTTGTTTGGTGTAGCTGCGGATTTCTTTAGTGAAAACTATTGGGTGGGTAGGTCGGTATGTGTGTGGGGGTGGGTGGGGCTGGGAGTGAGGAAACGGGGGGTCAATTTTCTATGGAAATGGACTTTTCATAACCAAACCCCCCCCCCCCCATATTGGGTGGGTAGGTCGGTATGTGTGTGGGGGTAGGTGGGGGTGAGAGTGAGGAAATAGAGGGTCAATTTTCTATGGAAATGGACTTCTCATAACCAAACAAACCACCCCCCCCCCAACCAAAAAAAAAAAAAGAAGCAGTCTATTTCCAAGAATAGAAAGGAAAAGGCTGACGTGGCGAAAAAGTAGTTCCTCATAAAACTGTCACGCCAAACACATGAAAAATGAGTTTTTTTCCAAAAAACCACCTCATTTTCTGTGGAGAAAACTATCAACTGCCTAAAAGAATTGGTTTAGTGGGTTCAAGATTGAAGGATATTAGATAGATCTATGGTGTGGACTATCTGCACCAGTCACAAATGGGTGGCAAATGAGAAAGGAATACCACGACAAAGCATCAAACTGACATGATTATCTTGTAGAATTTATGACCATTACTGTAAGTGCCTAAAAATTACGGACTTGGTTGATAGAGGCTTAAACTCTTAATATGATGATCTGGAGAAGATGAGGGAAAAGGATCAAGCCTCCGACGACCTGAAAGAGGAAGACAAAGGTCAGAGCCCCTGGCTAATGGCAGCCGAAGGCACTCCGATGCTTAAGTTAGTATGTTAAAGGAGGGGAGAACGATGAAGATGAAGTATATGAGGGAGATATATCTTGTGTACCTCTGTGGTTCTCCGTCATGCACTATATATAGACGTGGGAGTCATCATTGGACTGTTCCTATGAGGGGACAGAAGTCCTATCAGAGTGTACTCTTATCTCCTGAGTGGTGGTAGGTGAAAAGGGGATGTCCCATCGGAACACCACCCTATGCCTATGACCCTGAGATAAGGCGTGCCCCTTATCTAGACCCGGCGCCCATTCTGTTTTGTCAGTTCGCCGATCTCGTCACGGCAGTGCATTTATGGCTGTATTTATGGCTGAATGACAGGAGGCCGAGATCAGGCTTGAGGCTGAGACCAAGGTGGACGCTTATGAACATGGCCACCGAACCGGGCCCCATGCGCGCCCGAGATGGGGCTACAGCCGAGCTTGCAAAACACCGAAACTAAAGATACCCCGAGCTCGAGGCGTGGTCCCACCCGAGCCTGTGATTACGGAATGCCCCCACACAATTGCCCCTAGCTCTCGACCTCTTGGTTCTCCCCGAGGTCGGGAGCCAGTGATTCGGACGGATGTGCTGGCCCGGTCTCATCGTATCTTGCTTTTGAGATTCTCATAATGACGCCTCTTCGTTTGCCCTAGGCAATACATAGGGCATTATAATTGCTCCACTATGGTAGGCATGTGGGGCGCCGTCCCATATGCCCGAGGTGATAAATGTCTTACCAGAGGCATGGCGAGAGACGAACAGTCGCTGCCACGTGGAGTCCTCCGTCTGGCCATTCGCCGGGATCGAAGCGACGCGTGGCGAGTTCGAAGAGACGGTTCGCGTGCGCGAGAATTAAGGTGGGCGTCCTTCTATAAAATCGGGGTGCCCCACTCCTTTCTTCCCTTACCCTAGCTCTTGCCTGAAGGAGATCTTGCTGAAGAAGAACATCTTGCTGCAACCCTGCCCAAGTCAGAGGACCACCGAACTCGGAGACTCTTCTTCCTCTGCTTCCTATTCCTTGCCTTCTTGTCTTCTGCAATCCTCCACGCCTTTTCTGTGAGTTCCACTTCCTGTCTCTGCTACTTCTTTGTGCCTCTTCTTCTCTTTGTCTTCGTAGGGTTCTAGTCCCTTAGGGTTTTTCCATTTTTCGCTCCTTTTCATTTGCTTTCCGCCCTCCTAGTTTTTAAGAACATGGGGATATATAGCCACTGGTTAGAGGGTCCGGCAGCCCTGGAAGCTTTTAGGGCGTCGCACAAGATCCCGGCTGATGTCCTGGTGAAGCCTGATGACCTCGGGGGCCTCACTGACGGCCTCAGTCGGTACAAGGACTGGATGCCTTTCCCCCTGTTGTCGGTGTGCGAAGGGGGAGTCAGGTTTCCCATTCACCCACTTCTCCGGTCTTGCCTCAGTGCATGGCGGATCTGCCCTTTCCAGTTGATGCCGAACGGCTTTAAGATCATCATGGGCGTGGCGGAGCTGAATTGGATACTCAACATCGGCCTCGGCGTGCATGATATAGAGGATGTTTATGACATCTGTAAGGCCGCGGGGGGAGAGGACTCCTATTATCTCCGAGTGAAGGCCAAGCGTCGGCCCCTGGTGAACGCCCTAGAAGACTTGAGCAAATATGCCGGAGACGATCGGATACTGGTCTCGGGAAACTGGGAGTTCCGGGGGACCGAGACCGAAGAGGAGCGGAGAATCCAGGTTCCACGAAGACCTGGAACCCCTCCCAGTAAACACCTGTCCTCCTAGGTTTATTCGTGTTGTTTCTGCTCGTCGTTATGCCGGGCTGACGTCCTTGTCGTTCTCTGCGCAGGTATCCAGCGAAAGAGGAGGGAGGCTAGCTTTGACAAGTGGAAAAGAAACGACGCGTGGTTAGAGAGGATTTATCGCTACCACGGTCACCACGACCGAGCTGCCTTCTCTCTGCTGGGGTACAAGCCGCGGTACCAGTCTTACACCAAGAAGACTGCCGAGGTCCCCCCTGAGCCAATAGGGGAGATCGTACTTGTGCTTGCCGAGACTAACAGCCAAGCCACGGAGTCCCAAGGCCCGATTATTATCACAGACACCCCCCCTTCCCAAGATCAAGAAGAGGAGGAGATGGACGGACATCGCCCTTCCTTGAAGAATCTGGGGGCTATGATCTTCGGGGGCCGAGCTCCCCCCCCGCCCCCCCCCGCCAAGCGTGCCCCCAGCGGGTCGGGTACCGCCCCGGGCTCTGGAGCTAGTGCTTCCTCCGTCTCGTCGGGGACAGCATCGGGAGCAGCTAGGGCCGCCTCAGCCAAAGCCAAGCGGGGGAGGTCGGTGGAGCCCTCCAAGGACATCCAGCTGCCCAAGGAGCCCCGTTCGCTTAAGGACAGCAGGCCGCGGGTGGTGGAGGCCGAGAAGGAGGCTCCGCCTCCTCCGCCGCCAAAGGAAACCCGGCCTCGGACCGCGGAGGCTGAGAAGGAGGGCGAGGGGCCCCCTCCCGAGAAGAGGCCTCGCGTGGGGGGCGAGGAGGAGAGGCCTCAGGACGCGGCCTCGTAGGCCCGGCCTCACAAGCCAGCGCCCTGGAGGCCCAACTTTGACCTCAACCCCAACCAGCCCATGACCATGGAGGATCGGCTGGGCAGCTGGGAGTCGGTCGTGGCCCTTGCCTGGGGATGTGCCCTCCCCGTGGACATGGAGAAGCACAAAAAAGCCGGGACGATGGGCCTGCTCCATCAAACGATGAGGGCGTCACTTGAGGTGATTTCCCTCCTTCTGCTTTTGAATTTCTACCTCTCGGTTGCCTGGTTTGATTCCCTCACTATTTTTATCCTTTTGCAGAATGTTCAGAGGATTCAAGTAATAATGGAGAGGCGGGTGGAAACAGCTGCCCAGGTCGCCGAGGTGGAGAAAGAGAAAAAGAAAATAGGGGCTGCTCTGGAGGCGAGCGCGGCGGAAATAAAAAGGTCGGAGGAGAGGCTCGCCCAATACGCAACGGAACAACAGACGACGAAGACCGAGATCATCAAGTTACGGGGCGAGAATAAAAACTTAAAGGGCGAGCCAACTGGAGGCCGAGCTCGCCAAGATGCAAATTGAATTGGCTGAGAAGAAAGCCGAGCTCGAGGCCTCCCGGAAGGAGCGGGCCGACGTTGAGTCCACCCTGCGAGCCCAAGTCGCAAAAGCTTACCAAGATGGGGTGGACTGGGCATCGGAGGAGTATGTGGCTCAAATCACGGATTTGAGTCCTGTGCTGTTTGAGATGGGGTGCAGGGAGGCCCTTCGTAAGCACGGGGTTTCTGAGGATGACCCCATGTTTGCGAACCTTCCTCAGTTCCAACCTGCAGTACCGAGCTCAGGGTCAGAGCCTGGCTCCAACCCTCCTGAGGCCCCTACCGAAGTCCCAGGTGTACCTCCTCCGCCTCCGACCCCCGCCGAGGTCGAAACGGCCCAGGCTCCCCTTACGACTCCTCCATCTGATGCTCCTGCCCCGTTCGTTCCTCCAGAGCCGAAGGATAAAGGAGCGGCGCCTGAGAAGTAGAATCTATTTTCACTCCTCCTTTTGATGTGTATTCTTTTCTTTCTCTTTCTGATGAAGAGGTTTTGTAATCATTCTTCTTATTAATAAAAGACGAATTTCTTTCTATTCCCCAACTGTTCTCTTCGTTTCTTTCTTCTTGTGATGGTGTGTGGACGTCCTGATGTTAAAAGTATGACCAAAACTTGCTAGTGGTTGAGGTCGGCAAAGAAACCAGGCTCAACGCTGGGTGAAAACGAGCCCCATTCGTTCCTAGCCTTCCTGAACAACCCAAGTCGGTGAACATTTGGCCCTGAGGTCGTGTACCCGAAAGGATTGCCTTTAGACTTAAGAGAACCTGTAGTTAGTCTGGACCCGAAGGTAGGCCGAGCTCCAAGACTTTCAGAGAGAATCTTGAATCTTGAGGTATTTGATTGCTCTGGCCCTGAAGGGGATGGCCTCGTCAAGGCCGCCGTAAGGCGTGAAACCCTAGCCCTGTGGTCGACTTCGAGCGGAAGCTGGTCCTCTGACCGAGTTCAAGGAGACTGGCACGAGGGCCGGAGCCTTGGGGAGCTGGTCCTCTGACCGAGCTCAAAGAGGCTGGCGCGAGGGCCGGAGCCTTGGGGAGCTGGTCCTCTGACCGAGTTCAAAGAGGCTGGCGCGAGGGCCGGAGCCTTGGGGAGCTGGTCCTCTGACCGGGCTCAAAGAGGCTGGCGCGAGGGCCGGAGCCTTGGGGAGCTGGTCCTCTGACCGGGCTCAAAGAGGCTGGCGCGAGGGCCGGAGCCTTGCTCATAACTTGAAAGACATAAGGCAGATTTCTCCCAAAAGATCCTTCTTTATTGATTTATCATTTTGAGTACAACCAGAAGTAATACTTTTTGAGGTGCGTAGCGTTCCATGGTCGTGGCAACTCCCTACCGTCCATCCCCTCAAGTCTGTAGGCCGACCTCCCGGAGGCCGAGACCACCTTGAAAGGGCCGAAACAGTTTGGTGCGAGTTTGCCTTCGTTAGGATCTTTATCTGCCGGAAGTGCTCTTTTTAAGACTAGTTCTCCAACTGAGAATCTTCTTTCCTTGACCCTTTGATTGTATCCTCTGGATAGCTGCTGTTGATAAGAGGCCAGACGCACGGATGCCGCTTCCCTTCGTTCCTCAGCCAGGTCGAGCTCTCTGGCGAGGTTCAGCTCATTCTGCCCTTGATCGAAGAGATTCGTCCTCAAGGTCGGGAGGCCGACCTCGAGAGGGATTACATCTTCCATCCCGTAGGCCAACGAAAAAGGGGTTGCCGAAGTGGATCGCCTCGGGGTGGTCCTGTACGCCCAAAGGACACTTGGCAATTCTTCCACCCACCTGCCTTTAGCCTTATCGAGTCTCTTCTTGCGTCCGTCCAGGACTACTTTGTTTGAGATCTCTGCTTGCCCATTGCTCTGTGGGTAGGCCGGAGTCGCATAGAGGTTCCTAATACCGAGCTCCTGGCAGAAGTTTTTGAAGAATTTTGAATCGAATTGGGTCCCGTTGTCCAAGACCAGAGCCCTGGGGATCCCGAACCTTGTGACGATGTTCTTCCACACAAAATTCTTCGTGTCGTGCTTGGTGATGGAGGACAAGGCCTCTACCTCTATCCATTTCGTGAAGTAATCAGTGCCCACCATCAACCACCTTTTGTTTCCTGGAGTGCGGTGAAGAGGACCCACGATGTCCAGCCCCCACTGGGCGAAGGGCCATGGACTAGAGAAGGGACTCAGGTCCCGAGCTGGCTGATGCAGGGAGTGAGAGAACTTATGGCATTTTTCACACTTTCTGGCGTAGAGCTGGGCATCTTTCTGCATGTAGGGCCACCAATAGCCCTGGCTAATAGCTCTGTACGCCAGTGATCTTCCTCCAATGTGGCTTCCACAGATTCCTTCGTGAATTTCAAATAGGAAGTCTTCCACCTTGCTTGGATGGACGCATTGGAGATATGGCCCTGTGTAGGACTTTCTGTAGAGTTTTTCATCCGGGGATAGCCAAAAGTGAGCCGCTTTCATCCTGACTTTGTGAGCTTCATTCTTGTCTTTGGGGAGCTTATCTTCTTTTAAGAACGTTATGATCGGATCGATCCAGCTTGGGCCGAGATCGGTGCATAAGACTTGCCGAACTGGAAGGAGCTCTATGCTTGGTTTTTCCAATGTCTCCACGTCGACCGTTCTTCTTTTCCCTGCTTCTACGGCAGAGGCCAAGTTGGCTAGGGTGTCTGCATGGCAGTTGGATTCCCTGCCAATTTACCTGACTACAGGTTTTTCGAACTGGGAGAGGAGCTGTTTTGCGTAGGCTAGGTAGGCCGCCATCCTTTCATCTCGGGCTTGATAATCTTAGCTTAGCTGGTTTGTCACTAGCTGGGAGTCGCTGAAGACCACCAACCGACGTGCCCCCAGTATTCTTGCGCTTCCAAGACCCGCAATCAGCGCTTCGTATTCTGCTTCATTGTTTGATGCTTTGAAGTCGAGGGTCAGTGCTTGTTCTATGACTAGTCCTTCTAGGGATTGGAGGATTACTCCGGCCCCGACCCTTCTGGATGTCGAAGATCCGTCGACGAAAACCTTCTAGGCTGTCTCAAGGAATTTTTCCAGTACTGGTCTTCTTCGGCCTTGGTTTCAGCTTCATCATTGCCCTTAGGGTCCCCCAGTTCGGTATCGAGCGTGGTCGGTGCCGAACTAGGAGAGGTGAGTTCGACGATGAAATCTGCTAGGACCTGAGCTTTGATCGCCGTTCTGGGCTGATATCGGATATCGAATTGCCCTAGTTCGACGGCCCACTTGGAGATTCGGCCAGAGAAGTTTGCCTTCTGAAAAAGGGGTCTGAGGGGGTACTTTGTGACAACCACCACCGTGTATGTTTGGAAGTAGTGGGAGAGCTTGCAAAAGGCGCTGACGAGTGCCAGTGCTAGCTTCTCAAGTGGCAGGTACCTGGTCTCAACATCCAGCAGTATCTTGCTTGTGTAGTAAATGGGGTGCTACTGCTTGTCGTTCTCTCGAACCAACACCGAGCTCACTACATGGTCCGAGACTGCTAAGTATAGAAGATCGCCTTGGGACGAAGTGGACAATAGCGGTGGTGAAGAGAGGTACTCCTTGAGTTTTTTCAGTGTCGAATCACGTTCGGGGGTCCATTAAAACTTGGAATCCTTCTTCAGGAGTTGAAAGAAAGGATGACACTTGTCCGAAGCTCGACTGATGAAGCGATTTAGTGCAGCAGCCATCCCCGTGAGTCTTTGGACTTGTTTGGCCGAGGTCGGGCTTTGGATAGACTGGATAGCTGTAATCTGTTCCGAATTAGCTTCAATGCCTCTCCGGGTCACCAGGCTTCCTAAGAACTTGCCGAAGCCGACGCCAAATGCACACTTGGAGGCGTTCAGTTTGAGCTGGAATTTTTTGAGGGTGACAAACGTCTGGCGCAAGTCTGCCAGATGATCCAGCGACACCCTGGACTTGACTATGATGTCATCGATGTAGACTTCCATGGTTTTTCCGAGCTAGTTCTGAAACATCTTCGTGACCAGCCTCTTGTAGCAGTAGATGCCCCGAGGGGTTATAAACGCAGTCTTTTCCTCATCAGGCCCGTGCAGTGGGATCTGGTGGTAGCCTCGGTAGGCATCTAGGAAGCTCATTCGGTCATGTCCCGAGGTGGCGTCGATCAGCTGGTCGATCTTTGGGAGGGGAAAACTGTCCTTGGGACAAGCTTTTGTTAAGGTCTGTGAAGTCCACGCAGACCCTCCACTTGCCATTCTTCTTCTTGACCACCACTGTGTTGGCCAACCACTTCGGGTAGTGCACCTCATGGATTGCTCCGGCCTCAAGGAGCTTGTCTACTTCTTCCAGCACTGCCTCTGTTTGTGGGACCCCTGTCCTGCGGGCTTTTTGCACCACGGGCTTGTGTCCGGGATCAACATTCAGCTTGTGGCACATGACCTCGGGGTCGATCCCGGGCATCTCATATGGAGTCCAGGCGAAGACATCCTTGTTCAGAAGTAAGAAGTCTAGCAGTTCGTCCCTCTCATTGTCGGGGAGCTGGCTACCCAGCAGGAAATACCGCTCGGGGTCTTCGGGATCGATTCTGATCTTGGTGAGTTCTTCTATGCTCTTGTGCCCTGCTGTCCGCCCGACATCCCCGAGTTCAGCTTCTAGTTCGGCCATATGCACTTGCTTCGGTTCCGTCTCCCCAGGCACTACGACTGTGATGCATTCTCTGGCCATCTGCTGATTTCCCCATACGGTCACTACTTCGACCACCCCACCAGGCTTTTCTAGTGTAAACTTGAGCTTTTGATGAAAGGAGGATGGCACTGCTTCCATGGCATGCAGCCAAGCACGCCCCAGTATGACATTATAAGGAGATGGCGCGTCTACGACCAAAAATTCGGCCATCCTCATGCTGCCTCCTATCCGGATTTCGAGCGAAATCCTTCCCTTGGGGTACACTGGCTCGGCGCTGAATCCCATTAAAGGGACGCGGGCCTCCTGCAGATCGGACTCGGTCAATCCGAGTTGCTTGAAGCAGCTGAAGTAGATGATCTCGGAGGAGCTCCCCGGATCTACAAGGACGCGCTTTGTGGTGTAATTGTTGAGCCGTAGGGTGAGGATGAGGGCGTCATTATGGGGGAGCTGGACTCCTTTCAGGTCCTCGTCCGAGTACCAGATCTTTGGTTTCTCCTTTTTAGCTCGCTTTGGTGCACTTTCTAACTCAGCCGACATTACCTGCTTGCCATTAGCGGCCTTCCTGGCTTTTGACCGAGCTCGGGAACTTCCCTCACCTAGAGATGGAGCCAGGTGGATGACGTTGATGATCCCTGCTGGTTAGTCGCTGTCCTGGTCATCAACGGGTGGGGCGTGTTGCTGCTGGGCTCGGTTGACCTTTTCCCCCTCCTTGATGTACTCCCGAAGGTGCCCTTCCTTGACGAGCCTCTCAAGGTGGGATTTTAGAGCCATGCAATCTTCGGTCATGTGCCCATGCTGCTTGTGATAAGAGCAGTTCTTACTTTGGTCTCGGGTGGATGGATCACCCTTCATTGGCTGCGGCCATTGGAAGTAAGGTTCCGCCTTGATTTTGTTCAGGATTCTGTAAATAGGTTCCTTAAAGACAACATTGACGGCTCTGTAAGGATCGCTGGCAGGCCTGGGAGGCTGGAACTTAGGTTTCTTGCCGCTATCCGAGGCGATTGAGAAAGAGCTGGTGGCTCTCTTCTTATCCGACCTCGGTCTGGAGAACGTCCCTTCTGCCCTGGGGGTTCGATCCTTCTGCGGGAGTGCAAACCGCTCCTTGCCATGAGCTTCGTCCTCTTCCTGCTTAATGTACTGATTCACCCTCGCCATCAATGCCTTCATCGTGGTCGCCGGGGTCCGGACCAAATCCTTACGGAGTTCGTTCCCTGGGAGTAAGCCTTCCCGGAAACACATGACGGCGACGTCATTGTTGGCGTCGGTGATCTGGCCGTATATCGTCCAGAATCTCTTGGCGAATGCAGTGATACTCTCACCGTCCTTCATCCGGATGGCCATGAGGTTGCCACCCGTCTTAGGGATGACACGGTGAGCCTGGAACTTCTCGATAAAGGAGCTTCGGAGCTCTCGCCAGTTCGTGACCGATCCGGAAGGGATCGCACAGAACCATCGGAGGGGGAGGTCGCCTAGGCTTGAGGAGAAGACTCTGCAATTCAGGTGGCCGACATCCCCTCAGACCGACATCCGCTGGGTGAAGTGCCGCAGGTGTGCTTCTGGGTCCGAGGTCCCGTCGTAAGGGACGAACCTCGGTACGCTGAACCTCTCGGGGAGAGTGAAGTCTTTTATCTCCTGTGAGAACGGGGATATGCCCTGATCTCCCTCTTCGCGGTCTTCAATCTGATCTCGGGTAAAACCGATCTCCGCCAGTCGGGCCTGGACCTCCTGTTTGACGTAGTGGTCCAGGAGCTCCTTCAAGCCCGTAGTGTTCTTCAGCCTCGGGGACCTTGACTCGCGACGCGATCCCCCGAGGCCGCTAAGGATGTGGCTGCTGCTCGACCCTTCTTCTTCGCAGCGGTCCCTCCTTCGATCATTGAGGACCTGTCTCAGGTCTCGGTTGCCTGGATGGTTCGGCTGTCGCCTGGGAGGCCGAACCCGAGACCTCTTTTCGTTCGCCTTTAGTTGCTCCTGGAGACGACGAATCAACTCTTCTTTTTCTTGGAGGACATGATTCTGGGCGTCCAGCTCTTCAAGCAGGGGATCGTCATCCCTTGCTCTGTGAACCTGGTGAAAGGACTGGCCGTCGTCACGAGCGTGATGATGGGAGTGATGGGATTTTGCCCCGACAGGGGTCTTGCCTCGTCGTCGAGGATGTGACGAGGATCTGTTCTGCTGCAGGCCCCCGGGTGGCCGGTTACCTGAGGGGCGAGGCGCCTCCTGACGGTGGTCACGATGGGGGGGGGGTGCAGTCAGAGGTCGGGACGATGAGTCCGACTGGACAATACCTTCCACGTACGCGGGACCGGACTTTCCTCCGGATTTTCTCTGGCGGGGAATCCCTGACACCCCCTGCGGGACGGGGGGAACTCCCGTTGGTCCCGGGGGTGGGGGGGGGGGAAGGAGAGTAGAGCGAGCGCCAGTGGGCGGCTCTGGAGGTACTGATTGAGGCTGTGAAAATGGTGGAAATGGGGGTTGTTCCGGTGGAGGGAAGGATGAAGCTCTTCGAGACTTCGAAGCTCCGTCGCCACCGTATCTGGTTTTTGGAGGCATGGCTTTCACAAGTCTGGTTTCCGTGAAGGTCCTGTTCCCACAAACGGCGCCAACTGTAAGTGCCTAAAAATTACGGACTTGGTTGATAGAGGGTTAAACTCTTAATATGATGATCTGGAGAAGATGAGGGAAAAGGATCAAGCCTCCGACGACCTGAAAGAGGAAGACAAAGGTCAGAGCCCCTGGCTAATGGCAGCCGAAGGCACTCTGATGCTTAAGTTAGTATGTTAATGGAGGGGAGAACGATGAAGATGAAGTATATGAGGGAGATATATCTTGTGTACCTCTGTGGTTCTCCGTCATGCACTATATATAGACGTGGGAGTCATCATTGGACTGTTCCTATGAGGGGACAGAAGTCCTATCAGAGTGTACTCTTATCTCCTGAGTGGTGGTAGGTGAAAAGGGGATGTCCCATCGGAACACCACCCTATGCCTATGACCCTGAGATAAGGCGTGCCCCTTATCTAGGCCCGGCGCCCATTCTGTTTTGTCAGTTCGCCGATCTTGTCACGGCAGTGCATTTATGGCTGTATTTATGGCTGAATGACAGGAGGCCGAGATCAGGCTTGAGGCCGAGACCAAGGTGGACGCTTATGAACATGGCCACCGAACCGGGCCCCATGCGCGCCCGAGATGGGGCTACAGCCGAGCTTGCAAAACACCGAAACTAAAGATACCCCGAGCTCGAGGCGTGGTCCCACCCGAGCCTGTGATTACGGAATGCCCCCACACAATTACTGATTATCTTTATAAGTGTATTTTATAGAGACTAGGAGTTTGGGACCATCAAAACAATTCAAAATTAAAGTAGTGGTCCCACTTGCATACCAAAGAGCCCAGTATGTTCATATTAGGAATACATGTGACATATCAAGTAGATTGATTGGCTATGGATTAACTTTACATGCATAGGAAGGATATGATTCACTGTAATTCTGATTAGCCTCAATTAAGGCTAACTTGTATCAATGACTGGATTTCCAGTCCTATACAATGAACAATCGACCCAAGACAAGGGTACAACCAATATTCAATTCTTCTTCTTCTTCTTTTAATCTTTCACTACTAATATAGTAAGAGAGCAGTAATACCTATTGAGCAATGTCGAAGGGAAAGGATTGACGCTTGATCCTTTTCTTCGTCATCTAAGTTGTTCTTTTTTCCCCTTATAGATCCTCGATTGAAAAGGATCTAAAGTACATATTAGATTGATCAAATCAATATAATGACCCGATGGCTTGATCGGTCTCATGATCCATTGGATCTAGACCATATGCTCCTATGCCAACTGAAGCTATGACCTGTGATTGGCATCACTTTCTCATATTGATTTGCATCAACTTGAAGGGAAATGAATTGGTGTTCTCATGTATGGGGTTGGCTCGAGCCCACTTCTAGCTAGGCTTGGGGCTTAGGTTCTAGTTGATGGGCCAGGCTCGGACTTTTTATTTGGCCCGTTTAATAGAAAGGGCAGGCTTGGACACAGTGGCAGAGAGTCTGGCCTGGCCTGACCTAAATATAAAAATAACCATAGGAGAGTGGTAAAGGGAGAATTGAACAAAAAACCTCACACAAGGTAATATGACCAGACCAGTTGAGATACAACATAGGACATAGTGGGAAATGATTTTTTTAATTCTATATCTCTTACTCGGGCCACACTTGGGCTTCATCATTTTCAGGCCGAGCCCAGCCACTTCTAGCTTGACTCGGGCTTGGGCTTAAGTTTAAAAGCCAAGCTACGCTAGGCCTAGACATCCCTCAGTCCAACCTGGCCTGGCCCATGGACACCCCTAAAAATGAAGGAACATAGAAAATGGATTTCTCAAAGAAAGCCATCTCGTAAAATAGTATATACTTTAAAATATATACCTTAGGAGCACCATACTAATTAGATAGGAAATTGATTGTTGATTGAACCCTAATCAAGGGAATTAAGAACTATAAAGAGGATTATATAAAAGGGAGAAACAAGCTTCTAAAGGCATCACTATGTGTCGCCCCGGAGTCTCACATCGACTATAGAGAGGAAAGTGAATGAGATTATATGTAGAGCTTACACCCTTACCTTGCATTAGGCCTTTTGATGGGTTAAGCCCCATAAAAAACAAAACCGTGAGGCCCGTGGGCCAAAGCGGAAAATATCATGCATGGGTATGGGGTGGGGCGTTACAACCTTTCTCTTGTCATTGTCATCTTATACTTGTCAAAAATAGAAGAGAGACTACCTAATCTCTAAGAATGACAATAATAAGCTAACTATAATCCATACAATAATTGTGGATATATGTAGAGAGCCACTACAAAATGCATGTGCATTTTTGGGTTAAAAACACCCCTTTTTTCTTGTTCAATAGAAGGTATCTGCACGCATGCTTCATTTAATATGGGAAGGACATAGGAAGGACATTTTGGGATTTTTGGAAAAAAAAAAAAAAACAATACTCCACTTCACCCCTTTATTAATGTCCAGAAGGGATGAGAAAGAAGTGGAAGGGTTGCTTTTGGTTATGCTTTTTTTTTTTTTTTGTTTTTTGATACTTCTGGTTATGGTCATATGTTATAAATTGGCAATTTGAGAAAATTATTAGTGGGATCCACTTTTGGAGAAATCTAATCGGATTAAAATAAATAGCCGTATCTTTTATTGTCCCTTGGTAAATTTCACTTTAATAGGAATTGGTCATCAGATGGTGGGACCAACTCATTTTGAAGTGAAATTTCGCAAGGGGCCATAAAAGATAAGACCATTTAATTTGATTGGTTTGGATTTTTCATAACGGGGCCACATGGAGGTGTTTAGAAGTTCAGGCAGACCCTTTTTCAAGGGGCAGTTTGTAGCATATATTAAGAATCATCATGTTCTAGTTCATATTTAGAAATTTAATTATAAATGGGTGGTGTGATTTGTTTTTCATTCAATCAAGTGAATGGTTCATATGATCTTTGAAAGATTGGGACCTATTTGTTTCATGTAATTAAATTCCTATGATTGTATTTCTATAAGAGGTTAAAAATGAAGAATCAAAGGTGAATATCCAAAATGACCACCAAATAACCTCCCTATTAATGGAGACCGAATAAGGGAAGACGACAAATGAATACCCATCCATCACACTAGTAATTCAAATCCTACGGAAGTCAAGGTGCCATCTACATTATTGTGTAGAAGTGGGACACATGACCCAGGCCTTTCTAGCTCATCCAGACAAAGCCCACTCACTCATTAGTCAAAGGGAATATATTTTCCAACGTGGGTCCTAGCTAGATTGTGTATGTTTGCTAAATATAAAGATTCTAATGAGCTAATCATAGATAGATGATTCGTTGTAATTTATCTAATTACTTAATTGTAGCCAACTGTTTTGGCAATAACAAACACTATATATACATGGTCGAATCCTAAAGAAAGGTAGACCTTCACTGCAAAGTTTTCTCCTTCTCTTGCTCTCATCTTTCTCTTTCATTCTTTCTCACTTCATTACATGGTATCAGAGCCCTGATACAATCAGTAATAAAAAAATCCTGCTACAGTGAAGTTTCTCTTGACCACAACCTTATCAACTGGATTTGGGAGAAGTGGGCATCGACTGTCATAGGGCTGTCATCTGGATCTGCAAAAATCGATTCTCCATTGATCAATTCAAGAGTTATTGCTCTCTGAAGCACTCATCTATCCTCGTTTGGATAGATTCTGGATTTTCCCTATCAGTCCGTTGAAAAAGAACAGTGGTCGTTTTTCAAAACTAAGATAAACCAATTTTCCAAATTTCAGAAAATTTTTCCAAAAACGCAAGATTTTTTGCCAAAACTCAGTTAAATTTATTTCAAAAAATGAAAATAAATTTGAAAAAACGCAAATAAATTTCAAAAGACACAAATAAAACTAAAAAAATAAGTAAATTTAAAAAAATGCAAATAAATTTGCCAAAAAACTTAGATAGATTTTCCAAAAACTCAGATAAATTAAAAAAAAAAACCTCAAACAAATTTGCCAAAAACATAGAAAGATTTATTCAAAAACTTAGTTAAAGTTTCCAAAATAGAGATAAATTTTTCAGAAACTCATATAAATTTGCGAAAAACTCAAATAGATTTGTTAAAAACTCAAATAAAATTTTCAAAAACTCAATTAAATTTATGAAAAACTCAAATAAATTTGCCAAAAACTCGAATAGATTAAAAAAAAAACTTTGATAAATTTGAAAAAAGCTAAGATAAATTTGACAAAAACTAAGATAAACCCCCAGCGCGCGTTAACCAAATCGTCTATCTTGCGCCGAAACAGCATTTTGTCTGAACAATGGTCGTTTCCGGTCGGCAACGCTTCCAGAAAGTTCAGCTCTAACAAAACTCCCATAAATGGTTGATTACTGTCATAGCTCTTCGTGCTAACGTGCGTCGAGGTACAAAAGCATCGAACTCGGTAGAGGGGAAATCCTATCCCCACTGCCACGGACCAGAAAGCCCAGGCACCCCGACAAAATCAAGCGCATGCGTTTAGGTCCATCGGTTAACATGCGTGGATAGAGATCGAGAGAGAGATTCTTACCTGCAAGTCTCGGTGACCTTGGGGTCTGTCTCACCAAGAGCCTCCAAATGGATCTTAAGCCCAGCTTCATAGTAACCAATCGACCGATCCAAATGCTTATCATCGACCGATCCAAATGCCTTATCATCGACGATCCTCAGCCACTCTTTCCTCTGAAATGACCGACTGTGCCTCCTCATTAGTCATCTCATCATTTGAGGCTACATCCTCCTCTGACTCCTCTATCCGATCCGGAAGTGGATCTCGTCGTGCCTTGAGTCTCTGCTTTGATGTTGTTGGCTGATGACGATCTAAGGTGGATGAGCCTGCAGCACCTCTCCGACCTTGCGAGGTGATAGACTGCTAACAATGCCTCCGCAGCCTGACGTTGAAGAACTACGACGACGAACTCGTTTTGGCGGCATGTCCTCTAATTTGTTTCAATACATGAAATATATACATCATTCGGATTGGCAATAAGCAAACAAACTCATTGATTACAAATTTAACTATGCTCGGCTACACATGATAGTGCACATAATTGCATGGAAACTCAGGGAAGTGCATATCTGAAATTGCATGGATTTCATTAGCCGTTCATATTTGCAACTACACGGTTTTCATTAGCCGTGCATAATTGAAACTACACGATTTTCATTAGCCGTGCATGTCACATATGCATGGATGTGAAACGCCGTGCATATGCAATTTGCACGGTTTTCATATCCCGTGCAAAAAATTATTGCACGTCTACGAGTCGCCGTGCATAATGCGAACAAATTTTTTTTTTTTGGGTTTCACTCCATTCATGATTTCCCTTCTCCTCTCTCCCATCCCTTCCATTAAATGGTGTTTCGCTCCCAATTGCAACCCACACTCCATTCCATTTGTATAGATTACATTCTTTCATAGAAAAATATTTATTTAGTTGGAAAAATTAACAAAGAGGAAGAACACATTGGAAGAACTTGAAGGTAATGAGTTTACCTCTGGGGGAGAAGAAAAACGTTGGACGAGCTTCGTTTTTCCAAAGAAGAAAGACGATGAAGAAGAGGAGAATGGCGGCTTCCGTTATTTGAAAAGGAGGAGAAGGGGAGAAAATGAGAAAGAAAGAGGAGAATGGGGCAGTTCGAGAATTATTATGCGTGGGCTCAACAAAAGTAGATATTTTATATTTTTTTATTTGGTGAGCTTAGAATGTAGGTGGGCTCAACAGGTTAGGTGGGTTTATTTAGAATTTCTATATATGATGCAAAAAAGTAAAAAAATAAATAAAAACATTGACGAGAGTCAAACGATCAAGTGAATTTGGGTCTAAAATAAAGAGAGTTTAAAGTGAATAAATAGGTCAAAAACTTGAAATTTCCATAAAGAGAGAGAGCGAGAGAGAGAGAGAGAGAGAGAGAGAGAGAGAGAGAGAGAGAGAGAGAGAGAGAGAGAGAGTGAAATTCGAGGACTCGACCTCCAGCGACGATTTCAAGAAAGAAATAGAAAGTGAGTTCAGGAGCGAACTTCAAGATTGAGAGAGAGAGAGAGAGAGTGGAAGATTTGAAGAGAGAATTTCAAGAAACAAAGTTCAAGAGGGAATTTCAAAATTTGAAGAAGAGGGCACAAGGGATTTCCAACAGATAATCTCAAGCAGCAAAAAAAGATGGAGGTTGATCGTCTCAGCTCTTTACCAGACCATCTCATACACCACATCCTCTCCTTCTTAGACACGAAACATGTGATTCTTTTAGGAGTTTTGTCAAGCAGGTGGAGATATCTCTCCACTTCGGTTCCCAATCTCGACTTCAACTACTCCTTATACTTTAATGATGGAGGCTATTTTGTTAGATTTGTAGACCGAGCTCTTCTTGTCAACTCCTCCCCAATCATCCACAAGTTTCGACTCTCGTGGCTTCCCTATGACAAAGAGTATGTTTCTCACGTGGATGCCTGGCTTCGTTTTGCGATGAGAAAAGGCATTCAACAACTTGATTTCTCGTTCCCTTGTATGAACGATTCATACGAGTTGCCTTCTTGGTTATTGAATTGTGAAACATTGGTTTCCCTGACGCTGAGGAATTGCTGGATTGGAGTTTCTAAGCTTGTGAACTTTACGAATCTCACTGTATTGTATCTTGTTTACGTAAAGTTGAGAGTTGGATTCGTTGAAGACTTATTAAAAGGGTGCCCTCTGCTTGAAGAATTAACTATTTTCAGTAGCTTTTTTGTCCCTGTAAAGATCTGCACTTCTTCTACTTTACAACTTAAGCGATTGATAATAGGAGGAGCTTATAATCTCAGGGTTAACATTGAAGCCCCTAATCTCCAAATTCTGAAGTTTTCTTCTGGGACTTTTGGCAAGTTTTCTTTCAAAGCCATGCCGTTTCTAAGAGAAGCAGAAGTCTCCATTTTTTATGATCCAGATATGAGAAAAAAATGCATTTCTTCCCTGAAATCGTCACTTCTTAATCTTCGCAATGCCAGAGTTCTTAAAATATGCAGTACATGCATTCAGGTATGCTTGATTGTTTTCTTTTTCTTCTTTCAACATTTTGAGTCATCGTATGTAATTAGTCTTAATCATATTTCAGTTGTGTTTATTTTCTTGGGTGATCCTGTTAGGAAAAAAAAGAGGCCAGAAAACATTAAAGTCCTTTTTTTTTAAAAAATTTTTGGGTTGGACAATGGTTGAAATTAGGATTTGAATTGAGGAAACTAAACCCCATATTCAATCTAAATGAAAAATGGTCAACTCCTACAGCCATATAATGAATTACTCACTCGGATTCAGGCTGGGTTGACAAATCGATCAGAACTCGCCATTCCGGTTTTTGGATTCAGTTAACTCACCTGCTGTTAAATACCATGCTACCTCCTCATGTGGGTGCAGTTGCCACATCCCCATCTTCTCTTCTGGTCCCTGATTCTCTACTTTTATCTCTATCTGTGTGTCGCATTAACCCCATCTATTATCCTACAACAAACGTGGTGTGTGTGGAGAGAGAGAGAGAGAGAGAGAGAGAGAGAGAGAGAGAGAGAGAGAGAGATTAGCCTCCTTTCTCTGTTTTTGCAGTGAAGGGTCTCATAATTTCTTTCTTGCCAAATCAAAGTAAGAATCTTATTTCATTTCTATTAATTATTTTTATTTTCCTCTGCTTCCATCTTATGTTTTTTCTTTTTAATTGCTAAGGAGTTTGGAACATGGATTGTATGTTCCTTCTCTCTGTAAGATTATGTGCGAGTTTGGCTCACAATGCCAACTTTAAGCCCACTTTTGGTCTCTCTTGCTGCATGGAGTTTGGATGACATCTCGCTCATGAGTTTTGTGGGCTTTCTTCTCTCTATGCTTGAAGATTGTTCTTTGGTTTTCAGAATCTCATTCCAACTAGAATGTCTGGAATTTATCGGTGTAGTCAAATTGAATTTGGAGACTCTCTAAATTTCTACAAAAGGGTGTAAAAGCCTGGATTAAATATAAAAACTAGTTTAGCAGAGATCTCCTCAATTGTTTCCCTTTGGCTTACACATCTTTGCTAGTTTACATTTACGGCAAGCATCCAGACCATCAATTTGCCCCACGGCTGAGGTTTGAGCTGTTCCGCCAGAGGTCTCGTCCATGGAACAAAATATTGGCTGTTACATGGCCGCTACAATAAATTGGAACATTGCCGCTACAATATAAAACCTAACAGAGCCAATTAGTTTTAATTAAAAAAAAAACTATTTTCCTAATTTCTTCTTCCCAATAGCCTTTCCTAAAATTGTCTCCTTCCCTATATTGTTTTGAATTGTCTGGTTTATGTCTTGTATTCTAGGTTTACCGGATTAGTCCATTGGGTTAGCTAGGGACCGAGCTTTGGGTCCGGGGTATTGTGGTCATTGTATAAGGGCTTTTTTGGGGGCTAAGATAGTAGAATGTATTCTGTAACGCTAGACCTAAAGTGGTGGAATAGTAAAGAGAGTGGGTTCTTTTGGCCGTGGACCGAGGCACTCAGTCGAACCACCGAATCTCTCGTGTGATTTTCTCTGTTTTTGTGTGTGGCTTGATTGTCGGTATTTGCGCTTCCGTATGCACGCGCACAACACTTGGTATCAAAGCTTGGGTTGTGCTGCGCGATCGACTGAGTCTCATTAGTTGGATTTCGGTGTTGCTTGGCTTCGGTGTAGAGACAAGGAGAGGATCAACGTTTATGATTTCGTTGCAGGGAGAGATCCGCTATAGGAACCAAAGTGACCCTAAGATTGTGTGTAATAAGTACGATTTATCAGATGAACTCTTGGTTCAAGATCCTAGTTCACCATAGAGTTTTGGTATTTTCAAACTTATTACACTAAGTGAAGGTTCAAGGCCTAGTTCACCTCCATCTATGCACAACTTCATCAAACCACCTTGCAGCAACAACTTTTCTTTCCTATGCTTTAAAGTGTAGGGGGATTGTTGGTGGTTTCATGCTTTAAAGCATAGGAAAGTCCTCTCTTTCCTGTGTTTTCGGACTAAACAAGTTTAGGCCACCTCCACCTACATGGCCCGACCCAAATCTGATTGTAATCGTTGAGATGCTTTTGTAACTGCTCTCAACATGTCTCTAGGCTTTATTGCTTGTTATTACCATTCTTGATAATGTGTTCCCACTTCTGCGAAAGTAGTGGTACGCCACCATCATTGATTTTTGAGTTTATGAGATACGTTACTTTCGTGGGAGTGAGCATGCTATCCGGAAGTGGGTACGCTATTTGGTAGTGAGTGCTCTACCCGGAAGTAAGTGCGCTACCGACATGATACTTTATTGTTTTTGTTACTGTTTGGGCTCCTCTTTATATAGAGGTTTTACAGAAGGGCTCAGACCAAAAAAAAAAAGCACACACAACACCACTATCACAGTAGAACATTTCTCTCTTTTGCTCTCTGGTTTTCGCTTTTGCAGCGGCAAGAAAGTCCAAAATAGTGGTCCGTTGGGTTCGAGGTCTTCATCCATTCTAGTGTTCTAGTGCACGAGTGGTGGAGAATTGTGGGGGCGAAACCTGTCTAAAGATAGTGTCCTCCGTGACGTGCTTTGGCTACCAGTTGTTCGGGTTCCTTCTTTCCTTTCTATAAATATTATTATTATTATTTAATTAATTTATTGACAATTTCCGCAAATAATTTTCCAACGCGACATAAGTATTTTGTCACCTTTATTGATGATCATAGTTGATTCACTTGCGTTTAGTTCTTTCATTTAATATCTGATGTTCTTAACGCATTTAAACTTTTCTTGGCCTATATTAAAAATCAATTTTCTACATACATTAAAATATTACTCTCTGATTGTTGGGGTGGGGGGGGGTGGGGTTGGTGTTGGGGTTATGTCTCAACAGAATTATTTCTCAACAAACATGCCTTGATACTCCTCAACTGAATGGAGTAGCTGAGAGGAAAAACTGACATCTCCTTGATGTAACTCGGTCTCTTCTCATTCAATCATTTGTTCCTCCACGTTTTAGGACCAAAGCACTTACTACTGCAATTCATTTTATAAATCGGTTACCATCCTCCTCCATATAAAATTAGACCTCATATTACTGTCTCTATAAAGAAACACCATCTTATGCACATCATCATGCATTCAGTTATGTGTGCTTTGTCTTTTTACCTCCTTTTGAATGCACCAAACTGACTGCCTAGTCTGCCAAGTGTGCATTCCTTGGATATGCACCTCATCGAAAGTGGTTTGTTTGTTATGATCCACAGGTTCGATGGATTCGGATTTCTTGAAATGTTCTTTTCTTGGAAGACAAATATTTTTCAACAATATCTTGAGCTTCTTGTTTCTCCTTCCATTGCCACTATGCCTCATTTTTTTGAGACATCTACATTTGCTAGGTTTAAACCTGATTTTGTGTATCACAGGCAGGACAAAGACTACTACTGGACAACCCCTTCGAGATCCTTCTCTTGCATTTGGTCCAAACTAGTCTTCCATCCTGCGTCGGTCTACTTGTTTCTCAAGGCCTCCAGCCCGTTATGGTCCCTATCAGACTTCATTCCAGACTACACTTTCTTTTATTCAAATACCTAATTCTTAATGTCCTTGATATTTTAAACCAATTGGTTGCAAGTGGATTTATTCTCTTAAACTTAAGCCTGATAGGACACTAGATAAATACAAGGCTCGACTTGTCGCACTTGGAAACAAACAGGAATATAGGACAAACTATGAGGAGACATTTGAGCTTGTTGCAAAGATGACTACAGTTCGTACCATCCTTGCCATTGTTGCCTCACAATCATGGCCGTTGTACCAAATGGATGTTAAAAATGCATTCCCTCGTGGGGATCTTAAGGAAGAGGTATATATGCGGCTGCCGCAAGGAGTTTCTTCAACTTCGCGCAATGATATTTGTTGACTACGGCGCTCACTTTATGGGCTAAAAAAGGCACCTCATGCTTGGTTTGAGAAGTTCTGCAGTGCTCTTCATCTTGCTTAATCAAAGCCCTTATGATCCATTTCTCTTCCTTCAACATACATCTATTGGTATCAGTGTTTTGCTAGTCTATGTTGATGATATCATTATTACGGGTATGGATGTCAGTATGATATAGCATCTTCCAACATCCCTTCATGACTTTCATATGAAGGACTTGGGTCCACTCACTTCCTCGGCTTGGAGGTTCATCAATCTGTTGAAGGCTTGTTCATTAATCAACACAAATATACTATTGATCTCATTGAAATGGCAAACCTCCAAAATTCCACACCGGTAGACACACCTCTTAAAGTGAATGTCAAGTTAAACAAAGATGATTGTAACCTTATTTTAGATCCTACTTTGTACTGACGACTTGTTGGAAGAGTAGTCTACCTAACCATCACTAGGCTAGATATCTCTTATACTGTAAACTTGATGAGTCAATTTATGAGTGCTCCACGTCATCTCCGCTTAGGTGCCATACGTCGAATTATACGATATCTTCTTGGCACTCCCACACTTGGGTTATATTTTCCAACTACAACCCACTCACTATCACAACATACTCCGATATTGATTTGTGCGGGTGTCCTGATACTCGCCACTCTATAACTGGCTGGTGCATGTTTCTCGGTAATGCCTTGATTTCCTGAAGTGCAAAAAACAAGAACGTGTATCTAAATCTTCCACAAAGGCTGAGTATCGTGCGATGTCCTCCGCTTGTTCTGAAATATTGTGGCTCCATGGTGTTTTGTCCAATCTTGGCTTTGCCCAAAATCTTCCAACACCACTCAATGCTGACAATACTAGTGCAATTCTAATTGCGGAATATCCTGTCTTTCATGAGCGTACAAAACACATAGAAGTTGATTGCAACTTCAATTGTGATGAATACAAGTGAAATGTTATCAGGCTTCCTCACATTTCTACAAGCCTTCAACTTACTGATATCTTTACTAAAGGACTTCCAAGGCCTCTTCATCTATTCTTAGCTACAAAATTGATGCTCTTTGACTCTCTAGCATCAATTTGAGGGAGGTGTCAAATGGGGTCTACATGAATGACCCACATGAGATTAAACTAGGCCTACATGATGTGGTGTGAATATTGTGTATCATAATTTCTGTACCATTTTTAGGTGTAGAATCTTCTCTATTTAATTATTCCCAATTGGAGGATTACTGATTGGTTGTAATCACCCAATTCTTGGGTCAAACTTGCTGTACTTGTACACACAAAGATCTATAAACAGGACGAAGTCTCACAATGGGATCATCCAATTCAGTCCAAAATCATTTATCATTGTGTTAGTGTCATTGTGGACCCCTTTGGATTCAGGTGCAGCCCTAGTGTGGACTAGGCGTGGCTGTATAACCTTTTTTAGTAGGCACGGTTAACATGCCAGTATTGTTTTGGGGCCAGGTTTGATTGGTTAAGCTACTAATGAGCCATCCATCTTCTATCTACGGCTAGGAAAGCTTTAGGCGTATACTCTCATATCTTAAATGTTCATGAATTTTAAGAGATTTTTGAAAGTCATCTAAAAAAATCCTAACCTATGGATATAATTTTCTACGCTTCTTTAATATTCTTGTATTAATGGTAAACACCAAGATGTTTAGTTTCATAACTTAATTCTTCGTGGATTTTGAGAGATTTGTGAAAAATGTCCGTAAGTACATCTAAAACTGTTGGATGTTCTGTTATACTCATATGAAATTGGTATTTTGACAAACATGGTAATGTGTTTTATATGTGTAATATCTTCATATATAACACTTACAATTGTAAAAATCATTTTCCTGTCCCATGTGCTAAGGCAAACGACCCCTAAGGGCTAAGTGAATGGGATTTTTATTAAAGCATATAATATAAGTATTCTAAAATCTCTTGGTACTAGTGTCAGTATAAGTTTACTTATTTATTGCATTTAGAGTATATAAATGGTTATAGTAGTACACAACTAGCTTCTTGTGCATGCAAGAATGACCAGTTTTTTTATTTTACTGTAAGCATTAGAATTTTTAGTTTCCATTTTCTAACCTGTTTGGAGTTATAAAATGAACTTCATACTTCTGTAATATTTCTTGTTAACTTCCTTTAAAAAATATTTTGTTAACTTATTTCACAACCTGTGTATGAAGGCAAAATGCCTATTCCAACATTCAGGGCTAAGATAATGGGATTTTACTCGTGTCAATATCAAGTTTACTTATTTATTACATGTTGAGTATATAAATGGTTATGTTAGTACACAGCTAGCTTCTTGTGCATGGATGGTAAGAAGGCCCAATTTTTATTTGATCATAATGATTAGAAATTTTAGTTTCCATTTTCAACCTTTACACTTCTGTTATATTTCTTGTTAACTTATTTCACAACCCATGTATGAAGGCGATGCCTATTCCAACATTCGAGGATCTGCATTCTTGCTTCTTTAAGACCAAGGTGCTTGTACTAAGGACAGGAGTGCAAAAATATGAATTGCCAGGGATAGCAAATTTGTTATGGAGTTCACCTGATCTTGAGAATCTTATAATAGATTTGGGTCGCTACGATTGTATTTATGTAAGTATCACAAAATTGGTCATAAATTGACTCTTATTGTTATTATTTTCTCTCTCTGCATTTAATCTGCTCAGTTTTAAAATGTTTTGCTTTCTTTTTAGAGATAATTAGCCAAAGGTCCCTAGAATTGAATGTTTCCGGCCTCTAGTCCAGACGAATTCTTTTTAAGGGCTCTGGTCCAAGCAGCTAGACTGTTTGCAGCCAGAGGTCCCTGGATACAATTCTCATGACTGATTTACCCTTTCAACCATTTTAGGCATTAAAATTTCAAATTTTCAAAATTACAAATCTTCCGTTTCCCCTCCTCATTTCTAGGTAAATTTCAAAATCACAGATCTGATCTCTGCGACCGATCACGCAGGCACCACAAGCACTATACTGAGCAGAATACGAGAACAGTGGCAAGGTTTTCCCCCTCTTCTCCCTCTTCCCCAAGCCTATTTCGGTGTTCCCCGTCGTCGAGAGATGCGGAACAACTACTCTTTGGAAGACAAAGATGAATAGGGCCGTGATACATTCCGGAGGGTAAATAGAGGTTCCTTTTCGATGCCCGCCTGAGGACGACCTATGTGACTCATTATCCATTCCGAGGCTGAACGAAGAAGAGAATCCCTGCTAAAGTTTGAGAAGAAGGGCGAAAACTAATACTCGAATCGTCTGCTGTTGACGAGAAATAGAAGTCGGAGCACTCTATCAACTTTCCTCTGGTTCGAAGTCAACAACTGCTTTGAGCTTTCCAATGGGCAATTTACTGTTTAAAAAGAAGCGTAGCGTACGAGCACAAAGTTCTTGTCCTTCCACGACACCACGACAACGAAGAAGAAGACCACCTGCACCTGGGAGCGGGATGGACAGTGAAGACGATAAACCGCGCGGATCTCGTACCGGGTTCCGATACGGAGGCTCAGGCCTCGACTGTAGCGGATCTCGTGCTGGGTTTCGCTGGGCCCCACCTCAAGGGTCTTCGCTGCCGCCACTGCATGTCGCCCCCGTCGCCGGAGAACAAGCGATGTTGCGCCGTTACCGTCGAAGGAGAAGAAGATCAGCAGAGGAACGATTCCGGTTCCTGTTGCAGAGAAACAGAGGAGGAAGAAGACCCTGATGGGTCGGTTCCAGCTTGGGTGAGGTTGGGTCAAGTTTGACCTGGTTTCAAAACCCAAAAGCAAATCTATCTGAGTTTTTTAGAAATTTATCTGTGTTTTAGGCAAATATATATGAGTTCCCGACAAATTTATCTGAGTTTTTAACAAATTTATCTGAGTTTTTTGCAAATTTATCTGAGTTCTGAAATAAATTTCTTTATGTTCTAGACAAATCTATCTGAGTTTTGGCTAATTTATCTGAGTTATGGGACAAATTTATCTGAGTTTGGACAAATTTATCCGAGTTTGTGGCAATTGTATTTGCGTTTTTCAAATACATACCCATCTGGGTGGTTTTGCAGAAAGACCACGTGGTGATGGTGATTAAAAACAGTGGGCCACTTGTATGGTGATTGCCCATTTATTTGATCTATGAAGGCCCGTGGGAAGAGAAAGGCTTTGACAGCTTTTGTTTGGTGTTTTTGGCATAGGGTATGGGTCTCGGTTCTGTTGCAGAACAAAGGCTGTGAGACGGATGGAAGCAAGGTATGTCTTGTTTTGACATTGGGAAGAAAGTGACACTTGGTAGTCTGAAGTACCAAGGGAATTAATGGTCCTTGAAGCACCATATGAATTGGTGATCCCTCAGTCCTGGTTTTTGGCCACGCCAGTTTTGGGCAGGTTGAAGCCTAGCACTAAAGCACTAAAGCAAATTTATCTGAGTTTTTGAGAAATTTATCTGTGTTTTTGGCAAATATATATGAGTTCCCGACAAATTTAACTGAGTTTTTGGAAAATTTATCTGAGTTTTTAACAAATTTATCTGAGTTTCTAACAAATTCATCTTCATTTTGGAAATTTATCTGAGTTCTGGAACAAATTTATCTGAGTTCTGGACAAATTTAACTGAATTCTGAACAAATTTATCTGAGTTTTTTTCAAATTTATCTGAGTTCTGAAATAAATTTCTTTACGTTCTGGACAAATCCATCTGAGTTTTGGCTAATTTATCTGAGTTATGGGACAAATTTATCTGAGTTTGGACAAATTTATCCGAGTTTGTGGCAAATATATTTGCGTTTTTCTAAATTTATTTACACTTTTTTGAAATTTATTTGGATATTTTAAAATTGATTTTCATCTTTTGAAAATTATTTGCGTCTTTTTAAATTGATTTTCATCTTTTGAAAATTTTTATATTTTTTGAGATTTATTTGCGTCTTTTTAAATTTCTCTATGTTCTTTTGATATTATAGCATTTTTTGAAATTTATTTGCGTTATTTCAAATTTATTTGTATTTTTTGAAATTAGTTTTTGTTTTTTTAGAGTTTAATTTTGTTCTTTTTAATTTTATTTACATCTTTTGAAATTTATTTTCGTCTTTTGAAATTTATTTACATTTTTTTAAATTTATTTTCGTCTTTTGAAATTTATTTGCATGTTTGAAATTTATTTCATTTTTAGAAATTTATTTGAAATTTGTTTCCTGTTTTTTGAACTTTATTTGAAAATCTCATTAGTGGAATTTTATTAATCGTGACTAATTTAATGGTAGTTGACCATTATTAATGGCTTATCCCACTAATCATGGGATATGATTTGAAGAAAGGGTAAATTAGACACTTTAGGTTTTCAAATTTGGAAAAAGGACCTTTCACACTATAAAAAAAGATTGTGGACCTAAGGCAATAAAGTGAAATGTTCAGGGACCTCTCACCGAATCCCCCTTCTTTTTATTGGTAAAATGTATTGCACTTTCATGGGCCTTATTTTGAATTTAGACATACAAAATTATAATGTTCATGTTTGCCTGAATTCTTAGGAGGATAAAGATTGTATGCTGAAATATGATTTTGATGAAAGAGAATATTGGGAGTCATTGACAGCTACATTTCCATGTTTGGTACATCACCTCAAGACTATCAAAATTACTGGTTTTGTGGGTGAAGGTTCTACGATCAAGGTCACAAGCTTTCATGAGAAAGATGAGCAGATAAAGCTAGTGAGATTTTTGCTAAAAAATGCAATGGTATTAGAGAAAATGATCATTCATGTCTGCTATAGACCCAAATTTGTGAAGGTGGAGCAATGGCCAGAGATATTGCTAGGAGTAACTCAAAAATTGGTAGCTTTCCCTCGTGCGTCTTCTCGTGCTGAGGTGACATTTTCATACAAAGAACCCTGGAGTCCTTTCTCTTAGTGTGTGTTCCTACTCGTTAATCTCCAGGTGGTGGTTTAGATTCTTGGGAATGTAGTAGGAATATTTTTCATGAACAGGTGAACTAAGATACCTATTAATTTTTGTGATTTGTATTTTCATTAATCAATACCTATGGAACATGATTTTTTTTTTTTTTTTTAAAGATTTTCCAGTGACTGTTATTATGGACGTTATAATATGTATTTGCCATTAAGAGACAGTAGTTTGTCCATTTTAAGCAGAGTCTCTCAGAACCATGCTATATGTCTGGAGTGGATAATAATGAGTTCAAGGATGGCACCCAGTGAAAGTATTTTGAGAACCCTTACAATAATTCCATTTTTTTTCTTGCACGGGTCAGAACAATGTCCAAGCTCAACCCATATGTGACAATTCCAAGTCATTTATATCTGCCTGCAGTGTATTGCACTCTTCTGTATCTAGAATGCACATATCACGGTTGCAAAAATGATCAGATATGGCTGGTAATGATCGGACTGCCTGTCCCCACCTTATTCTGCATGTCTTGTATTTATCCATTGTTTCAGGGAAGTCATAAGTCCCTTTGTGTTATATGAAAGGCGTTTTGTCTTATAAGATCTTACATTTCAGCAGGTGGATTCCAAGTTCCATCCCATTGTGGAGCCTTCCCTCCCCAAAATGGTGCTTAATCCCCAAAGTCCTAATAAATGATAGCAAGATGGATAACGCCCACATTTATTTAGGCGTTTTTGGATAATGGTTAGGTAGTTATTGGGCCATATTAATATTGATGCTTTGGGTGACAACACTTGTATAGTTACAATCCACTTTCTTTTTTGTTTTTTTCATACGCTTTTTGTTATTGATGTGTATTTTTACCCTAATAATACTTTCAGTTGGGCTGCAACTGTGAATATGAGATGTTTTAATCTCTCGCCATCATCATTATATATAATCTCAGCTTTATCCCATTGATATGGTGACCAGCTATCTTAGTTATATGATACCAATTTAATTGTGTTTTGAATGTTCAAATATGGGGCTTAGATTTGTCTCAAAATCTTATAGTGGACTACATCAATGATTTTATTTCTGAAGTATAACAAAGTGAGGTGCTAAAGAAACTGCAATAGTCTCTTTGTAAATGAAACCATCAATAAAAACATTGCATATAAAGTATTTGTTTCCCATCTCCACCATTATAGCAAAGGCATCTGTTATCTTTGTGGAATTCTCTAAAATGTATGCTTTTTCTAGGATCTCCTTTTTAAGTTTTCATACTTCGGCCACCATTAAGTAATTCAATCCATCAGCCCTCCTTGAATTGGCACCTATCCAAGTTTTACATTGTTCCTAATGTTATTCACAATGAATTTTATTACCAAAATTACATGATGTATATTAATTAAACTTTGAGAACTTCAATTTGATCGGGTTTATATTCTCCCCGTCTTAGTCTAAATCTATTCATTGTTGGGCCTCCCTGTTTGGCATGCATTCAAATCGATGTTACATTTATAGGAAAAAAAAGAAATATAAAAAGTTGCAAGCACTAATCACAATGCGGTATTTTCTAGTTGGTAGTTATTTTCACAAGGAAACCCAATGCTTAAATAAAATGGATCTAGATTTTTGAATCAGAATCTGAATATGATTAATAACCAGAGAGGAGAACATTTTAAATATAGTTTGTATCCAATCCCATTGTGGAGTCTTCCCTTCCCAGACCGGATTGAGTCCGGATCCGCCTCTGATATGAAGAGGCACTCTTTTGCAGTGAGATTGACAGAAGATGAAAAAACATTTTCGGTTGACATGTCAAAGAGTATGGTTCGACCAAAGAAGATATTGATTACATTGAAGAAAATACTCAGCTAATTGTTAGCACAATCAATATAATCTACAATGCAGGGTCGTAGAGAGGGCCGGCAGGAGTCAGATTCAGCAATTGTTTGCAATGTTGATATAGCATGAATACCTTGAGTGGCATAGGAAATGTGATGGTACCGATACCGTCCTTGACTTGTTTTGGACACACCCCACTAGCCTAGACTTGTTGCATGCATTTCCACATAAAATAATGCACACATCGGTGTATAAGCATGTCTATGAGACAAAATCACCCCTCCAAAATTATTAATATTATTGTTGTTGTTGTTGTGGTGGTAGTTGTTTTCCTTTTGAATTATGGTGTTGGTAGTAGTATAACATCTCCTTGTATGTATAACACTGCTTATACAATTTATTTACGCTATATATATTTCATTTATATCTTTTGAGCATTTAGATGTTTTTGACATAATCTCCTATAAGAATTGTTTATTAATATGATAACAGGCTCTCAAAACATGATCTCGGCAGATTCCATCTCCAGGAATTTCTTATTTTTTCTGGAGCTCTTCATTTAAAGGACTGACTTTATTTGATTATTTTTTCATAATGAAATGATTGAGTAATTCGGTCAATGCATCTTATATCGATCTTATTTTTTAAAATTAGTTTATGCATGCTTTTATTTTTATTATACATTGTTAATCGTGAGCTCGCCAAGTGCAAACATTTGTTTTGACTAGAAAATCAAACTAGCCATTTTCTGACTATTGGGGTGGCGGTTAATCGCGGATTTGAAGGGGGTTAACCGCCAAATGCTGTTGGAGGGTTCTTTTAGATATATTAGAGATCATTTCAATGGCCATATGACTTGGACTTTTGAGACCTCTTTGACCACACTCGAGCCCCTGTAGTAAAAACATCTAAGAGCTCCCATAATACAATCCCCCACACACACTTAAGCTTTAATTAGGCATACTTAAGAGCGTTCAAGCTTTATTAGAGTGCCTTTTGTGGAATCACCTCTAGGGAACCTTGAGCCCTCAAGTTAAACATATTCTCCCTAGAATTAGAACTCTTATAGCCCTCTTGGTTGAGTACATCTTGGGGCATCATCTACACGAAGGAGCAAAGGAAGGAGTCAAAGCTTGGAGCACCATTCAAGAATTGAAGAACACTCTTAAGACCAGGTCAAGAGGCAATTGTTCTTGTTTAGATTTGTAAATCATCATTGTGAAGTGGATTAAAATAGGGTTGGTGGATTAGATCTTTGTGGTCGAACCACTGTATCAACAAATAGGTATGTATGTGATTAGAGGTTTACCTTTGTGGTTTACCTCATTATAATGGAACCAAGAGTGGAAACTTTTAAGAAGTGGATGTAGGTCAAGGTACCGAACCACTATAAACCACTTGTATCAATTTGTCTCTATCTCTCTATGCATCATTATGACTTAATTATGTTTTAGAGATATATGTGTTAGATAGTTGTTTCTTACATAAGATTGACACACAGACCTGTGCTAATTCACATTGATCTTATAGGTATATCATAAAGAGTGTTTAGCACCCACTTCTTGTTTTGCACTTCACTTCACTTGATAGCATCCTCCTTAGTCATACATTTGTTGTTTATCAAGTTTATTAGTGATTGAGTTTAAATGGATTAATTTGGTTAATTTAGCAAGAAATTTTAAATAGTCCTATTCACACCCCCTGTAGGACATATATTGCTCTAGGTTGGACTTTCAATTGGTATCAGAGCGTATGTTACTCTATTACGGCTTAAGATGCTAGAGCAGATCCTCAACTTTAGCTAGAACCATATCTAACTATGAGGGAAGCACAGCGAACATGTCTTAGTTGTTTGATGGAACTAACTATGCATTTTGGAAGGTTTGTATGACTGTCATTTTAAAATCTTTGGACTGGGCTATTTGGGAAGTTGTAGATGAGGGTTGGTCTCCACCCACAGTGACAGAGGAAGATGGAACTATTAGACCACTTGAATCCTTAAGTGGAAGAAGATTCATAAAGATAAAAAAGATGATTATGCGAAGGCCCTAAATCCCATAACATGTGCAATAAATGCAGAAGAATATTAGAAAATTATGACCTGCACGTTGGCTAAACAAGGTTGGGACCACTTATGAAGGAACAACTGTTCTGAAGAAAGCCAAGCTCCAAATGCTCACATCACAATTTAAAACCGCCTGTATGAAGGAAGACAAAAATTTTGATGGTTTCAATACTAGATTGATGGCCATAATAAATGAAATGTGGGCACTTGTGAACCATTGCCGGAGGGCAAAGTTTGTAGTAATATCCTAAGATTCCTACCAGATAGATTTCACCCCAAAGTTACATCTATAGAAGAGTATAAGGATCCCGAAAATAGGAAGGAAGAACACTTAGCGGGATCCGTCTGAATTTTTGAGATGAAAATTAATAATTCATCTATAACATCAAACAAATCTAAAGATAAAAAGTTCGTAGCTTTAGTTACATCAAAATCACCCTCTAAATCAAAAGTTGAATATGAAAGTGAAAGTGATGATGTTGATGATGACATAGAAATTCTTGCTAAAAGATTTCTAAAACAACTTAAGAAAAGAAAGAATAAAAATAGCAAGAAAGAACATACCTCTGATAAATCTAAAATCAAATTCAAATCTAGCTTCTCTAAGAGCAAGTAAGATGACATCCAATGCTACAAATGCCAAGGGTATGGCCACATGGCTGCATACTGTTCTACTAAAGTAAGAGTTAGAAAGAAGAGTCTAGTAGCCACTTGGGATGAGTACTCATCTGAATCTGAGTCTGACTCAGATGAGTCACAACATTAGCAAAGTGGAAAATATTGTGTCTTAATGGCCACTACCTCACCCAAACTTTCAGAGGCTGTGAAACAAATAAGAATATCTGAAGATGAAATATCTGAGAGTTAATCTAAATTAGAAGACTCAGAAGATGAGGAAATTGATGATAAGGCACAAGATGCCTATGACCAACTCTATGAGGAGGCTTGTAAATTAATTGAAACAATAAGTAAACAACAGGCTAAAATCACAAAAATTAAAAGATTCACTTAAGCTTGTTAAAAATAAAAAAGATTCATTAGCTAAAGAACTTGAAGAAGTTAAATCTAAACTAAAAGATGCTAATGAAGACTTAATCAAGTTTAAGGGAATTGAAAATGAGCTTAACCAAGTTAGATCTGAAAATTCATCCCTTACAATTGAAGTCACTCAACTTAGAGCCTATAAAAAGGAAATTGAACTGAAGTTTACCCAAGGTGATGATAAATTGGTGAAATTGTTTAAGATGGGTAAATCTCAAGGAGAAAGGGCTGGCCTTGGCGATGATAGGTACAATTCTAATGGCCCTAGCACCTCCACAATGTTTGTGAAAGGTGAGTCATCTTCTTCTAGTGTTCATAACTCAAACTGAAATACCATATGTCACTATTGTGGGGTAAGAGGTCATCTCAAGTTTGAGTGCAAACTAAGTAAGAACCTCAAACCCTCACCCTTCAATTAGCTTGACAAAGGAAAATCTATTTTAATTGAAGTGAAGACATATAAACCGAAGAAAGACTCTAAAATGCGCGAACAAGTTAAATCCATTGAGAGAGAGTCACCTAAGAAGAAAGACCCTAACCTTCCTCCCTTGGTCCAAAGAAAGAAATTTTCATTAAAAAAAGTTGAAAAATCGATCGAATATCAAATTCAATTATCAACATAAGGGAGAAAGTAGTAAAACACCTAAGAAAGGTAAAGGGAAACAAATTCATCAAAAGACACCCCTCCAACCTTAAGCTAAATGAAGTGAAATCTCTAAGTATTGGTGGGATCCCTAGGCCTAAGACTCTAGGACAACCCTCTCAAGGCCCTAGGTGGATACCTAAAGTGAAATTTGTTGATAAACCTTGAGGCCTGGACACTCTTTTTGGACGATCCCTACTTTTTTCATAGTTATATCTTTTGGGTGGCCACGTGTTGATGAATCCATTTTTTTTTAAAATTTGATGATTGAAACTCAAAGTCATTTCAATTTGAAGGATTATGGATGCTTATGCTCAACATACTTCACTATGCTTTATAGTTAGATTTGTCTAATGTGATGAATGTTTTTGATGATGCTTACTTAGTCATATCCATGTTTATTTGAGCTCCATAGTCATATATGTTTTGTATTAAGAAGATTGTTGTGCCCATAGCATAACACTAATCCATTCCTTATTCTTCTAGAGGTACATGACTATGAATGGATCTTGGGGATCGATGATGAAATTGACATGGACTACATAGTTGGGTTTTATCATTCAATTTTATATAGCATGATTGTTTCATCTTAGTCATATCATTGATATCATGCATACTTAAAACCACCCCCCGGCCCCCCCAATGCTTATATTCATATCTTTTTTTAGTGAATTCTATCATGATGAGCTTATTGGCAATCATGTCTAATCCTTTCTTTGCGATCATCTCCTTTTCCATTACCCCTTGTGTTTTAAAGTCATCTCTTTGTCAAAATTCTCGACAAAAAGAGGGAGAAGAATTATGGAGTAAGGGGGAGAGTTTTTTTTTTTAATCAAAGGAAACACTAAACTCAATTAACCATGGTATTTTTGGCTAATGATTAAGGGGGATAGCAAATTCCACCAAAGAATGTGTGGTCATTGTCTCTTGCAGGAATATCATTCAATTCAGTACATTCTCATGGGGAGTAGTTATTGGTTGAGTCATGAGTCTTTTAGAGTTGTCTTTGTTGTATCTTGTTGTAAAGATCACATACTCTATATATCTTGGTTGTAATTGAGTCCATATGTTGTAGTTGTATTTAGAATAGGTGTTTTGCTACAAAATTGACAAAGGGGGAGATTGTTAGGGCCATAGTCATATATGCTCACCCTTGTATTGTCAATTCCGTGTCAAATGAGTCCAAGACCTTGCCTCTTTGTGTCTCTTAAGGAAGATCAAGTTCGAAGGCATAGATCATAGTCTTGGAAAGCCCGGAATCAACAAAGAACTCCTTATGTGTGCCAACCTATTCAAGTAAATGGGACCCCAAACCAACCAAGAAATGACCCCTAGTTTTATTGGTTAACTCAATAGGGTTTTATTGGTAATTTTGAGAAGTGGAAGTTGCTCATTTCAAGCTTCAGGGGTCGGTTAACCACGGGTCCCCATGGTCACCTCGCGGTCAGAATAACTAGATGAAAAGGTGTGTAGAAAATAACCTTCACGGCTAACCGCAAGACCTCACGATTAACCGTAAACAGCCTTCACGGTTAACCCCAAGACCTCACGGTTACCGTAAACACCTCACAGTATCACCGCAGTGCAAAAATCTATTTTGACCAGAAAATCAAACTAGCCCGTTTGTGGCCGCTGGGGGTGACGGTTAACTGCAGATTTGAAGGGGGTTAACCGCCAAATGCCGTTGGAGGGCTTTATATATATATATATATATATATATATATATATATTAGAGCTCATTTCAATGGCATATGATTTGGATTTTTGAGACCTCTTTGACCACACTCGAGCCCCTATACTAAAACCATTTAAGAGCTCCCATAATACAATCCCACACACACACTTAAGCTTTAATTAGGCATACTTAAGAGCATTCAAAGCTTTATTAGAGTGTCTTTTGTGGAATCACCTCTAGGGAACCCTGAGCCCTCAAGTTAAATATATTTTCCCTAAAATTAGAACTCTTATAGCCCTCTTGGTTGAGCACATCTTGGAGCATCATCTATATCAAGGAGGAAAGAAAGGAGTCAAAGCTTGGAGCACCATTCAAGAATTGAGGAACACTCTCAAGACCAAGTGAAGAGGCAAGTGTCCTTGTTTAAATTTGTAAATCATCATTGTGAAGTGGATTAGATCTTCATGGTCAAACCGCTGTAAAAAATAGGGTTGGTGGATTAGATCTTTGTGGTCGAACCACCATATCAAAAAATAGGTGTGTATGTGATTGGAGGTTTACTTTTGTGGTTTACCTCATTATAATGGAACCAAGAGTGGAAACTCTTGAGAAGTGGATGTAGGTCAAGGACCAAACCACCATAAACCACTTGTGTCAATTTATCTCTATCTCTCTATGCATCTTTATGACTTAATTATGTTTTAGAGATACATGTGTTAGATAGTTATTTCTTACATAAGACTAACACACACACACACACGTTCTAATTCACATTGATCTTATTGGTATAACATAAAGAGTGTTTACCACACACATCTTGTTTTGCACTGCACTTCACTTGATAGCTTCCTCCTTAGTCATAAATTTGTTGTTTATGAAGTTTATTAGTGATTGTGTTTAAATGGATTAATTTGGTTAATTTAGCAAGAAATTTTAATTAGTCCTATTCAACTCCCCTCTAGGACATATATTGGCATGTCTTGGACTTTCAGACCCCTCTCGGACTGAACCCCCAATAAATTGTTGGTGCCCAATTTTGAATTCTAACTCATTGGAACCATTGCAACCGCCCTCCTACTCTATAAATAGGGCCCTTGGATGACCATTCATGGACACTACTGCTCTCCAACCCTCTCGACACTCTCCCAAAGCCTCCCTCTCTCTCTAATTCCCTAGACTTAGAATTTTCAAGGAAGTTCTACTCCCTTTCTTCAAATTTCTATTCAAGAAGGGGAGACTTTGTTTTGAACCTCTACAAGACATAACCTTAGCCTCACAAATTCAGTCTTCAACCTCTGGAGATGCCCCTACAGAGGGAAAGACTGAATATCCATGGCCTTATCAACCCTTTCAACCCAAATCGAAACTTAGTTGGGCAAGCCCTTTTCATGGCTTCATTCTGATTCTCTGTATTGGTATGGCCCAGAATAACACAACTTTGAAACATGTACTTGCACATAAACCCATAACTCCCTTTGATTGAACAAAGGCAATCCTTGATGAACGAGTGATGTTTTTTGTAACGCCCCCACCCCACACGCATGATATTGTCTACTTTGGCCCACGGGCGTTACGATTTTGTTTTTGGTAGGCCTCAACCCAGCAAAAGGCCTCATGTAAGGTAAGGGTATGCAAGCTCTACATATAATTCATTCACTTTTTTCTCTATAGTCGATGTGGGACTCCAGGGCATCACAATCCACCCCCTTTAGGGCTGCACGTCCCTGTACAGTAGCCTGCCATCACTATTGGCCTGCCCAAATGGAAACCCGCTCACTTGCACCAGACTACGGCTGGGACCCACACTCAAACTAGTCGAGAGTCCGTTATGATACCATTTGTAATGCCCCACCCCACACATACGCATGATATTATCCGTTTTGGCCTACGTGCCTCACGGTCAACAAAAGGCCTCATGCAAGGAAAGGTGTAAGCTTTACATATAATCCCAATCACTTTCCTCTCTCTATAGTTGATGTGAGACTTCAGGGCATCATGATTTTCACAGATTACTGTTAGTAAAAATTGGTTTCTCACTCATCCATACACTTAGTAAGGCCATCATAAAGCCATGGCGGAGGCATTGTAGAAATCCGGAGAAGAAGACAGGGGTAGAGAAGAAGAAATCATGCAGGCAGAGAGCCATGTATGAGCAAACAAAATGCTCTTGGACATGGGTTCCCAGAATCTCATTTTGCAGTTTTTTTGTCATGTATTGTGTGTGATTTCTGTATTTTTGTTCTTCTCATTCAATTTGAAACCATATGAGGCCAAATCTAGGGGTTGTAGAAATTGATTTGCAAATAAATTGCATCCACGAGGCTTGAAATACGAGCCCATGCAATATAGATTGGAGGAATGAATATAAATTTTCTCTTATTTTTTGTGTTAGAATTTTGTGATCACCAAAATTGTTTTCCCAATTTTCTGCCATCAGTGTGCAGAATGAGAGAAGTTAGCCTGATCTTCCTACACTATAAAATTTTTTTCTCTTATAATTATCAAGAAGAATAAAAATATAATCAATTTGCAGATCGACGTAAGCCTGATCTTCCTACACTATAGAATCTCTTTCTCTCATAATTATCAAGAAGAATAAAAATATAATCAATTTTCATATCGACGCATTATGACTAATATTGAGGAGAATATAGGCAATCTGGTAGATATGCATGTTGACGTTGCAATGCAAGGAAATAGGGACTACAATAGTTTGAGCACATCGAGTATCAGTGATACAATAACCTATCGTAACTAATTGATCTGTGTGCAAGTTGAGGAGGGATCTATTGAAACTGATATACAATGAATGATTATTTAAATATGCAGCAAAACGCCACAAACACAAGTTAGTTATTATCATTATACTTTTATAACTTTGACCTATATATAATATACTTTCACATTAGGCTAACATAATATTATTGAGCTAAATAGGGACATCCAATAGGCCACATGACTTTCCCCTACCAATAATGAATCCTAATAGTGTGGCATAGACTCAAATCAATGTATTGCATCTAATATTGATGAGATAAATATGGACAATTTGGTGGATGTGCATATCGATACTGCAACTCTTGAAAAAAAGTAGTTAAACAATACTGCCTCATCAAGTCTCAATGATACAAGAATGGATGACTTCAACAAGAGGTAGGAGAGCTTTTTTTTTTTTTTTTTTATGTATACAAATATGAATGCAAATCCCCTTAGTGGTCTATTACACACTTCCCATGAGTGGGATGCGTGTACTCACCACGGGGTCCACCTTTTGATGATCCGAGCCACTAGAATTAAATGTCATCATCTCCAGAAGCATATCCTCAAATTTAACTTTCTTTAAGTTTTGGTCCCACTGTAGGGTTCAAAATATGATTGATAATGTAATTATTGGATATGATTAATAATGCATAATATTATACTAATCATGTTATAAATCATCACAAAGCACACCAACTTGGCATGAGGGACCACACTGAATGTCTAACAAAATCCAGGCATTACACAGATAGATTAATGCGATTGAAGTTGAGGAAAGTAACATGCATGTAACCAGTTAGATGATGGAGAGAATGCAGGCTGCTACCTAAACAACATGAAATTTTGAATTGGTAAGAAAAGATGTAGAATACAAGTTGGGTGACTAAGATTAATTTACACAGAAAATAAATAAATCACATGCCGGATTGTTGGGTTATGTCTTGTATTGCTGGTTCAACATTTCAATGTGTTGGAAGAAATTGCGTATCGGTCAGCGAGGTATGGGAAGACATTGCCGATTATTTTTTGGTGGCTCGAGTTGTACGGAATTCAAGCCGAGGTGGAGATTGTTGGGTTTATGTCTTGTATTCAGGGTTTACAGGATTGGTCCATTGGGGGGGGTTCAGGGTCAATGACTCAAGGGTATTTTGGTCAATGACCGAGGCTTTCTTGGGGGCCAAGAAAGCGGAGATTGTATATATGATGTGATCTGTAACCCTAGACTCTAAAAAGAGTGAAGATGTGAGCCGTTGCTCTCTTGCTGTGGACGTAGGCGGTTTTGCCGAACTACGTAAAATCCTCGTCTCTATATTTTTTGGCATGTTGATTGATCGCAGGTTTCACGCTTATGCATGCTCGTGCGCAACAATTGTTTATGTACTGGGGCTTTCTTGGGGGCCAAGAAAACGGAGATTATATATATATATAATCTGTGACCCTAGACTGTGAAGAGAGTGAAGATGTGAGTCGTTGCTCTCTTTTCGTGGACGTAGGTGGTTTTGTTGAACCATGTAAAATCCTTTGTCTCTCACATGTGTGCAATGTTGATCGATCATAGGTTCCGCGCTTCCACACGCGCGAACACAACACAAATGCTTTGTCATTTTAATTGAAATTGATTGTTGCGCAGAGGCGTGTCGAAATGCCGCTCCCTACGACCGCTCTAAAAACAAGCCCGCGGGCGTGATGTCGAATGCCGTATAAAATATTGAGTTGTGCTTCTTCTATCATTAATTGGTTTTGGAAGAAATGGTAGCTCAGTGGGTGGATAAGATCCTACAATTGGTATCAAACTATGCTGATGATATCTTATTTTTATGATGTTAGTTGATGTTTAGAACTGCTAATATGTTGTTTGAAACTCTCTTGTTGCTAATATCAATTGATTACTAATGACAGTGTCTAGGATATTTCTTATGCTTTGTCAATTCCTAAACAAAAAGGGGGAGTCATTATCATGCTATATTACTTATTCTTGTTCTCGTTTGTGCTTTTCGATCTATTTCTATGCTTTATGCATGATCTTTTGCCAAAGTTTGTTGTGTAGGTTTTTCACAGGGATTGAGAATTGAAGGGATTGAGAATTGAAGAACAAAGATCACAAGATTCAGATTTTTTTTCCTGGTTATGTTTGTACTGGGTTAATTTAAAATCAATTGCATTAGAGAGTTTTGTTCATGAATTGCCAAAAGGGGAGATTGTAAAGTCTTAGTTGGCTAATTCATTAGGTTTTGAACAAGACTCTAGTCCATATTGAGTTGTGATTTTCTATTTTAAGATATGGACTGCGATTGGACTTCATGATTGAAGAATGAATAGAATCAGACTGAAGACAACCAAAAGACGAGCAAATTTGAGCTGAACCGAGTCAAGGACAGAAGACCTGCTTGCTTGAGCTAGCCTGATTCCCACTCGAGTGAGCCCGGCCAAACCATCATATAGAATGTTTGATTGTTGAGTGAACGTGGCGGTGTTCTGCATGAATTACAATTCTAGTTTCTGAATTTGAGCCAATCTTCTATTCTTAGTCCCATCCGAATTGATACTATTTCCTATGACTTTTGGCCTATATATATACACTTCTTGCAACCCTAAACATATATCTCTCCAACTCTAAACTCTATAGAAAAACCTGAGAGATCCATCATCTACTCTAGAGCCATTATTCTGCCGCGCTGAAGATCAAAGCTTTGGGTTTATGTCCGTCTACTCTCTCGATAGATACGCCTTGAAGATGTGTTCAAGGTGTTGGTCTCAAGGTTAGTGAAGGTTCACGGCGAGGTGTCTGCAAATTGAGCAGTCCTTAGGTAGAGTTGCAACTGGGAAGGGTACCGTGAGTTTTGTAACATTAAATTATTTTAGTGCCTGGTTGTTTGTTGGCCTAGACGGTAAGGCCATTGGTTTTTTCCCAAGTAGAGTTTTCCAAGTATAAATCTTGCGTATCCTTCTCTTGTGGTTGATTGCTTTGTAATTGGACTTAGTTTAATTGACTAGGTTTATAGTCGGAATTGAAATCCAGTAGAGATATTGATTCAAGGATCCAATTAGCCTATATTTAGGCTTAAATCAGCGGCTTCCAGAAATGCTTGAGCAATGCTCTATGTTTTGAATACTCAGCTGAATGTTATGACTGCTCAATTGAGTTTCTTGAGTTCTACTACTTGATTTAACCTTCATTTATTCAGGTTCGTTATAAGAACAATTCTTTTTTTCCTTTTTTAATATGGTCAAGTTCTGTCAAGAAGTGAGTTCTTCCTTCCTAGACTTTTATTCACTGCAGTCCCAAAAAAACATGCTGACCATATTGAATTTTAATTAATGATTGAAACCTGTAGCAAACTAATAAAAACAACAATCGTCATCAATGCTCTTTTCATATTTTGTTCTTGTGAGTTTTTTTCCTCCACTTTTTACTAGCAACAAAGGAATGAAAACATAAAGAGAACAAGAGATCTGTCATGTAGACAAGGACTATGACTACAACACCCCATCTGAATATAAGGCCAGACTACATGTGCTAGAGGTTGTAGTTTGTTCTAACTATGTTCATAGCCATATCAACTACAAGCTGTATTTAGTCATCCTAGAGCAATGGGACTTAACGGGGGGTTTTGACTCATGATGGGCCTTAGCAGAATATGTACAGTATTTAGTTAAGTTTTGTTGCCACTGAACTTATTAAATGAAGGGGAAAAATGGCAGTCTCTTACAGTCCAATATATGCACATATTATTAACAATTTCCATTGTAACATGCTACTGCTTGCACCAGGGCCAGTTTTATTCTTGTTACCATCTACATTATCGCTTAAAAATCAAGCAAATTTGGGTTTCTTTGTTCATTCTCATGAAGGCACTATTAGTAAAATTAACACCGAATGGAGACACTTAAAAGAACCTTGCCTATAATTTGCTCACCACAAACCAAAGTTCCATAATGAATTTTCCTCTTAGTTGGGAAGATGTCCTCTCTAAAGTGCCTTCTCTTGGTTGGATAAGCCCGAGATAAGTAATACTTGTTTTGTTCTTTGCTGCCTGAGCACAGGGCATCCAAGTTCCAAGGGGCTCAAGAGGACATTTATAAGTCTAGCCCTCATATAAATATAATGGGCTGAGCTTGGGCCACAATTAGGCGTGCTGCTAGTCAAATCTTGCTTTGGGCTTAAAGAACTATGGGTTCAACTGATGTGATGCTCCAACTTTTATAGAATTTCAAGACATTAGCCATTTAAATGGTTGTTAATATAAAGATACTTAAGATCAAAGTGCAGCATTTACCTACTTCCAATTAAGAAAGGGCTCTAGATTGAAAAATTGAAATGTTCCTAGACATTTTTGGCATTCCCTATCCATCATAAGAGACCATTAGAACATCATTTAAGAGCAACAACCCATGGAAAATGTACCAAATTGATCAAACTTCAGCATCTGTTCCACCACAAGATCCTTTCGTTCTAAAAATCAGAACTAAAGGTAGAACATGTATACTGTAAACCAATGGAAATAACATATAAATGGATTGATTGAGTAAACGGACAGCATTAGAGCAGTCAAACTGAATTCGGGGCGTATTGTGTTCAACTTTAATGTGTTATCTGTAATCATATTTCTCATTGTTTCACTTCCATTGACTGCTCACATAAGGTATCTGGAAACCTGATATGAATTATTTAGTATCCTGAATTGATTTTGTGTTAGCAATCATGTGCAAAATGGACTTTTCCCTTCTAGCCGGCTGTAACTTGATTTCCGAAGTAAAGATCCGTAATGAACCTCTTAACGATTTTCGCACTACCAACACTCTCTAGCGAACGAGTTGATGGATCCATGAAATCTAATCTTGTATTTCGGTTAGAGAGAGGTCCACTGTCCCGGAAAAGGGTAGAACAGAAATGATAAGTTCTTTAGGATGTTAATTCTTCCAGGATTTTTGTTTAGAAGAGTCTTGTTGGCCAATACGTCGGCTAGATTGAAATTTTAATAAAACTGCCAAAATACGTACTATCTTTCCAATAATGAGTTGACTAGTTCCAAATTCAAACTCCAAAATGTGAAAGAACACAATAGAAAGCAGATCTTCTTTCTTGCAATTAGTACTGGATTGAGCTCATGGCAAACTAATTGGGTGCTCCAATTTTTACAAAATTAGAAGATCTTAACCATTAAATGTTTGTAAAGAGATGGATATTTAAGGTCAACTGAAAGTCCTGAGGATCCTAACCCTAGAGGGCGGGGGGGGGGGGGGGGGGTGAATAGGGTGTGCTACAAATATGACCAATTTAAACAAATTTTAATTCTTAACAAAAACTAGTCACATGTGATGATTAATCAAACAATATGCGGAAGCTAAAATAAACAATCACCACAAAAGCAAGCACCACAACACAAAGGTTTATAGTGGTTCGGCCTCAATGCCTACGTCCACTACCGGCTTGTGATCCAATCACCCCACCGGATTCTCACTATTTATGCTTTTTACTAGGCTAAGCAATAACCCTTACAATGTTGTTTTTACTAGGCTCAACAACAACCTTTACAAGATGCTTTTCAAGGCTAAGCAATAACCTTTACACAATGCTTTTCTTAGGCTAAGCAATAACCTTTACAAATGAAGATTTCTCTAAGAAAGTGTCTTCACAAAAGATCACTCTAAGAGATACAATTTAAGCACAATGTATTTGCCTCTAAAATAGGTGGATATGAAAGTGAAAAACAACTCACACAAACACTATATGAATGCAAAGATGTATGCTCATGATGTGTGTGTGTGATGACTTCAATCAAGTTTAAAAAGAAAGCTTAATCAAATATATGCTTAAAGCATTTCAAAGTTTAAAGCTCATGAAAGATTTGATTGAAGTCTAATGCAAATCACATGTATGAAAATCAACTTGTTAATGACATGAAAATCAAAGACTCACAAGTTGTATGAAAATGACTAACTTAGAACATGTGATGCATGTGCAATGTTGTTTTCAAAACCAAATTAATTTTACTAATGTTTAAATGAATGAAAACAACAAGTAATGTTTCAACCAAGAAAAAGAATCATGCTATATAAAATAAATCAAAGATTTAGACTAATGCATGATTAAGAAAGTTTTAAAAACTACTTGGATGAAAACAAAGTGAAGAATCCAATCTTAATTAGATCAAAGATTGAGAGAAGAATGGATTCATCACATCATAATTATCATGCTCAAAATCATTTACCAATAACTTAAATAAAGCATGTAAACTATGATTAAGAGAGGTAGAGCTTACTTAGAGATTTAACTTCATTAATCCAAGCTTTAGCTCTCCAAATGACTCTTTGGTCTCTCTTAGTTCATCCCCTTTGTCTTGTCTCAAAACTCCTCAAAAGAGTCTTCAAAATCTCTAACCTTTGACAAAGGAAAGAACTCATTTTATACCCAAAAAGTGCCCAACGGCTAGTCCCCGGTCGACCTGGAAACAGGTCTCGGTCGACCTAGCCTTCACAACGGCTATATTTCTGACCGTTTGAAAAATGGCCAACGGTAGTGTTCCCGATCGACCTGGCCACAGGGCTCGGTCGACCTGGTACACTGCGTTTCTGGCCTGGGACCAAAATTCCCTAAAATCCATTTTTCAAAGTATTTTTGGTTGGGAATTTTTTGGGCCATTAAGTCAAGCTTAAAAACATGTTTTAAATCATTCTAAGGGTTTTAAAACATGAAACATAAAAAGCCAAAAAAGATTCGAAATTATAAAACCAATGGCTTGCTTGATTTTCTAAAACTCCTTTTTCAAAAACAAAAACATCCAAGTTTAAAACCAAAACAAGCATAACTCAATACTTTTACAACTCTTAAAAACAATGCATGTTTAAAACAAGATTTCAAGAATTCTTAAATCAATGCATATGTGTGTAAATCAAATGATGCTAGAATGATAATGCATCCATCAAATTGCAATCTACAAAATTCCTAACATCAACATGCAGCATTTACCTACTTCCAATTGAGAAAGGGTTATAGTGGTTCATGTAGGAAAATAAGTTTAAGTTTGTAGGACTGATTTGAAGTTCCAGAATTGAGCAAGGTCTCATGTGTAAATACCCAAAAGTCTTTATAAAATAAATGGGATGCACTGTCGTCTAGCCCTAAACAACAACGACAGTATCTCTTCTTCCTCTCTTTCTTCTTCTTCTATTTATCTTTTTCCTTCTCTTTTCTTTACCATTAAATCAATCTAATAAGATCTAGAAGGACAACTTGGTATCAGTGCATCGGTTCAAGAACACGATCAAAGGAGAGGCAAGACTAGCAGGTCAGATCTAGTAAAAAAAAAAGGGGTAGAGTTGTGAGGGTTTTGATTCCCAGTCGAACTAGTACCTAGGTTCGACTGGGTTGAACGACCTGCTGGGTGTGGATGGCTACTGAAGACAAATGCTGTGACGCTCCTTGAGCGATTGCTGGTTGCTGTTGGAGCCTGCTTCTGTATGGAGATTCTGGTCAATTGGATTTATGTGTCATGTGATTGGTAGTAGGGGTGACTTCTGTTAGAGATTTTGTAATTGCAATTTGATGGATGCATTTGCACTTTAGCATCATTTGAATTCTCACACTTGCATTGTTTTAGAAAACCTTGAAATTTAGTTTCATACATGCATAGCTTTTAAGATTTGGAAAAGTTCTTGTTTTATGCATGTTTTGGTTTTAAACTTGGATGCATTGGTTTTAGAACCCAAAACTCTTTTGAAAACCTAATTCCTTGTGCATTATATTTGGAAAATCATCTTGTGAATTTAGGTTTGAGTTTTGCATACATTCATCACAAAAAGAATCATTTGTGTATGCAATTTCATTTGAAAAGAGTTTTCAAGAAATCAAGCAAGCCTTTGTTTTAAAAGTTTTGAAACTTTTTAGGCTTTTTATGTCATGTTTTAAAAACCTTTAGAATCTTTAAAACATGTTTTCCAAGCTTGATTTAGTGGCCAAAAAGTTCCCCCAAGCAAAACTGTGAAAAATGCATTTTTTGGGAATTTTGGTGCTGCGGGGTTAACCATGGGGTTAACCGGGGTGGTCAACCCGCAGTGTAGCCGGTTAACCGGCCATGTTAGCCCGGTTAACCGGCCACAGTGCAGGATGACCCAAAACACAACGGCTCTTTTTATGACCGTTGTGCTTGGCCGGTTAACCTGCCTGTTATGGCCGGTTGACCGGGTAAACTAGCCGTTGGGGCTGTTTTGGCTATAAAAATGAGTTCTTTCCCTTTCCAAATGTTGGGATTTTTAAGCCCCTCCTTAAGAGGTATTGAGGCATATCAAAAGGGAAAAGAACCAAGGGATGAAGGGGATGATTAGGAAAGCTAAAGCTTGGATTAATGAAGTTAAACCACCAAGTAGGCTCTTCCTTCCTTAATCATATGTTTTCATGCTTTGTTTTATTTTTGGTAAATCATTTCTAGCATGTTAAACTATGTTTGTGTTGTGTCCTTAACATGTTTTATGTTTTGAGTTGATTTATTGTTTTGGATACAACATCACATGATTCAATCCAAGTAGTACTTAACTTTGGTAAATCTAAGTAGATCATGTTAATGAAAGAACTTTGGTAAATCATATGTAACATGATCCATATACTTGATTGAATCTTTGGTTGTTGTTTTCCATCGTAAGAACATCTCTTTCAAAACTAACTTATGTTTTGGATTCAACTTCTTTACAAATCATATGTTTTCATGTTTTGTTTTATCATTGGTAAATCTTTAGTAACATGATAACCTATGATGTGTTGCATCCTTAGCATGTTTTATACTTTGAATAGATCTATTGTTTTGGATGCATCACCATTGATTCAATACAAGTAGTACTTAACTTTGGTAAATATAAGTAGATCATGTTAATGGAAACATCTTTGAAATTAGATGTAACATGATTCATATACTTTGTTGAATCATTGGTTGTTGTTTTCCATCATAAGAAAATCTCTCTCAAATGTATCTTATGTTTTGGATTCAACATCATTACAAATCATATGTGTATTATTGTTTTAATGTTTCACAACTTGCCTTACTTTGATTGGTAAATCATTTTCAAGTTGTCTTTATAATTACATATGATTTGTCCCCTCTTTTCAATCAAATCTATTTTTATGTTTTGAGCTACATTGATGATTTGATTGACATCCCTATGCATCACATGTTTAGAGCTAATCCATTTCATACAACTTGTGTAACTTTGATATCATTAACAAGTTGTTACTTTTAACATGTGCTTGCATTACATCCTCAATCATAAATGTTTTTGAGCTAAAATTTTCAAAAGCCTTAGGCATACATTTATGAGCTTTCATTTTCAAAATGATTGAGGACCACACACACACACTTCATTTGTTTTCATCTTTGCATTCATAGTGTGAGTGTGTATTTGTATTTCACTTCCATATCCGCCTAATTAAGAGGCAATGTAATGAGCTTAATTGAATCTCCATCAAGTGTATTAAAGACACTATCTTAGTGAGATAACCAACCTTGTGGTTGAAGAGGTTATTGCTTAGCCTTTAAAAGCATAGTGTATAGGTTGATGTTAAGCCTTGAAAAACATCAATGTAAAGGTTATTGCTTAGCCTTGGAAAGCATATTGTAAAGGTTATTGCTTAGCCTATTGAAAAGCATAAATAGTGGAAATCCGGTGGGGTGTTGGTTCACAAGCCGGTAGTGGATGTAGGCATTGAGGCCGAACCACTATAAATCCTTGTGTAATGGTGATTGCTTTGTGATGATTCCTTTGTTAGCTTCCGCATCTTGTATGATTAATCATCACATATGACTAGTTTGTTTTAAAGAAGTTAAAATTGATTAAAATCGGTCATAGTTGTAGCTCACCCTATTCACCCCCCCTCTAGGGTTCGGATCCCCATGGACTTACAAGTGGTATCAGAGCGGGTTACTCCTTTTTAGGGCTTAACAACCCGGAGTTGATCCTTGCTAGATTTGAACCCTAGTGTTGTGTTTTAATGCATATCTTTATGATGATTTCCACTTTGTTTGAAAATGTTTTTTCCCTTAGCCTCTTTGCACCACTCTAAGACTTTTCCAAGTTATATCTTCTAGAGTTGGTGAGTCCTCAAAGTAATCTCTCAAGGACACATTTTCAAGACCTTAGGTGTATTTTCAAAGGTAGACTATTTGAGTAACCTTAAGGCCTTGATACCCCTAGACCAACCTATGCTTTTTAGTTATTTCTTTTTGTTGGTCATGTTACATTTGCATTTTGTTTCTTTATAGTCACATCTTTTAAAATGCAATGTTTCTATGTGATCATTTGATTTTGTCTTCATGAACTTTCAAGTTATATCTCATGGTTTTCAAAATCCTTTGGTTGCATTACTTTCATGATGGATTTGCATTTTGTTCATATAGTTATATCTCTTGTAGTGCATATCTATTCATGATCAATTGATTGTGATTACAAATGCTTTCATAGCTAGTTTTTCATGATCAATTGATGTTGGAAAATCATTTGATGATTGTCTTAGTTATATCCTTTTTGGAAATCAAATGATTTGAAGCAACTTTAGTTTTCCATTGATTTACAAGTTATATCTTTTGATATGGAAAATTTGTGAGTGTCTATTGTTTCAAAAATTTGAAAATTTTACAATAGTACACCTTTTTTTTTTCAAAATCACTTGCTCTTAATTCTATAAATGATTCTTTGTTGGAACTTCATACATTGAAGTGATTTGAAAAACTTTGGAAAATGTTCTAAGCTTTATTAGTTATATTTCTAGAAGCATTTTCCTTGAATTTATTTCCTTGTGCCTAATTATGATTATATCATTTGGAAGGAAATAATTCTTACAAACAATTTGCATCTTTGCTCTATTAGTTACATTCTTTATGCAAATTGATTTTGTTGTCTTACATTGCATGGTTGGATATGGTTTCATTGATTTGCATGTTTGTGCCTATTTTGGTATATAGTTTCATTAATGCAAATTAATGAGTGTTTATGAGCTTTATAGTAAAATCTTGTTTTTGAGCTTTATAAGTACATATGTGATTTTATGTGCTAAGTTCATTTGGTATAAACCTCATATCTTTTTCCATTGCTTTGTAAGCTTAGTACATTTGCTAAGAGTGGAAATGTTACATGATAGATTGATACCTTTAACTTCATACCTTCTTGTGCTTAAATAGTTATATTCTTTTTGATGAATGGTATGAGTTAGATCTTGAGTGTTGATTAATCCTCTCTATGCAAATGGCAAATGGTTCTATGTATGGTAGTGATATTTATTATATTTGTTGAAACCATACTAGAACTCAAATCCATCCTCTATGCTTTCTAGTCATATTTTTATTGGATGGTTATGAGGTTGATTCATGTATATTCTCTAAGTGATATCATCCTTAGACATGTTTTAACTTCATAATAGTGATCTTGATCATATGAAACTCTTTGAAATCCATTCCTCATATTTCTATGTATTTGATGGATAACTTAGATGTTAAATTCATATGATTTAGTCACTTTTTAAATTGCATGCATTTCAAAGTCATATCATTTTGCATTGCAATTTATCTTGTTCATCACTATGCTCAATAGTCATATTCTTTAAAAGTGATGAATATGCATTTATGATGCTTGATGGGATTTTGGGTTTATCACATTCTTGCTTTTAATCATGTTATCATATTCAATTGGTTTCATTTGGTATAATTTTCCATTGATTTCATATCCAATTGATGACTTATCTTGTGTATGTGATAGACCTTGTGTGAATTGGATTAAGCTTGATAGTAATATGATTGTTCCATGTCACACACCATTAGCATCATAATGTACATGATTACCACCTCTTTTGCTCTTATAGGTATATCTCATGACCACCATGTTTATGTATTCATAATCTTGGTTGGTTATTAGTTGAGGTTGGCTTCATGCTTGAAATTCATTTCACTCATTCTTGCACTTTGATAGTCATATTATTTGATTGAATGAAATGATTTCAAAACTTACATAGCACATGATTTTCATAAGTTATATTGATTGATGCTATGTTTAGTAAACCCCATTGCATCATGGATAGCTCTTATTTGGATTTTTCCTAATAGTAATATTCTTAAATCCATTTTAGAGTGATTGTGTTAATAGTCACATCCTTTAATCTCAATTGATATGTTTATTTCAATTGGTATCCATGATCGATTCTCTCATTAGACCTTGCTCTCTTTTGGTAATTTGATCATATGAGCCCTATAGTTATATGAATCTAATCCTTTCCTTGAAGTTGACCCTCACTTGGTTAAACCATCTACTTCTTGAATCTAATAGTTATATCTTGTCAAAAGCTTGACAAAAGAAGAGAATGGATTGAGGGGGAGTGTAAACCTTCATAGGAAGTATTAGTTTGATCAAATTCACCCTTGGATTGCCTTTGAGCCCTTAGAGATAACTTCCATACATGATAGCCTGTTATGAATTTCATTTTCGATTCCATTTGTTAACAGGTGCTACTAAAGGTATTCTTCTTGTCTCATGTGTGTAGGTACCTTTGCAATTTAATGTCAAAGGGGGAGAGAGAGTTCAAGTGTGACTCAAAGATCTCCTACTCATCAAAGGGGGAGAGAGTTCGAGAGTTCAAGTACTCGAAGATCTCCTATCCATCAAAGGGGGAGAAAGCTTTCAAGTTCTCAAGAGGAGAAAGAAGCATGGTCAAAGGGGGAGAGCAAATAGAAGAAAGAAAGCTTGGAGCTAAAGAAGATGCTTGGCCATAAAGAGAGGAAGATGGAAAGAAAGCTTGAAGAATGATCAAGCTCCAAGCATCAAGAAGATTGAAGAAAAGAGCCCAAGAGCCCAAGCTAAGAGAAGGAGCATCCAAGAAGACTTCAAGACTTGTCCAGCTGAGGGGGAGCTGAAGACTTAGGTGTGTAATTTCAATGATGAGTAAGTTGCCATCAAATTGCAAAGGGGGAGATTGTTAGAGATTTTGTAATTGCAATTTGATGGATGCATTTGCACTTTAGCATCATTTGAATTCTCACACTTGCATTGTTTTAGAAAACCTTGAAATTTAGTTTCATACATGCATAGCTTTTAAGATTTGGAAAAGTTCTTGTTTTATGCATGTTTTGGTTTTAAACTTGGATGCATTGGTTTTAGAACCCAAAACTCTTTTGAAAACCTAATTCCTTGTGCATTATATTTGGAAAATCATCTTGTGAATTTAGGTTTGAGTTTTGCATACATTCATCACAAAAAGAATCATTTGTGTATGCAATTTCATTTGAAAAGAGTTTTCAAGAAATCAAGCAAGCCTTTGTTTTAAAAGTTTTGAAACTTTTTAGGCTTTTTATGTCATGTTTTAAAAACCTTTAGAATCTTTAAAACATGTTTTCCAAGCTTGATTTAGTGGCCAAAAAGTTCCCCCAAGCAAAACTGTGAAAAATGCATTTTTTGGGAATTTTGGTGCTGCGGGGTTAACCATGGGGTTAACCGGGGTGGTCAACCCGCAGTGTAGCCGGTTAACCGGCCATGTTAGCCCGGTTAACCGGCCACAGTGCAGGATGACCCAAAACACAACGGCTCTTTTTATGACCGTTGTGCTTGGCCGGTTAACCTGCCTGTTATGGCCGGTTGACCGGGTAAACTAGCCGTTGGGGCTGTTTTGGCTATAAAAATGAGTTCTTTCCCTTTCCAAATGTTGGGATTTTTAAGCCCCTCCTTAAGAGGTATTGAGGCATATCAAAAGGGAAAAGAACCAAGGGATGAAGGGGATGATTAGGAAAGCTAAAGCTTGGATTAATGAAGTTAAACCACCAAGTAGGCTCTTCCTTCCTTAATCATATGTTTTCATGCTTTGTTTTATTTTTGGTAAATCATTTCTAGCATGTTAAACTATGTTTGTGTTGTGTCCTTAACATGTTTTATGTTTTGAGTTGATTTATTGTTTTGGATACAACATCACATGATTCAATCCAAGTAGTACTTAACTTTGGTAAATCTAAGTAGATCATGTTAATGAAAGAACTTTGGTAAATCATATGTAACATGATCCATATACTTGATTGAATCTTTGGTTGTTGTTTTCCATCATAAGAACATCTCTTTCAAAACTAACTTATGTTTTGGATTCAACTTCTTTACAAATCATATGTTTTCATGTTTTGTTTTATCATTGGTAAATCTTTAGTAACATGATAACCTATGATGTGTTGCATCCTTAGCATGTTTTATACTTTGAATAGATCTATTGTTTTGGATGCATCACCATTGATTCAATACAAGTAGTACTTAACTTTGGTAAATATAAGTAGATCATGTTAATGGAAACATCTTTGAAATTAGATGTAACATGATTCATATACTTTGTTGAATCATTGGTTGTTGTTTTCCATCATAAGAAAATCTCTCTCAAATGTATCTTATGTTTTGGATTCAACATCATTACAAATCATATGTGTATTATTGTTTTAATGTTTCACAACTTGCCTTACTTTGATTGGTAAATCATTTTCAAGTTGTCTTTAAAATTACATATGATTTGTCCCCTCTTTTCAATCAAATCTATTTTTATGTTTTGAGCTACATTGATGATTTGATTGACATCCCTATGCATCACATGTTTAGAGCTAATCCATTTCATACAACTTGTGTAACTTTGATATCATTAACAAGTTGTTACTTTTAACATGTGCTTGCATTACATCCTCAATCATAAATGTTTTTGAGCTAAAATTTTCAAAAGCCTTAGGCATACATTTATGAGCTTTCATTTTCAAAATGATTGAGGACCACACACACACACTTCATTTGTTTTCATCTTTGCATTCATAGTGTGAGTGTGTATTTGTATTTCACTTCCATATCCGCCTAATTAAGAGGCAATGTAATGAGCTTAATTGAATCTCCATCAAGTGTATTAAAGACACTATCTTAGTGAGATAACCAACCTTGTGGTTGAAGAGGTTATTGCTTAGCCTTTAAAAGCATAGTGTATAGGTTGATGTTAAGCCTTGAAAAACATCAATGTAAAGGTTATTGCTTAGCCTTGGAAAGCATATTGTAAAGGTTATTGCTTAGCCTATTGAAAAGCATAAATAGTGGAAATCCGGTGGGGTGTTGGTTCACAAGCCGGTAGTGGATGTAGGCATTGAGGCCGAACCACTATAAATCCTTGTGTAATGGTGATTGCTTTGTGATGATTCCTTTGTTAGCTTCCGCATCTTGTATGATTAATCATCACATATGACTAGTTTGTTTTAAAGAAGTTAAAATTGATTAAAATCGGTCATAGTTGTAGCTCACCCTATTCACCCCCCCTCTAGGGTTCGGATCCCCATGGACTTACAACTTCATGTGATCCACAACCACAATATCAAGTGCAGTATTGTGGTAATATTGATTTCTTCACTCTTACATTTCTGATTTTTGGTTCTAAGGTGCTGGTGTGTTAGATAAATCATCAATCTGACGTATTATGGCGGGTAAAGATGATTCCAACTCTAAAGGGGACAGTTCTGATGGAACCCAAACTGTGCTCAACCCTGTTGGAAACATTAACCCAAATGCTCGGATTACAGTAGAGTTGTTTGATGGAAAAATTTACAAGGAATGATCCTATTCAGCAAAGATGGCTATCGGTGGTGCAAAATGCCAAGGTTATATCAATGGTCGGATTAAGGAGCCATCTAAGGAGGACACAAAATATGAAGACCGAGAGTCCGAGAATATGCTTGTGATGAATTGGATTCTAAACTCTATGGAACCTCTGATCTCAAAGAGTTTTCGTTATTTCAAAATTGCATTTGAGTTATGGAATGCAATCGTGACAGCTTACTCTCAGAAAAGGAATCATGCAAGAATTTATCAATTAACTAGAGAGTTAGCTCTATTTAAACAAGGAGATAAATCATTTAAACAAGGAGATAAATCTTTGGGTGACTACTATGCGATATTAAGTGGAATGTGGCATGAGCTTAGTATATATCAACTTCTTAACCCCTGTTGTGCGAAAGAACAGGAAAAATATATAGAAGTTCAGCATATTTATGATCTCCTTGGGGGGCTGAATCCAGAGTATGAGACTGTACGGGCGTAAATTTTAAGTCAGGATCCTCTACCGTCAATTGGAACAGTGTTTGCACTCGTACAGTGTGAGGAATGTAGACGCGTTGCAATGTCAGACTCTATTCCTTCGATCATTAATTCAGAAAGATCTGCACTTGCTATGATGAATCCTACCGGTAGAGGTGATGGTGGTCGTGGTAGAGGCCGTGGTGGTGGCATTAGGGGTGAAGGCCGCAGTGGTCGTGGTCGTGGTGGTCCACCTGGTGTCGACCGCGATAAACTACATTGTACTCATTGTGGGAGAACTCGTCATACTAAAGATGCATGTTGGAATCTACATGGTCGACCTCCTTGGGTCAACACAACATTTGCAGCTGAGACTTCAAGTGGCAACACTGGTTCTACAAACACTATAGGAAGTAAGGGGGCGTTAAATGTCAATGATGAAATCCAAGCTTTGAGGCAGGAGTTTCAAGCATCATGCCAACACCTGCAAGCACTAGAAAGCAAAGGCACATCACACTCTACAGATGTAGCATCTTATTCAGCTGTGGGTACATCACATATGGCGGCTGCAACAACATTGTCTACTCCATCATGGGTTATTGACTCAGGTGCTACTAATCATGTGACAGGTATACGTTCTGAGCTCACCTCATACACATCACTACCATCTCTTGAGACAGTTAAAGTTGCTAATGGAAACCATACTAGAGTCCTATGAGAGGGGACAGTTGATGTGAACCATAATTTATCCCTCAAGTCTGTTTTACATGTTCTCCAGTTTTCGCATAATCTACTCTTTATGAGTTCCATTGCTAAATCACATCAATGCAGTGTTACCTTTTATCCTTTATATTGTGTTTTTCAGGATCTGGAGACATGGAGGACGATTGGTGGTGGCCGTGAGCATGGTGGTTTATATTTCCTTGGCGTCCCTTTCAGAAATTTGGTTGCATTAGAGTCTATTAGCACTGCTGAGGCCACTTTAAAGTGGCATTGTCGTCTTGGTCATGCTCCAGTTAGAAGTATTAAAAATGTTTTTTCTCATTTAAATGTCAATAATGATGTCGTAGAAATAAATTGCGACACATGTCGCTTTGCCAAAAGTTGTAGAAACTCTCATCCACTTAGTAATAAAAATAAAAGCAGTGCTCCTTTTTCCTTGGTCCATAGCGATGTGTGGTGTGCTCCTCTTGTTTCTATTAATGGCTATCGATATTGCATTTCCTTTATTGATGATGCCACTAGGTGCACTTGGGTTTTTTTGTTGAAATTTCGTGATGAAGTATTCTGCGTATTTGAAGCCTTTCATAAAATGGTAGCAACCAAATTCAATGCAAAAATTCAAACTCTTCGGTCTGACAATGGGGGTGAATATTTGTCACACAAACTACAATCATATTTAATCCAAAATGGAATTGAATCTCAAACATCCTGTCCTTATACTCCAGAACAGAAGGGTGTTGCAGAACGTAAAAACAGACATCTATTAGAAGTAACCCGTGAGCCACTATTAGAAATGAATGTTCCCAAAACATATTGGTGTGATGGTGGTCTCACTGCTTGTTTTCTAATAAATCGTATGCCTTCACGTGTGTTAGACGGTAAATGTCCCTTGCAAGTTCTTTGTCCAGATGGTCCATTATTTCATCTCCCTCCAAAAGTCTTTGGTTGTCTATGTTTTGTTCATGTTCCAAAACACCAGAGGGACAAGTTAGATCCTAGTGCTCTTAAGGGTATCTTTTTGGGGTATTCTAGTACTCAAAAGGGATATCGGTGTTATGTTCCGCAACAAGGTGGAAAGTACTTTGTTACCATGGATGTTACTTTCTTTGAAGATGTACCCTATTACTCATCAAAAGGGAAAAGAATATTGGAACCAAATAAATAGGGGGAGCCACCCACACTAGTTCAGGATGTTTCCCCACCGTCATATTCAAGTTCTTCCTTTCCAACTCCTCTTAGTCCTACATCAGTTCCTAGTGAGAGTTAGCACACAGATGCCCAAGTAAACCCACCACCTTTGAAAGTTTACTCCAGGAAGAGAACCAGATTTGAGCCGCCACCTACTCTCGGTACACTACCGTATGAAGTCCCGAATCCAGAGACAGAAGCAGGCACTAAAATCTCTGATTGTTCAGGTACTCAAGTTTCCAACCCATCTGAATTAGATCTTCCTATTGCATTAAGAAAAGGTAAACGTACAAGATACCCATCCACTAGATACCCAATTCAAGATTATGTGTCATACCACTTCCTTTCCCCTACAGATAAAGCCTTTGTGTTGCAGTTGTCCTCAGAACTTATACCATGATCTGTTAGTGATGCCTTGAATAATCCAAAATGGACGGCAACTATGCTTGAAAAAATGACTGCTTTAGATAAGAATGGTACATGGGAAATTGTAGATCTTCCACATGGAAAGCAGGCGGTAGGTTGTAAGTGGGTCTACACCATCAAATATAATCCAGATGGCTCCATTCAACGGTATAAGGCACGACTGGTAGCAAAAGGCTTTACACAATCTTATGGAGTAGATTATTTTGAAACATTCTCGCCTGTTGCAAAGTTGAATTCTGTGAGGGTCATCCTCTCCATTGTATCAATTAGATGTCAAAAATGCCTTTTTGCATGGTGATTTACAAGAAGAGGTGTACATGAAATTACCTCCTGGGTTTGTTCCTGATGGTCAAGCAAATAAGGTGTGTCGTTTGAAAAAAAACACTTTATGGTCTAAAGCAATCTCCAAGGGCTTGGTTTGACAGATTTACCCAAGTTATGATGAGAATTGGATACAAAAGTTGCCAGTCAGATCATACTTTATTTATCAAGAGGAGTGGTGAAAGTGTTACTATTCTTATTGTCTATGTAGATGATATTGTGCTGACAGGTAACGGTGAAAAAGAAATGCAAGTCCTTAAGGAGCATTTAAGCTTGGCATTTGAAATTAAAGACCTTGGAGAATTAAAATACTTTCTTGGCATAGAAGTTGCAAGGTTCAAGAAAGGTATTTTCATAAGTCAAAGAAAATACACTTTGGATCTACTAGATGAAACTAGGATAATGGGTGTTAAGCCAAGTGACACGCCGATGGAGCAAAACCACAAGTTATGTTCGGATAGTGGATGATCCAGGAATGTATCAGCGATTAGTGGGGAGATTGATATATCTAACAATTACCCGACCTGATATTGGGTTTGCTGTCAGTGTTGTGAGCCAATTCATGCATGCACCTCGCACAGAGCATCTAAAAGCAGTCTATCGAATATTAAAGTATCTGAAAAAGGCTCCAGGCCAAGGTATAATGTATTCGAAGCATGGAAATGTTGATATTGAAATTATTGAGATTTTCACCGATGCTGATTGGGGCAGGCTCCCTGACAGATAGAAGATCCACAACTGGGTATTGTGCATTAGTTGGTGGAAACTTAGTCTCCTGGAAGAGTAAAAAACAAAGTGTTGTGGCTTTATCAAGTTCTGAAGCGGAATATCGTGCCATGGCTCGTGGCACATGCGAACTCTTATGGCTTAAAACACTGATGCAAGAGTTGGGATTCGTATGCAAGAAGCCAATGCTTCTTCATTGTGACAATAATTATGCTTGCCATATTGCCACAAATCCTGTCTATCATGAGAGGACAAAGCATATTGAAGTTGATTGGGGTTTTATTTTTCTAATTATAGGATTTCTCAATCACCGATAATGTAATTCTCACACTTGATACTCTGTGGTTTTATATCAAGATTCTATGGTTCATTGCCTTCCAGGTCAAAATACCAAACTATATGGCTTGATGTGAAAATTCGGACTCATTTACAGTTCTCATGCCTAAATTTTTTAATCTTTTAGATTTTCTCCCCAAAGTTTCAATTTTTATGGGCTTTTAGACGTAAAATCCCATAGGTGGTGCTTTTAGGCCAATTATGTTTGTTCATGATTATTGTGCCTAAGAATTCTCAACTTGAGGCATTAGGACCAAAAGATTCAAACTCAGTCTTTTAGCTCAAGCTCGCATAACATGATGCTTTACACAAAACTAAGCATGTGATGGCCTTTTCAACTTAAAAATCCATGTTATGTGGTTTTTAAGCCAAGATTCGTAAACTTTATAGTCTTCTAGTCTAAGCTTGCATAACTTGAGGATTTAGACTAAATATGCATGCTTATGGATTTTACATCTCAAGAATTCCGTATTATGTATTTTCTCGGTCAAAATCCCAAAAATCATAGTCTTTTAGCTAAAGCTTGCATAACTTTAAGATTTAGACTAAAATATGCATGCTTATGACCTTCTCACTTAAAAAATCCCTATTATGTGATTTTTAGGCCAAGATCCCAAAACTTGTCTTTTAGACCAAGATTGAATAACTTGAAGCTTTAGACAAAAATATTTAAGTTTATGGCCTTTTCACCTAAAACATCCATGTTAGGCGTTCTTTAGGCCAAAATCTTGAAATTTTAGGTCTTTAGCCCAAGGTTACATGACTTGAAGCTAAAAGATTAAACTCTCTCGGTCATGATCCAAATCTAAAAAATCCTTCCTCTGTTTGCCCAAGGTTGGTTTAACTTGAGGATTCTTGACTAAAACTCTCATGTTAATGATCCAAAAGTCAAAATTCAAGGTCTTTTAGCCCAAGGTTCCTTAACTTAAGGCTATTAGAGTAAAACTCTTGTGTTCATTAGTCAAAATCAAGACTTTTAGCGTTAGGCTGATTAACTTCAAACTTTCAGACTAAAACTCTCATGTTCATGATCCAAAACCCAAAATCCAAGGTCTCTTAGCCAAAGATTGATTTGTTTGTTGCTTTTAGGCTAAACCTCCCATGTTCGAGGCCCTTTCCACCCAAAATACATGATGTGTGTTTTTAGGCCAAAATAGCCAAACTGTTCCCTTGGCCCAAGATGGCATGGTTTGAGGCTTTGAAGCTAAAGATATCATGATTTATAGTAGTGTTCATCCAAAACTCCATAGAATGATATTTTTTGTTCTTTTATTTATACCTTGAAGCTCTAGGCATAAAACCACTGTGCTCATGGTTTCATAACTCCAAAATCCCAACATTAGGGCCTTTAATACAAAATCCCAAAGTTGAAAGCTTTATTCCTATGAACACTATACTCATGATTCTAAATACCCAAAATGCCAAGCTTATGACTTTTATGCTAAATAACCAAAATTCAAGGCTCTTATGCCAAAAACCACCATGTTTGTGGCTCTTATGCTTCAGAATTTCATAGCTTGAGGTTCTTAACTCAAAATCTCTATGCTTATGGCCTTTTAGTTAAAACTCAAAGTTTGAAGGCTCTTATGCCTGAAACCATCATGTTTATGGCTTCCATACCCACAATTTCCAAATTTGTGACCTCTTGGACAAACCCTCAAAATTCATGCATAAAGCAACAAGCCTTTGGTTTTTGAGACCAAGTCTTTAAAGCTTATGGCTCGAAGCCCAAATCAACAAGTTTTTGACTTCAGTGATTTGCTTAAAAGTCAATAAATGAATCGTATACCAGATGATTTTTCGTTTAATTTGAAAGGCTTGAATTATGCTCTATGTTTCGAATATCCAACCGACTGTTGTGACATGCTGAATTGAATTTCTTGACATCTACTATTGGATTTAACTTTAACTCAACAAGGTTCTTTATATGAAAAATTCTTTTTTCAACACGGTTGGGGACGTTTGTTTTTTTCATTTACATATGTAATTGAATCACATGGGTAATTGATACACATAAATCATGTTTGTTTGGTGTGAATTTGATTCACATGTGTAAAGTAGCTATGTAAATGGTGTGAAACATAGCCCCTTTTGTGCCTTAGATTTTCACACCTCAAGAGTAGGGTTGTAAACGGGTCGGTTCCGGTCCGAGTCCAGGGCGGAACCGAAACAGTTCTCTAAGAGGGGGAACCGGAACCGGAACCGGAACCGGATCCGGTTTGGAACCAGAAAACTGGTTCCAGAACCAGAACCGATAATATTAAAGGGAACCGGAACCGGAACCATTTGTGAGGCGGGTCTGGTTCCGGTTCCGGGTATGAGATGTAAAAAAGTAAAAACCCTAATGTAGAAAAGTAAGAAGGGTTTTGTTTTCACATACTAAAGTTACCTTATGTTAGTGTATATTGGGTCGGGTCCCGGGTCCACGGGTCTGAGCCACTGTGGATCCGGAACCGGAACCGTTTAGGTATCAGTTCCAAAAAAAGGATTCGGAACCGGAACCATTTGCTTATCGGGACCAAAATAAGGACGCAGACCCGGAACCTAACTGGTCGGAACCTTCGGGTAATCGGAGAATCGGGGACCCATTTACAACCCTACTGAAGAGGTGTGAAAATGATTCACATAGCACTGTTACAAGGCGGATTGCTACAGTGCCATTATGAGCAGTCCGCCTTTTTTTATTTTTTTGGGCCCCACTTGTAACATCCAAACCATTCATTCTCTTAAGAAGCTCAAACACGACCATGTGTCTAATTTTCAACCGTTGATGATGCATGGAGGTTGAGATATCATCAACATAATCACAGTCATTGGATTAATCTATTGTTACTAACATATAGCAGTCCGCCTTTTATGATTTTTTTATTTTTCTGGGACCCACCTGTAAAATCAGGACCGCTCATATTCTTCAGAAGCTCAACGACGACCATGTGTCCAATTTTCAACCGTTGATGATGCATGGAGGTTGAGATATCATCAAACAATATACAACCTATTGTTACAGACATACCCAGTCCGCCTTTTATGATTTTTTTAATGTTCTGGGCCCTACCTGTACAATCAGGACCGCTCATATTCTTCAGAAGCTCAGACACGGTCATGTGTCCAATTTTCAACCATTGATGTTGCTTGGATGTTGAGATATAATCAAACAATCTACAACTTATTCATAGATTCACATGTGAAAAGTTATGCTAGTAACAAACGTTGTCCGAGACCAAAGTTCTTGGAATACCGAACCTCATGATGATGTTTTTCCACACGAAATTCTTGGAATCTTGCTATGTGATGGAAGACAACGGTTCCGCCTCGATCCATTTGGTGAAATAGTCAGTGGTACAATCAGCTACCTCCTGTTCCCCGGAGCTCGGTGAAGCGGTCCCACAATGTCAAGCCCCCATTGGGCGAATGGCCAAGGCCTGGAGAGCGGACTTAGATCTTGTGCTGGCTGATGGAGGGAATGGGAGAATTTCTGACACTTCTCACATTTTCTAGCGTATACCTGCGCGTCCTTCTGCATGTATGGCCACCAGTAACCTTGGCTGATAGCTCGGTATGCTAATGATCTCCCTCCAATATGGCTTCAGCAGATCCCTTCGTGTATTTCATAGAGGAAGTCCTCGACCCTGCTCGGATAAACACACTGAAGATATGGGCCTGTGAATGACTTCCTGTAGAGCTTGCCTTCGGGAGACAACCAGAATCGGGCTGCTTTGAGTCTGATTCGGTGAGCCTCACTTCTGTCCTCGGGAAGCTGGTCGTCCTTCAGGTAGGCTACGATGGGGTCCATCCAGCTCGGGCCGAGATCAAGGCACAGTACTTCCCGAGGTGGATGGAGCTCTATGCTGGGCATGGCCAACGATCCTACTTCAATGTTTCTTCTCCTTTCTGCTTCAACAGCAGAGGCTAAGTTAGCAAGGGCGTCGGCATGAGAATTTGACTCTCTGCCTATCTACTTGATTTCGGCCTTCTGGAACTAAGAGAGCATTTTTTTTTGCAAGGGCTAGATAGGCGGTCATCCTGTCGTCGCGAGCTTGGTAGCCTCCGGTCAGCTGGTTCGCCACCAGCTGTGAATCACTGAAGACCACTAGCTGCTGAGCTCCGAGGATTTTGGCGTTGTTTAGTCCTACTAATAGGGCTTCATACTCAGCTTCATTGTTTGACGCCTTGAAATCTAGGGTCAGAGCCTGCTCGATGACCAGCCCTTCTGGAGACTGGAGGACAACTCCGGCGCTAGCTCTTCTTGAAGTGGATGATCCGTCGACGAAGACTCTCCAAACTGGGGTGAGGGCTTAACCTTGTGATTGTTCATCAGAGTCTGTGGACGCTTCATGCCCCCTGCCCCCCAGTTCGGTGTCGAGCTGGGTTGGTGCCAAACTCGGAGAGAACTCCACGAAGAAATCTGCCAACACCTGGGCCTTAATCGTCGTCCTGGGTTGATACTGGATATGATACTGGCCCAGCTCGACAGCCCATCTGGAGATTCTTTCTGAAAAGTCAGCCTTTTTGAAAACAGATTTAAGTGGATGTTCCGTAACAACCACTATAATGTGAGTTTGAAAATAGTGAGAGAGTTTGCGCGAGGCACTGACGAGTGCCAGCGCGAGCTTCTCTAATGGTAAATATATGGTCTCAACATCAATGAGGGTTTTGCTCGTATAATAAATTGGCTTTTGCACTTTGTCTTCCTCTCTGACAAGGACCGAGCTCACCATATGATCCGAGACCGCCAAATACAAGTACAAAACTTCTCCCTGTTTCGGAGTTGAGAGTAAAGGGGGTGAAGAGAGATAGGCCTTGAGTTCCTGCAAGGCCTGGTCACATTCTGGAGAAATTTTAAATTTTTTCTAAGAAGCTGAAAGAAAGGCCGGCACTTATTTGAGGATCTGCTGATGAAACGGTTCAGTGCGGCAGCCATGCCAGTGAGCTTCTGGACTTCTTTCGCAGTGGTGGGACTCTGCATTCTGAGAATGACTGATATATGATCTGGATTCGCCTCAATCCCTCTGCGCGTGACCAAACTTCCAAGGAACTTGCCGGAGCCGACACCAAAGGCGCACTTAGAAGCGTTGAGCTTGAGCTTGAACTTCTTCAAGACGTCGAAGACTTGAGCCAGGTCTTCCAAATGGTTCTACGCCTGTTTGGACTTGACGACCATATCGTCAATGTAGACTTCGACAGTCTTGCCGAGCTGATCCTGGAACATCCTGGTGACGAGTCGCTGGTAGGTGGCTCCCGCGTTCTTCAGCCCAAACGGCATCACCTTGTAACAGTAGGTGCTTCTGGGTGTTATGAAGGCGGTTTTCTCCTCGTCTGGCCCATACATTGGGATCTGGTGATAGCCGCGGTACGCGTCAAGGAAGCTCATTCTGTCATGTCCGGCGGTTGCGTCGATCATCTGATCAATCTTTAGGAGAGGGAAGCTGTCCTTGGGGCAAGCTTTGTTGAGGTCAGTAAAGTCGACGCACACCCTCCATTTACCTGTTTTCTTCTTGACAACCACCGTGTTGGCTAACCAGGCCGGATACTGGACCTCTCTGATCACTTCAGCTTTCAGCAGCTTGTCCACCTCCTCGATCACGGCCTCCGTCTGTGGTACCCCAGACCTGCGAGCTCTCTGCATCACCGGCTTGTGGTTAGGGTCCACAGTCAACTTGTAGCACATGACCTCGGGGTCAATGTCGGGCATTTGGTGGGGCGTCCAGGCGAAGGCTTCTCTGTTCTGCACCAAGAATTGGACCAACTCTAACTTCTCTGGCTCCGAGAGCTGGCTTCCGAGCAAGAAGAATCGTTCTGGATCGTTTGGGTCGATCCTGATCTCGATCAGATCTTCCACGCTCTTCGTCTCCGGGTCCTGGCCGACCTCATCCAATTTCTTCTCCATCTCGGCCATGTTGACCTGCTTGAGCTCTCGTTCCCCGGACACTACGGCCATCAGGCACTGCTTGGCCGTCTGCTGGTCTCCTCGGACTGTAATTATCTCCACCCTGTCATTTCTACCTTCCAATGGGAACTTCAGCTTTTGGTGGTGAGTAGAGAGGACTGCTTCCATACTGTGGAGCCAGGTCCTGCCCATTATGGCATTGTAAGGCGATGGCGCATCAACTACCAGGAAGTCTGTCATCACGGAAGCTCCGCCGACTTGGACCCTGAGGGTCACCCTTCCCTTAGGGTACACTGGCTTGGCACTGAAGCCTATGAGGGGAGTTCGGGCCTCTTGCAGGTCCTTCTCCGTCAGGCCCATCCTTTTAAAGCAATCAAAGTAGAGGACCTCGGATGAACTGCCGAGGTCGACGAGGATCCTCTGCACAGTGCAATTCTTTAGCTTCAGTGTGACAATGAGCGGGTCGTTGTGGGGGAGCTGGACCCCTTCCAAGTCTGCATCTGAGAACCAGATCTTGGGCCCAAGATCTTCTTTCTACTAACAACAAAGGGAGTACAGTTTTCTCCTAATATGTTCATAGCCATACAAACTAGAAACTGTAATTAGGTTTTCTAGAGCAATGGATTTAACTTGGGTTTTGACTTTTGAGTGGTGGGCTTCACCAGAATATGAATAGTATGTAGTAGGTTTTGTTGGCATAAAACTTCTTAAATGAAGGGGGAAAATGGAAGTCTCATACAGTTGAATAAAAAAGATAGGAGATCATCTTAACTACCAACAAGTAACAATTTACTAGCAAGTCCTATATAATATATGCACATATTACTAACACTTTTCACAGTAACATGCTACTGCTTGCACCAGTGCTGGTTTTATTCCTGTTAGTATCTACAAGAACACTTTAAAATCATGAAAATTTGGGTTTTTATACTTTCTCATGAAGGAACTATTAGTAAAAAGAACACTGGAAGGAGACACTTAAAAGAATCCTGCCTATAATTTTGCTCACCCTGAACCAAAGTTCCACATTGAATTTTCCTCTTGGTTGGGAGCTTGTCCTCTCTAGAATGTCTTCTCTTGGTTGGATTAGCCCAAGATAACAAAAAGTTGTTTTGTTCTTTGTCACCTGAGTGCAGGGCATCCAAGTTCCAAGGGGTCCAACGGGGCATTTATAAGTCCATCCCTGATATAAATGTCATGGGCCGAACCTAGGCCAGAATTAGGGATGCTGCTGGCCTATTATTGGTTTGGGCTTAAAAAATTATAAGCTCGACTGATGGGGTGCTCAGACTTTTACAGAATCAGAAGGCATTAACCATTTAAATGGTTATTAATAAATAAATAGCTACTAAAGATCAAAGTGTAGCAGTTACCTACTTTCAATTGAGAAAGGGCTCTAGATTGAAAAATTGAAATGTTCCAATACATTTCTGGCATTCTCTTTATTTCATAAGAGACCAATAGAACATCAATTAAGAGTAACAACCCAAAATGTATAAAGTTGAGAACTTCAGCATCTGTTTCACCACAAGACCCTATAGTTCTAAACATAGTAACTTAATGTAGAACATGCAGAACCAGGGGTATGTGGATTGAATAAAGGAAAATGTTTAGAGCAGTCAAACTCAGTTAGGGTCCTATTGCGTTCAACTTTTAACTATTATCCATAATCATATTTTTCATTGTTTCACATACTTTGACTGCTCACGTAAGGTATCCAGAAACCTGATTTGAATTATTTAGTATCTAGAATTCATTTTGTGTTAGCAATAGAGTACTCAATGAAGTTTTCCCTTCTCGCCAACTGTAACTTGCTTTCCAAACTAAATACCCTGTAATGAATATCTTTACGATTTTTTCACTACCAACACTCTATGGCAAACAGGTCGATGGATCCATTCAATCTGATCATGTATGTCGATTACAGAGAGGTCCACTGTGATTTTCACTCAGAATAGTCCCGGCCAGCGAGTTGACTGAATTGAATTTTCTACGAAAATACGTATTTCGTTTAAGTAATGAGTTTAAATGTAAGAAAATTAAACTCCAAGATGTGAAAGAATCCAATAGAAAAGAGATCTTCTTTCCCGCAATTAATACTGGACTGAACTCATGGCGAACTAATACTTGCACTAGAACAATACTAATGCTGCAATTGTTTTAGGACTTTCTTTATTACAACAAATTACTGTCCTAGTCTCAATTTTCACATGAGAAATCAGGTTGTAAAACAATAAACACGGGGAATCTGTAAATCTGTTGTATCAAAATCAAACCAAAAGGAAAGCCAGGCAAAGAAATCCATTAAATGGAAAAAAAAAATGAATCAAATTGACAGTAGAAAAGGTAAGGATAATTTCTGCTATACATATAATTCTATCCTTCCAATGACCAAACAGATTAATGGAGTCACATGAAAATTACAAAAAAGAAAAAAATGTACAGAAAAAAAAATCAGGCCTTCTATTCCACCCTAAATCTACAGACAGGGCAACAGTTGCTCTGCATCAACCATTCCACAATGCATTCTCCATGAAAGAAATGAAGGCAACTCAGTTGTTTAACTTCGGCCTTATCAACGAACTCTTCCAAACATACCATACATGTCTCAATTGAATCTTGCCCGCCTTTAATGAATCTCTTTGTTAACAATGCGGATGCGATCGCAGTCTCTGTTGCAGGAACTGCCCCAAAGCCCATATTATAATTCAAATTCTGGGACTCTCTCAATGCCCGATCAATCGTCTCATCAAACCAGTAGTTAGTGTAGAGCTCAATTCTGACTGAAATTGAAAGAATCTTGAAACATCTTCCTAGAGAATCAGCTTTCTTGGCTTTGTTATTAACATAGGGTGATAACAGGATCCTCACCTCATCAGCAATCCGATTTGAAAGTCCCATTTGAGAAATCGCGCGGCGAAGAAACCCATCCAACCTTTCTGGCAACAACAGATCAGAAATGCATGTCGTGAAATCCTTCCATGGGTTCGAAAGCTCTCTTCGCTCGACCCCAAATATTGAGGCTCCATCGGTAGAACGGGCCAGCCAAGTCTCAGTCCCATTCAACTTCAGTGATAATTTGGCCTGATTTAAATCTTCTTCTTCTCCCCACTTTCCGATCAATCCCGACGACATAGCATGGAGTGTACAGTCCTGAGTGGGCTGCCAATTCTGATAGGAATCCATGGCTGTCTTCTTGAACAAGAACGAGAAAGAACGAGGAATAATGAACCAGAAGAATCTTTAAGAACAATCGCACCGAAGGTAAATAATAACAGGAGAAGAGAAAGCTGTGTGATGAAGATCACAGGAGAAGAGAGAGAGATTTAAATAGGTTTCGCAGAGAGAGACAGCTGTAAGAACGATAACAGGCAACAGCTGTAACTGAAAGCACCACCAAACTATTAACGGTCATGTATTTCAAATAAACGGTACTTTGGTTACCGATGAAATGGAAGTCGGCATCTGTGTGTGGGTCCGCATGGATTTTAAATGGTGGATGCTAACCGTTGATTTTAGATGGTGAAAATCTTAGATAATTGATGTTATACTTAAGATTAACTGTCCGGATCATTGTGTCATTGTCGTCACTTGGCACAACATTAACCCAAATGTCTAACTGCACCAAAACCCAAACCTAAATAAGAACCATTTTCAATTTGGGTTAGATCAACGTGATCTGCTTTTCAAAACTATTATATTAAAAAGAGAATTTTACCCGAAAAAGGACTGCAGAGGGACCAAAATAAGTACTCATAGTTTTGATGCAATAGAATCGGTATTCCTGCGAGAATATTCCTTTTTTTTGTTGCCTTTTTTCAACAAGCGATGACGTCGTCGCTTAATATTGAGAGTTTGTATTGACGTCGTCGCTAATTCGTCGAATTTGCCGCTTCATCGACCCTTATCATATGCGATTACTGGTTTTCTGTACCAAAATGAACTAGAACAGAACTCTTCCCCAATATTGAGTATTTCTTGTGGAGGTTGTTGATCTCCATTAATGAGGAAGGCATAGCACATTTTAACCTTCTTTCATGCGTTATCTACCATAGAGCCTGAGTTTCGTGTTTACTTTTCAAGAAAAGTTCATTAGGGTTTTGATATATAGTTTATTTATTTCATTATCTTTGTTGTATGATTATTTTTTGGTAGCTAAATCATCAAGGTAATGACCTTATATGGAAGGAGGAAAGGAAACCACCAGAGAAAGGGGGAAAACGATGGGAAGAAGAAGGGGAAAATGGGGTTGGTGTCGTCACACGTTTAAATTTTTAATAAAAAAAAACAAAAGTGATCACAAGGGTCTAGAATTTTCACATACATGGTTTTGTAACTCTCAAACTTGTTTTTCATGTATGATTTGGTTTTCTACCTTGGATGTGCAGTGTCGTAAAATTGATTTTAGAGTTTATCTTTGCCATTGTTAGGTTCATGTTTTGAAAAGCACTTTTGAACTTATTTAAACATGAATCTAAGCTTGGTTTCCTTGGACCCTTGAATCCTTAGTTTTATTGGCAAATTTTATCAGATTTAAATTGGACACTCTGTTTTCGGTGAACCATTCGGTCCATGTTCGGTTAACCAAACTAGCTCTTGTCGGCTAACCGTCCTTCAACGAACCCAATTTGGTTCATGTTACCGAATGCTCATTTTCCTATGAAACCGAGTTTAGTGATCACTTCGGCTCAAGTTCGGCCAACCGAACAAGAATTCGGTTAACTGACAAGTCAACCGACAACAAGCTGTTGGAAAGCTAAAGCGGATTCATTAGTTAATTTTCTCATCAGTAAGCCTTCTTTTCCACATCATATGTTAGATGCTTTGTTTAAATCTTTGGTAAATTCTTTTTAGCATGAAAACTATAATTTACTAAATCCATTAAATGAATTTTATTTTGAATGGACTTATTGTTTGGATTCTGCATTTGGATTCATACCAAGTTGAAATTTAACTTTCATGTCTTTGATTCATGCTTTGCATACATCTTTGAATTTACTTGTAGCATGATTCTCTCACTTGGTTGAATCTTTACCTAAGTTGTTTTCATACCTTGAACACATAGTTATACTAATTTGTTTTGAAAATAACTATGTTTATGCATCACATGTTTTAGCCTTAAAACGTCATACAACTTGTCAGCATTTGATTAGTCATCATTTTCAAGTTAATTTTGAAAAACATGTGATTACTTAGCATTTTCACTTCAATCGAATCTTGTTGTAGTTTACACTTTCAAAAGCTTTAGGCTTATATTTTTAGCTATATTTTAAAACTCGATTGAAGTCATCATATATACACATTAAGCATTCATTTTTGCATCATTAAGTGTACATGTTCAGTTGTATTTTCACTTTTACATTAGCCAATCTTAGAGGCATTGTAAACCTAATAAGATTATATCTCTTTGAGCGTATTCTAGACACAATTGAGAGAGAAAGTCTTTATGCTTAGCCTAGAAAAGTATATTGTAGAGGTTATTGCTTAGCCTATAAAAGTACATTGTAAAAGTTATTGCTTAGCCTAAAAGAGCATATTATAAAAGTTATTACTTAGCCTATTGAAAAGCATAAGATTGGGATAGTGAAAAATTCGGTGGAGTGTAGAAAACTTCGGTGGGGTGTAGGAAAACAAGCATGTAGTGGATGTAGGCATTGAGGCCAGATCACTATATATCATTCTGTCATGGTGAATGCTTGTGGTGACTGTTTATTGATAGCTTCCGCATCTTCCTGTAAATCAACACTTGTGCCAACTTTTTTTAAAGAAAATTTAGAATTTGGATTATTTGGTATAAAACCGAGCTCACATTATTCCCTCCCCCCGTCCCCCTTTAGGTTTTGGATCCTGGACTTTCACATCCCATAGAAAGAAAATGGCCACGTTTGTGTTGTATTCGCGGCAACATATGCAGAACACTGTATATTTCGTTGCCCAATATATTTGACGCAAGCATAGCATACTATCGAAGGAAAACTATTGTTGAGATAATAAAAAAAGTTGAGAGTTAAATGCCTAACGATTGGCTCTTGACAATCTATAAATTCGCATGGAATACAATGTAGATGGATGCTTCAAATGCATGTTTTTTCAGCCTATTGGTTTACTTCCTAATTTAAATGGGGATGTAATTATGTTTTGTATATAGTGCAAATGCACTTTAACAGTTGAACTTTCCAAATTCTCTTTGCAAACTCTCAAGTTGTTTATTCCCTCTAGATGTATGTTGATTATTTTGTATTTAGCATTAGAAAATGTTTTGTAATTTAGGAAAGAGGTGAAGGGGAGCTTGCACTAATGGTGGAGAGCTTTTATAATGGTTTGCATGGTTTAATGGATGAGTGTTCATGAATGGTTTAAGGGTTTGGAGTCTGGATCCCCTGTTTGGACAAAACAGGGGAATGCTCGAAAACGCCACGTGTAAACGGTCACATGCCACTCATTGACGTCCCAGCTGCTTCTTTGAAATGAAAATAGAAAAAGCAGGGGGGCTTTTTTATAAATACAAAAAATGGAGTGAACAAAAAACCCTTTTAACGCCTATCGTCTTCTCTAAGGATGTTTCAACTCACGCCTCTTCTCCTTTACTTAGATGGGATGGTGGACCCCACATGTCTCATTCCACAAAAGGGTTGGATCATCATGGTTGCCCAGGGTCCACACTCAGATGTCCAAGCCTGATCATCGATCAGGTGGGGCCTTGGGGTCCCACAATCCAGTCCATCAAAACTGTATTTGACGAATCAGAACCCCATTTGTCTGCAAGTCCAATATAGCTGAAAAGTGGGATTTCCAATATTTGGTTCACTTCTTGTTGTATTTGTTTGTTAGGTATTCCTTGGCGAAAATTGGAGGTGTAGAAATAGGCTCTGGATTACACAAATTAAGTCTCACCCAAAAAACTAATAAAACTCGTAACATCCTAAAAATAAAATTCAACTCGTTCTTTGAAGATGGCATCAAACCACATATTTGGATTATACAGTCTTCTCACACAACAAAGATGCTTTCAACAGACAATGGATTTCATTCCTGCTCAATACTGATCAAAATAAATTCCACTGTTTACAGAGTATTCCTGATTTGCTGAAAACAAAAATATATAAAACACAAGAGCGGGAGGGAAAACGAAAAACACACTACAAAATATAAAAAAGTGAAATTTTCCTATCCTTGCAACAGTCCTCCATTTCTCTCATCAAATTATATTATGCTGGGATATCAACCTTTAACAGTTTTGATCGACAGAGGTTAGGGGTCCCATGGCCCACCTGATCGATGATGAGGACCCACATTTGGAAGTGGACCCAAGGGCGATCCCAGTGTCCGTGGACCCTTGGTGAGTGGATCCCATCTGGCCCACCATCTAGTCTCCTACGTTTCTTGGGGCGTTAATACAAGATTTTTATGGACTGGATTGTGGGACCCTAAGGCCCCATCTGATCAACGATCAGGCCCGCACATCTGAGTGTGGACCCCTGGGCGACCATGATGATCCAGCTCTTTGGTGGAATGGGACATGTGGGGTCCACCATCCCATCTAAGTAAAGGAGAAGTGGCGTGAGTTGAAACATCCTTGGAGAAGATGATAGGAGTTAAAAGGGTTTTTTGTTCACCCCATTTTTTGTATTTATATAAAAGCCCCCCAACTTTTCTTATTTTCATTTCAAAGAAGCAGCTGAGAGGTCAATGAGTGGCATGTGATTGTTTACACGTGGCGCTTTCGGATTGGGCCAAACAGCATTCCCCTGTTTTGTCCAAACAGGGGATCCGAACTCAAGGGTTTGATAACGTTGTCTAGGTTCTAAGGATTGGAGATAAATATTTGGTTAAAGCTCTTTTGCAAATTGAGATGTCTGATGTTTCATTGTAAACACTCATTTGTTGTGATCATATAGTGTAGGTGCATGAACTAGTGATGTTGGAAAAATGTATTGTATCCCAAAAGAATTGTGCGACGATATCGTCGCTCAACGGTAATGAACATTTAGATATGGTTTTGAATGGGCGACGGAATCGTTTCCGAATAGGACTAAATATCTTCAAAGAGAATCTATTGGGAGATGATATCGTCGCCCAAGAGAAATGAAATTGCCTTTGAAAGTTGATCAAATTGAGCGACGATATCAGCGCTCGTTTAAAAAAGGCATGAAATAATAATTTTTTGGTGGGAAGGCCGGTTTTCTTTCATAAAAACTATGGGTGCCCTTTCGGTGCACAGGACATCTGACTTTTTTCGGTAATTTTCTATAGAAGAAACTGTACACTTTGTTGGAATGTGTGAATTTTCAATCTTAGGAATCCACTTCTGTAAATATTTTTATTTTGGCTAATTCATGGGTTGGACAAAACTCTAGGTCCATAGAGTTGTATTTTCTATTTTATTTTAGAATGGACCGTGGTTGTGTCGCTGGAAGAGCTGAAGCGAAGAAAAAAAAAAAATGGAAGACTAGGCGAAACCACTGAGGACCGATTGATCAGAGCGTCTATTCAATTGATCGGATGGCTGAGGCGTCCCACTTATTTTGGGTGGTCAGATCGATCAAATGGACTGTGCGATCAATCGGATGGCGCAGGAATTTCGGGAAAGAGTCCAGATCTGCTATGAAGTTGTTTCCTTTTGAGAGTTTGTTTCCCACTTTGAGTCCTATTTGTGTTCTAACTACAAGGCACGAATTTGTGGCTATAAATAAGGTATTGCTCTCAACCCTAAAGTACACATCAATTAGTTCTCTCATGAATTTGAGGTGAGAATACCCTAAGACAGATTCTTTGATTCTCTAGAGCCATTGGGAGATTGTTTTGAATGGTTGCTCTAAAAGGTTATTGTTACTTCTACTCTCTTGTAGAAGATAGTTCATCTTGGCTGACAAGGTGCGAGGAGATCAAGTAAGGAGAAAGGTGCATGGTGGAAGTCATGGCAGCAAGAAGTTGTGCAAGAACAACTATAGTCCTTAGGTTGAGGTACTGACTAAGGTAAAGGAGCTGTGAGTATATATTGTAACTGTTTGTGAGTTCTTGATTTCTGGTTCGTGGTTTTTCTCCCTGGATAGGGTTTCCACGATAAATATTGTGTCTGGCATTTTGTAGTGTGTGATTGGTAGATTGCTAGTTCTATCTTGTTTAGTTGGTTACATCCGCTGCGTGTTGGTTTGATTAATTTGACTAGCATCCATTCTGGTAACCTGCGGAACTTTCAACTTCCTTATATCCAATTTCGTCGTCTTAAAATTCTATAAATTGAGGAATAATGCAAAGTGACAACGTGAACCATGTCCGGACACTAGTGTGCAGAATGAGAGAAGTGGGCATGATCTTCCTACACTATAGAATTTCTTTCTCTTATAATTATCAAGAGCAATAAAAATATTATTAATTTTCATTTTGACGTATTATGACTAACATTGAGGAGAATATAGGCAATCTGGTAGATGTGCATGTTGATGTCGTAATGCAAGGAAATGGAGACTACAATAGTTTGAGCAGATCGAGTATTAGTGATACAATAACCCATCACAACTTAATAAATGTAAAGGGATCTATTGAAACTTATTTACGATGAATGATTCCTTAAATATGCAGCAGAACGCCACAAATACAAGTTAGTTATTATCATTATACTTCTATAACTTTGACCTATATATCTAATATACTTTCACATTAGGCTAACATTGTATAATTCAACTGATTAGGGACATCTAATAGGTGACATGACTTTCCTCCTACCAATGAGAAACCCCAATAGTGTGGCACAGACTCCAAAATACCACCTCATCAAGTCTCGATGATACACTAAGGATGACTTCAACAAGAGGTAGGAGAGCTTTTTTTGATTTATTATTATTTTTTATTTTTATTTTTATGGTGGCCACCTTACTATACAACCACGAATGAAAATCCCTGGAGTGGCCTATTACTCACTTCTCATGAGTGGGATGCATGTTCTCATAGGGTCCACCTGTTGACGATCCGAACCATTAGAATTAAATGTCATCATCTGCAGTAGCATATCTTTAAATTTAACTTTCTTAAGTTTTGGTCCCACTGTAGGATTCAACATATGATTGATTATGTAACATTGCATACAATTAATAATGCATAATATTGTACTAATTAGTCACGTTATCAATCATCCCAAAACACACCAACTTGGCATGAGGGGCCACACTGAATGTCTAACAAAACCCATGTATTAGACAGACAGATTGATGCGATTGAAGTTGAGGAAAGCAACATGCAGGTAATCAGTTACATGATGGAGAGAATGCAGGCTGCTACCTAAGCAATGCTCTATGTTTTGAATACTCAACTGAATGTTGTGACTTTCTCAATTGAGTTTCTTGAGTTCTACTACTTGATTTAACCTTCATTCATTCAGGTTCGTTATAAGAACAATTTTTTTTCTTTTTTATTATGGTCAAGTTCTGTCAAGAATTGAGTTCTTCCTTCCTAGACTTTTATTGACTGCAGTCCCAACGACCATGCTGACTTGATTGAATTTTAAATAATGACTGAAAGCTGTAGCAAACTATTAAGGACAACAATCGACATCAATGATCTTTTCATATTTTGTTCTTGTGAGTTTTTTTTTCTTTTTTTTTTCTTCCACTTTTTTACTAACTACAAAGGCATGATAACAAAAATAGAACAAGAGATCTGTCATGTAGACAACGACTATGACTACAGCACCCCATCTCAACATAAGGCCGGGCTAAATGTGGTAGAGATTGGAGTTTGTTCTAACTATGTTCATGGCCATATCAACTACAAGCTGTATTTAGTTATCCTAGAGCAATGGGATTTAACTAGGGGTTTTGACTCACGATGGGCCTTAGCAGAATATGTATAGTATTTAGTCAAATTTTGTTGCCATTGAACTTATTAAATGAAGGGGAAAAAATGGCAGTCTCTTACAGTCCAATGTATGCACATATTATTAACACTATCCATTGCAACATGCTACTGCTTGCACCAGCGCAAGTTTTATTCTTGTTAACATCAACATATTCGGGTTTCTCTGTTCATGCTCATGAAGGCACTACTAGTAAAAAGAACACCAAATGGTTCCACTTAAAAGAACCATGCCTATAATTTGCTCACCACAAACCAAAGTTCCATAATGAATTTTCCTCTTGGTTGGGAAGATGTCCTCTCCAAAATGTCTTCTCTTGGTTGGATAAGCCCGAGATAAGCAATACTTGTTTTGTTCTTTGCTGCCCGAGCACAGGGTATCCAAGTTCCAAGGGCCCAAGAGGACATTTATAAGTCCAGCCCTGATATAAATGTCAAGGGCAGAACTTGGGCTAGAATTAGGCATGCTGCTGGTCAAATCCTGCTTTGGTCTTAAAGAAATATGGGTTCAACTGATGTGATGCTCCAACTTTTACAGAATTTCAAGACATTAGCCATTTAAATGGTTGTTAATATAAAGATACTTAAGATCAAAGTGCAGAAGTTACCTACTTCCAATTGAGAAAGGGCTCTAGATTGAAAAATTGAAGTGTTCCTTGACATTTTTGGCATTCCCTATCCATCATAAGAGACCATTAGAATATCATTTAAGAGCAACAACCCATGGAAAATGTACCAAATTGATTGAACTTCAGCATCTGTTCCACCACAAGATCCTTTAGTTCTAAAAATCAGAACTAAAGGTAGAGCATGCATAATGCAATCCAACGGAAATAACGTATAAATGGATCGATTGAGTAAACGAACAGTTTTAGAGCAGTCACACTGAATTAGGGGTGTATTGTGTTCAACTTTAAACTGTTATCTGTAATCATATTTCTCATTGTTTCACTTGCATTGACTGCTCACATAAGGTATTTGGAAACCTGATTTGAATTATTTAGTATCCTGAATTGATTTTGTGTGGGCAATCATGTACAAATTGGACTTTTCCCTTCTAGCCGGCTGTAACTTGATTTCCGAAGTAAAGATCCTGTAATGAACCTCTTAACGATTTTCGCACTACCAACACTCTCTAGCGAACGAGTTGATGGATCCATCCAATCTAATCTTGTATTTCGATTAGAGAGAGGTCCACTGTCTTCGGAAATGGGTAGAACAGAGATGATAAGTTCTTTAGGAAGTTAATTCTTCCAGGAGTTTTGTTCAGAAGAGTCTTGTTGGCCAATAAGTTGGTTAGATTGAAATTTTAATAAAACTACCAAAATACGTACTATCTTTCCAACAAAGAGTTTACATGTTCCAAATTCAAACTCGAAAATGTGAAAGCACACAATAGAAAACAGATCTTCTTTCCTGCAATTAGTACTGGACTGAGCTCATGGCAAACTAATTGGGTGCTCCAATTTTTACAAAATTAGAAGATCTTAACCATTAAATGGTTTTAAAGAGATGGATATTTAAGGTCAACATGGAGCAGTTACCTACTTCCAATTGAGAAAGGGTTGTGGATTGAAAACTTTAAATGTTCCGATATATTTTGGGCATTCTCTGTCCATGAGAGGGAGCCGATTAGAGTAGTGGTTCAGATTTTCAAACCATTGAAAATTCACAAGTTGAGAACTTCAGCATCTGTTGAACCACAAGGACCCTATAGCTCAAAAGTCCGAACTTTAGGTAGAACTTGCAGGATGAAAGCTAGAGGAAAGAACATACAAATTGATATATTGACGTGGACACACTCACAAAAGCAGGGGTGTGTGGATTGAATACAGAAACAGGTCTTGAGTAGTCAAACTCACTTAGGGGCCTATAGGAGTAAACTCAAAACCCAATTGTGTTTAAGTATAAACTGTTTTGAGTAACCATTTTTTTCATTGTTTCAAGTTAGCCAAATCCTAAATGAGGTATTATCCTGAATTGATTTTGTGTTAACAATTTAAATACTGAATCGAAATTCTCCCTTCTACCCAACTGTACCTTGGTTTCCCAAGAAGCTCTGTAGTGAGCAAGTTGATCGATCCATTGAAGTTAAAGTTTCTACACACTATTTTGGTGGTGAGTCCAATGTACGCAATAAAGGTTTTAAAGAAATTAGTTCTTCTAATAAGATTTTTATTATAGGAGTCCTGGCCAACAAGTGATAATATTAGATTCGAATTTTAATAAAACTAGAGAAATAGTTATTTCCTTTAGTATTGAGGTTACATGTACCAAAACCCAAACACCAAAATAAGAAAGAAAATAATAGGAAAGAGGAAATTAGTACTCAGCTCATCAATAAACTAGTACTTGCAACAGAACACAACTAATTCTTTAAGATTTTAAGATTTTTCTTTCTATTTCAGTAAAGAGGTTTCTCAACTGATGATTCCCGTATGTTTCTTAAAATAATCTGTCAAGAAATGACATGTGAAAATTTAAATGTTCTCTTTGATGGAAGTCTCCATCCATTCGAACAGGCCGCCCAATATTATTTCGTCTCATTCACCTTAATGATTACTACTTTCAGCTTCAATATCTCAATCAGATTTTCTCCAATATTCTAGTATTCAACCCAAAACTTATATAGATACGATATTAAAGATTGTTAAAATAGAGAAAGACATCGAAATAAATTTAGGGTTAAATCAGAGAACTTTTTGTTACCTTCTTTTGTTTAAAAAATAATAATATTTGGTATTTGCTTGTAAGAGAGAAGAAACAAATATGAGTGGATCCATTTGACATGTCCTTCACCACACATTCATGAATCATGAAATTCTTGTTTGGAAAAACATCTATAAGGTGTGCTGTGATTATTAGAATAATTATTAAATCTGGAATAATTTCTCATATATATGAGGAAGCGGCTAATTTGAGAGTATCTTTGTAAATATTTTCAAAGAGTATAATTGGGGTTCTATTTTTCTAATTATTGGATTTCTCAATCAACGATGATATAATTTTCACACTTGATACTCAGTAGTTTTATAACAAGATTCTATTGTTCATTGCCTTCCTGGTCAAAATACCAAACTATATGGCTTGATGTGAAAATTCGGACTCGTTTACGGTTTTCATGCCTAAATTTTTTAATTTTATAGATTTTCTTCCCAAAGTTTCATTTTTTATGGGCTTTTAGACATAAAATCCCATAGGTTGTGCTTTTAGGCCAATTATGTTTGTTCATGATTATTGTGCCTAAGAATTCTCAACTTGAGGCATTAGGACCAAAAGATTCAAACTCATAGTCTTTTAGCTCAAGCTCGCATAACATGATGCTTTACACAAAACTAAGCATGTGATGGCCATTTCAACTTAAAAATCCATGTTATGTGGTTCTTTAAGCCAAGATTCCTAAACTTAATAGTCTTCTAGTCTAAGCTTGCATAACTTGAGGATTTAGACTAAATATGAATGCTTAAGGATTTTTCATCTCAAGAGTTCCTCGTTATATATTTTCTCGGTCAAAATCCCCTAAATCATAGTCTTTTAGCTAAAGCTTGCATAACTTGAAGATTTAGACTAAAATATGCATGCTTATGACCTTCTCAGTTTAAAAATCCATGTTATGTGATTTTTAGGCCAAGATCCCAAAACTTGTCTTTCAGACCAAGCTTGAATAACTTGAAAGTTCTTTGGGCCAAAATGTTGAAGTTTTAGGTCTTTTAGCCCAAGGTTACTTGACTTGAAGCTAAAAGATAACTCTCTCGGTCATGATCCAAATCCCAAAATTCTTCCTCTCTCTTTGCCCAAGGTTGGTTTAAGTTGAGGCTTCTTGACTAAAATTCTCATGTTAATGATCCAAAAGTCAAAATTCAAGGTCTTTTGGCCCAAGGTTCCTTAACTTAAGGCTATTAGAGTAGAACTCTCGTGTTTATAAGTCAAAATCAAGGCTTTTAGCATAAGGCTGATTAGTGTCAAACTTTCAGACTAAAACTCTCATGTTCATGATCCAAAAGCCCAAAATCCAAGGTCTCTTAGCCAAAGATCGATTTGTTTGTTGCTTTTAGGCTAAACCTCCCATGTTCAAGGCCTTTCCACCCAAAATACATGATGTATGTTTTTAGGCCAAAATTGCCAAACTCATGTTCTCTTGGTTTGAGGCTTTGAAGCTAAAGATATCATGATTTATAGTAGTGTTCATCCAAAACTCCATAGAATGAGATATTTTTTTCTTTTATTTATACCTTGAAGCTCTAGGTGAAAAACCACTATGCTCATGGTTTCATAACTCCAAAATCCCAACATTAGGGCCTTTAATACAAAATCCCAAAGTTGAAAGCTTTAATCCTATGAACGCTAGACTCATGATTCTACATACCCAAAATGCCAATCTTACGACTTTTATGATAAATAACCAAAATTCAAGGCTCTTACGCCCATCATGTTTGTGGCTCTTATGCTTCAAAATTTCGTAGCTTGAGGTTCTCAACTCAAAATCTCTATGCTTATGGCCTTTTAGCTAAAACTCAAAACTTGAAGGCTCTAATGCCTGAAACCATCATGTTTATGGCTTCCATACCCACAATTTCCTAATCTGTGACCTGTTGGACAAACCCTCAAAATTCATGCATAAAGCAACAAGCCTTGTGGTTTTTGAGACCAAGTCTTTAAAGCTTATGGCTCGAAGCCCAAATCAGCAAGTTTATGACTTTAGTGATTTGTATAAAAATCAATAAATGAATCGTATACCAGATGATTTTTAATTTAATTTGAAAGGCTTGAATTATGCTCTATGTTTTGAATATCCAACTGACTGTTGTGTCACTGCTGAATTAAGTTTCTTGACTTCTGCTACTTGAGTTAACTTTAACTCAATAAGGTTCTTTACATGAAAAATTATTTTTTATTTCTTTTTTCAACATGGTTAAGTTTTTTCAATAAGTGAATTCTTCCTTCCAAGACTTTTGTTGATTGCAGTTTCGACGAACTTGATGCTAGTTTGAATTTTAAACAACAGATGAAACCAGTAGAAGACTAATGCCGACAAGTGACAAAAATCCGACATTAATTCTCTTTTAATATATTGTTCTTGTGAGTTTTTCTTCTCTTCTTTCTACTAACAACAAAGGGCCAAGCTATATGTGATAGATATTACAGTTTTCTCCTAATATGTTCGTAGCCATACAAACTACAAGCTGTAATTAGGTTTTCTAGAATCTAGAGCAATGGATTTAACTGGAGTTTTTACTTTTGAGTGGTGGGCTTCACCAGCATATGAATAGTATGTAGTCAGGTTTCCTTGCCATAAAACTTCTTAAATGAAGGGGAGAAAAATGGAAGTCTCATACAATAGAAACAAAAAGAGAGCACGCTATCTTAACTCCCAACAAGTAACAATTTACTAGCAAGTCCTATATATGCACATATTACTAACACTTTTCTTAGTAACATGCTGCTGCTTGCACCAATGCCGGTTTTATTCTTGTTAGTATCTACAAGAACACTTTAAAAGCACACTGGATGGAGACACTTGAAAGAATCCTGCCTATAATTTTGCTCACCCCAAACCAATGTCCCATATTGAGTTTTCCTCTTGGTTGGGAACATGTCCTCTCTAGAATGTTCTCTTGGTTGGGTTAGCCCAAGATAACAAATAGTTGTTTTGCTCTTTGTCACCTGAGTGCAGGGCATCCAAGTTCCAAGGGGCCCCAGAGGGCATTTATAAGTCCAGCCCTGATATAAATGTCCCGGGCTGAACTTGGGCCACAATTATGGATGCTGCTGGCCTAATCTTGTGTCGGCTTAAAAAAAATATGAGTTCAACTGATGGGGTGCTCCTACTTTTACAGAATTAGAAGACATTAACCATTTAAATGGTTGTCAATAAATAGATACTTTAAGAGCAAAGTGCAGCAGTTACCTACTTTCAATTGAGAAAGGCCTCTAGATTGAAAAATTGAAATGTTCCAATACATTTCTGGCATTCTCTCTATGTCATAAGAGACCAAAAGAACATCAATTAAGAGTAACAACCCAAAATGTATAAAGTTGAGAACTTCAGCATCTGTTGCACCACAAGACCCTATAGTTCTAAACATAGTAACTTAATGTAGAACATGCAGAACAAGGGGTATGTGGATTGAATAAAGGAAATTGTTTAGAGCAGTCAAACTCAATTAGGGTCCTATTGCGTTCAACTTTTAACTATTATCCGTAATCATATTTTTCATTGTTTCGCATACTTTGACTGCTCACGTAAAGTATCCAGAAATTACCTGATTTGAATTATTTAGTACCTAGAATTGATTTTGTGTTAGCAATAGAGTACTCAATGAAGTTTTCCCTTCTCGCCAACTGTAACTTGCTTTCCAAAGTAAAGATCCTGTAATGAATATCTTTACGATTTTTTCACTACGAACACTCTCTAGCGAACAGGTCGATGGATCCATTCAATCTGATCTTGTATGTTGATTACAGAGAGGTCCACTGTGATTTTCATTCAGAATAGTCCCGGCCAGCAAGTTGACTGAATTGAATTTTCTACGAAAATACGTATTTTGTGTAAATAATGAGTTTAAATGTAAGAAAACCAAACTCCAAGATGTGAAAGAATCCAATAGAAAACAGATCTTCTTTCCTGCAATTAATACTGGACTGCGCTCATGGCGAACTAATACTTGCACTAGAACAGTACTAATGCTGCAATTATTTTAGGACTTTCTTTATTACAACAAATTACTGTCCTAGTCTCAATTTTCAAATAAGAAATCAGGTTGTAAAACAATAAACACGGGGAATCTGTAAATCTGTTGTATCAAAATCAAACCACAAAGAAAGCCCAGGCAAGGAAATCCATTAAATGGAAAAAAAAAATGAATCAAATTGACAGTAGAAACTGTAAGGATAATTTCCGCTATACATATAATTCTATCCTTCCAATAACCAAACAGATTAATGGAGTCACGTGAAAATTACAAAAAAGAAAAAAATGTATAAAAAAACAGAAAAAAAAAATCAGGCCTTCTCTTCCACCCTAAATCTACAGACAGGGCAACAGTTGCTCTGCATCAACCATTCCACAATGCATTCTCCATGAAAAAAATGAAGGCAACTCAGTTGTTTAACTTCGGCCTTATCAACGAACTCTTCCAAACATACCATACATGTCTCAATTGAATCTTGCCCGCCTTTAATGAATCTCTTTGTTAACAATGCGGATGCGATCGCAGTCTCTGTTGCAGGAACTGCCCCAAAGCCCATATTATAATTCATATTCTGGGATTCTCTCAATGCCCGATCAATCGTCTCATCAAACCAGTAGTTAGTGTAGAGCTCAATTCTGACTGAAATTGAAAGAATCTTGAAACATCTTCCTAGAGAATCAGCTTTCTTGGCTTTGTTATTAACATAGGGTGATAACAGGATCCTCACCTCATCAGCAATCCGATTTGAAAGTCCCATTTGAGAAATCGCGCGGCGAAGAAACCCATCCAACCTTTCTGGCAACAACAGATCAGAAATGCATGTCGTGAAATCCTTCCATGGGTTCGAAAGCTCTCTTCGCTCGACCCCAAATATTGAGGCTCCATCGGTAGAACGGGCCAGCCAAGTCTCAGTCCCATTCAACTTCAGTGATAATTTGGCCTGATTTAAATCTTCTTCTTCTCCCCACTTTCCGATCAATCCCGACGACATAGCATGGAGTGTACAGTCCTGAGTGGGCTGCCAATTCTGATAGGAATCCATGGCTGTTTTCTTGAACAAGAACGAGAAAGAACGAGGAATAATGAACCAGAAGAATCTTTAAGAACAATCGCACCGAAGGAAAATAATAACAGGAGAAGAGAAAGCTGTGTGATGAAGATCACAGGAGAAGAGAGAGAGATTTAAATAGGTTTCGCAGAGAGAGACAGCTGTAAGAACGATAACAGGCAACAGCTGTAACTGAAAGCACCACCAAACTATTAACGGTCATGTATTTCAAATAAACGGTACTTTGGTTACCGATGAAATGGAAGTCGGCATCTGTGTGTGGGTCCGCATGGATTTTAAATGGTGGATGCTAACCGTTGATTTTAGATGGTGAAAATCTTAGATAATTGATGTTATACTTAAGATTAACTGTCCGGATCATTGTGTCATTGTCGTCACTTGGCACAACATTAACCCAAATGTCTAACTGCACCAAAACCCAAACCTAAATAAGAACCATTTTCAATTTGGGTTAGATCAATGTGATCTGGTTTTTAAAACTATTATATTAAAAAGAGAATTTTACCCAACAAAGACCGTAGAGGTCCACTAACCAAAAGAGGTACCCATAGTTTTTATGCAATAGAATTGATATTCCTGCCAGAATATTCATTTTTTTATTGCCTTTTTTCAACCAGCGATGACGTCGTCGCTTAATATTGAGAGTTAGTATTGACGTCGTCGCTAATTCGTCGAATTTGCCGCTTCATCGACCCTTATCATATGCGATTACTGGTTTTCTATACCAAAATGAACTATAACAGAACTCTTCCCCAATATTAAATATTTTTTGTGGAGGTTGTTGATCTCCATTAATGAGGAAGGCATAGCACATTTTAACCTTCTTTCATGCGTTATCTACCATAGAGCCTGAGTTTCATGTTTACTTTTCAAGAAAAGTTCATAAGGGTTTTGATATATAGTTTATTTATTTCATTATCTTTGTTGTATAATTATTTTTTGGTAGCTAAATCATCAAGGTAATGACCTTTTAAGGAAAGAGGAAAGGAAACCACCAGAGAAAGGGGGAAAACGATGGGAAGAAGAAGGGGAAAATGGGGTTGGCGTCGTCACACGTTTAAATTTTTAATAAAAAAAACAAAAGTGATCACAAGGATCTAGAATTTTCACATACATGGTTTTGTAACTCTCAAACTTGTTTTTCATGCATGATTTGGTTTTCTACCTTGGATGCGCAGTGTCGTAAAATTGATTTCAGAGTTTATCTTTGCCATTGTTAGGTTCATGTTTTGAAAAGCACTTTTGAACTTATTTAAACATGAATCTAAGCTTGGTTTCCATGGACCCTTGAATCCTTAGTTTTATTGGCAAATTTTATCGGATTTTAATTGGACACTCTGTTTTCGGTGAACCATTCGGTCCATGTTCGGTTAACCAAACTAGCTCATGTCGGCTAACAGTCCTTCAACGAACCCAATTTGGTTCATGTTACCGAATGCTCATTTTCCTATGAAACCGAGTTCAGTGATCATTTCGGCTCAAGTTCGGCCAACCGAACAAGAATTCGGTTAACTGACAAGTCAATCGACAACAAGCTGTTGGAAAGCTGAAGCGGATTCATTAGTTAATTTTCTCATCAGTAAGCTTTCTTTTCCACATCATATGTTAGATGCTTTGTTTAAATCTTTGGTAAATTCTTTTTAGGATGAAAACTACAATTTACTGAATCCATTAAATGAATTTTATTTTGTATGGACTTATTGTTTGGATTCTTCATTTGGATTCATACCAAGTTGAAATATAACTTTCATGTCTTTGTTTCATGCTTTGCATACATCTTTGAATTTACTTGTAGCATGATTCTCTCACTTGGTTGAATCTTTACCTAAGTTGTTTTCATACCTTGAACACATAGTTATACTAATTTGTTTTGAAAATAACTATGTTTATGCATCACATGTTTTAGCCTTAAAACCTCATACAACTTGTCAGCATTTGATTAGTCATATCATTTGCAAGTTAATTTTGAAAAACATGTGATTACTTAGCATTTTCACTTCAATCGAATCTTGTTGTAGTTTACACTTTCAAAAGCTTTAGGCTTATATTTTTAGCTATATTTTAAAACTCGATTGAAGTCATCATATATACACATTGAGCATTCATTTTTGCATCATTAAGTGTACATGTTGAGTTGTATTTTCACTTTTACATTAGCCAATCTTAGAGGCATTGTAAAGCTAATAAGATTATATCTCTTTGAGCGTATTCTAGACACAATTGAGAGAGATAGTCTTTATGCTTAGCCTAGAAAAGTATATTGTAGAGGTTATTGCTTAGCCTATAAAAGTACATTGTAAAGGTTATTGCTTAGCCTAAAAGAGCATATTATAAAAGTTATTACTTAGCCTATTGAAAAGCATAAGATTGAGATAGTGAAAAACTTGGTGGAGTGTAGAAAAATTCGGTGGGGTGTAGGAAAACAAGCATGTAGTGGATGTAGGCATTGATGCCGAACCACTATATATCATTCTGTCATGGTGAATGCTTGTGGTGACTGTTTATTGATAGCTTCCGCATCTTACTCTAAAACAACACTTGTGCCAACTTGTTTTAAAGAAAAGTTAGAATTTGGATTATTTGGTATAAAACCGAGCTCACATTATTCCCTCCCCCCGTCCCCCTTCCCCCTTTAGGTTTTGGATCCTGGACTTTCACATCCCATAGAAAGAAAATGGCCATGATTGTGTTGTATTCGCGGCAACATATGCAGAACACTGTATATTTCGTTGCCCAATATATTTGACGCAAGCATAGCATACTATTGAAGGAAAACTATTGTCGAGATAATAAAAAAAGTTGAGAGTTAAACGCCTAACGATTGGCTCTTGACAATCTATAAATTCGCAAGGAATACATTGTAGATGGATGCTTCAAATGCATGTTTTTTCGACCTATTGGTTTACTTCCTAATTTAAATGGGCATGTAATTATGTTTTGTATATAGTGCAAATGCACTTTAATAGTCGAACTTTCCAAATTCTCTTTGCAAACTCTCAAGTTGTTTATTCCCTCTTGATGTATGTTGATTATTTTGTATTTAGCATTAGAAAATGTTTTGTAAGTTAGGAAAGAGGTGAGGGGGAGCTTGCACTAATGGTGGAGAGCTTTTATAATGGTTTGCATGGTTTAATGGATGAGTGTTCATGAATGGTTTAAGGGTTTGGAGTCTGGATCCCCTGTTTGGACGAAACAGGGGAATGGCCGAAAACGCCACGTGTAAACAGTCACATGCCACTCATTGACCTCCCAGCTGCTTCTTTGAAATGAAAATAGAAAAAGCAGGGGGGCTTTTTTATAAATACAAAAAATGGAGTGAACAAAAAACCCTTTTAACTCCTATCGTCTTCTCTAAGGATGTTTCAACTCACGCCTCTTCTCCTCTACTTAGATGGGATGGTGGACCCCACATGTCTCATTCCATAAAAGGGCTGGATCATCATGGTTGCCCAGAGGTCCACACTCAGATGTGTAGGCCTGATCATCGATAAGGTGGGGCCTTGGGTTCCCACAATCCAGTCCATCAAAACTATATTTGACGAATCAGAACCCCATTTGTCTGCGAGTCCATTATAGTTGAAAAGTGGGATTTCCAATATTGGTTCACTTCTTGTTGTATTTGTTTGTTAGGTATTCCTTGGCGAAAATTGGAGGTGTAGAAATAGGCTCTGGATTACACATATTAAATCTCACCCAAAAAACTAACAAAACTCGTAACATCCTAAAAATAAAATTCAACTCGTTCTATGAAGACGGCATCAAACCACATATTTGGATTATACAGTCTTCTCACACGACAAAGATGCTTTCAACAGACAATGGATTTCATTCCTGCTCAATACTGATCAAAATAAATTCCACTGTTTACAGAGTATTCCTGATTTGCTGAGAACAAAAATATATAAAACACAAGAGCAGGAGGGAAAAAGAAAAACACACTACAAAATATAAAAAAGTGAAATTTTCCTATCCTTGCAACAGTGCTCCATTTCTCTCATCAAATTATATTATGCTGGGATATCAACCTTCAACAGTTTTGATCGACAGAGGTTATGGGGTCCCATGGCCCACCTGATCGATGATGAGGACCCACATTTGGAAGTGGACCCAAGGGCGATCCCAGTGTTCGTGGACCCTTGGGGAGTGGATCCCATCTAGCCCACCATCTAGTCTCCTACGTTTCATTGGGCGTTAATACAAGATTTTTATGGACTGTATTGTGGGACCCTAAGGCCCCATCTGATCAACGATCAGGCCCGCACATCTGAGTGTGGACCCCTGGGCGACCATGATGATCCAGCTCTTTGGTGGAATGGGACATGTGGGGTCCACCATCCCATCTAAGTAAAGGAGAAGAGGCGTGAGTTGAAACATCCTTGGAGAAGATGATAGGAGTTAAAAGGGTTTTTTGTTCACCCCATTTTTTGTATTTATAAAAAAGCCCCCCTGCTTTTCTTATTTTCATTTCAAAGATGCAGCTGGGAAGTCAATGAGTGGCATGTGATTGTTTACACGTGGCGCTTTCGGATTGGGCCAAACAGCATTCCCCTGTTTCGTCCGAACAGGGGATCCGGACTCAAGGGTTTGATAGCGTTGTCTAGGTTCTAAGGATTGGAGATAAATATTTGCTTAAAGTTCTTTTGCAAATTGAGATGTCTGATGTTTGATTGTAAACTCTCATTTGTTGTGATCATATAGTGTAGGTGCATGAACTAGTGATGTTGGAAAAATGTATTGCCTCCCAAAAGAATTGTGCGACGATATTGTTGCTCAACGGTAATGAACATTTAGATATGGTTTTGAATGGGCGACGGAATCGTTTCCGAATAGGACTAAATATCTTCAAAGGGAATCTATTGGGAGACGATATTGTCGCCCGACAGAAATGAAATTGCCTTTGAAAGTTGATCAAATTGAGCGACGATATCAGCGCTCGTTTAAAAAAGGCATGAAATAATAATTTTTTGGTGGGAAGGCCGCTTTTCTTTCATAAAAACTATGGGTGCCCTTTCGGTGCACGGGACATCTGACGTGATTTTTTGGTAATTTTCTATAGAAGAAACTGTACACTTTGTTGGAATGTGTGAATTTTTAATCTTAGGAATCCACTTTTGTAAATATTTTTATGTTGGCTAATTCATGGGTTGGACAAAACTCTAGGTCCATAGAGTTGTATTTTCTATTTTATTTTAGAATGGACTGTGGTTGTGTCGTTGGAAGAGCTGAAGCGAAGAAAAAAAAAATTGGAAGACTAGGCGAAACCACTGAGGACCGATTGATCGGAGCGTCTATTCGATCGATCAGATGGCTGAGGCGTCCCACTTATTCTGGGTGGTCGGATCGATCAGATGGACTGTGCGATCGATCGGATGGCGCAGGAATTTCGGGAAAGAGTCCAGATCTGATATGAAGTTGTTTCCTTTTGAGAGTTTGTTTCCCACTTTGAGTCCTATTTGTATTCTAACTACAAGGCACAAATTTGTGGCTATAAATAGGGTATTGCTCTCAACCCTAAAGTACACATCAATTAGTTCTCTCATGAATTTGAGGTGAGAATACCCTAAGACAGATTCTTTGATTCTCTAGAGCCATTGAAAGATTGTTCTGAATGATTGCTTTAGAAGGTTATTATTGCTTCTACTCTCTTGTAGAAGATAGTTCATCTTGGCTGACAAGGTGCGAGGAGATCAAGTAAGGAGAACGGTGCATAGTGGAAGTCATGGCAGCAGGAAGTTGTGCAAGAACAACTATAGTCCTTAGGTCGAGGTACTGACTAAGGTAAAGGAGCTGTGAGTATATCTTGTAACTGTTCGTGAGTTCTTGATTTCTGGTTCGTGGTTTTTCTCCATGGATAGGGTTTCCACGATAAATATTGTGTCTGGTGTTTTGTAGTATGTGATTGGAAGATTGCTAGTTCTATCTTATTTAGTTGGTTACATCCGCTGCGTGTTGGTTTGATTAATTTGACTAGCATCCACTCTGGTAACCTGCGGAACGTTCAACTTCCTTATATCCAATTTCGTCTGTCTTAAAATTCTACAAAATGAGGAATAATGCAAAGTGACAATGTGAACCATGTCCGGGCACTAGTGTGCAGAATGAGAGAAGTGGGCATGATCTTCCTACACTATAGAATTTCTTTCTCTTATAATTATCAAGAGCAATAGAAATATTATCAATTTTCATTTTGACGTATTATGACTAATATTGAGGAGAATATAGGCAATCTGGTAGATGTGCACGTTGATGTTGTAATGCAAGGAAATGGAGACTACAATAGTTTGAGCAGATTGAGTATTAGTGATACAATAACCCATCACAACTTAATAAATGTAAAGGGATCTATTGAAATTGATTTACGATGAATTATTCTTTAAATATGCAGCAGAATGCCACAAATACAAGTTAGTTATTATCATTATACTTCTATAACTTTGACCTATATATCTAATATACTTTCACATTAGGCTAACATTGTATAATTCAACTGATTAGGGACATCTAATAGGTGACATGACTTTCCTCCTAACAATGAGAAACCCCAATAGTGTGGCACAAACTCCAAAATACCGCCTCATCAAGTCTCGATGATACACTAAGGATGACTTCAACAACAGGTAGGAGAGCTTTTTTTGATTTATTATTATTTTTTATTTTTTATTTTTATGGTGGCCACCTTCCTATACAACCATAAATGAAAATCCCTAAAGTGGCCTATTACCCACTTCTCATGAGTGGGATGCATGTACTCATAGGGTCCACCTGTTGACGATCCGAACCATTAGAATTAAATGTCATCATCTCCAGTAGCATATCTTTAAATTTAACTTTCTTAAGTTTTGGTCCCACTGTAGGATTCAACATATGATTGATTATGTAACATTGCATACGATTAATAATGCATAATATTGTACTAATTAATCACGTTATCAATCTTCCCAAAACACACCAACTTGGCATGAGGGGCCACACTGAATGTCTAACAAAACCCATGTATTAGACAGACAGATTGATGCGATTGAAGTTGAGGAAAGCAACATGCAGGTAATCAGTTACATGATGGAGAGAATGCAGGCTGCTACCTAAGCAATGCTCTATGTTTTGAATGCTCAACTGAATGTTGTGACTTTCTCAATTGAGTTTCTTGAGTTCTACTACTTGATTTAACCTTCATTCATTCAGGTTCGTAATAAGAACAATTTTTTTTCTTTTTTATTATGGTCAAGTTCTGTCAAGAATTGAGTTCTTCCTTCCTAGACTTTTATTGACTGCAGTCCCAACGAACATGCTGACTTGATTGAATTTTAAATAATGACTGAAAGCTGTAGAAAAATATTAAGGACAACAATCGACATCAATGATCTTTTCATATTTTGTTCTTGTGAGTTTTTTTTTTCTTTTTTTTTCCTTCCACTTTTTTACTAACTACAAAGGCATGATAACAAAAATAGACCAAGAGATCTGTCATGTAGACAATGACTATGACTACAGCTCCCCATCTCAACATAAGGCCAGGCTACATGTGGTAGAGATTTGAGTTTGTTCTAACTATGTTCATGGCCATATCAACTACAAGTTGTATTTAGTTATCCTAGAGCAATGGGATTTAACTAGGGGTTTTGACTCAGGATGGGCCTTAGCAGAATATGTATAGTATTTAGTCCAGTTTTGTTGCCATTGAACTTATTAAATGAAGGGCAAAAAATGGCAGTCTCTTACAGTCCAATGTATGCACATATTATTAACACTATCCATTGTAACATGCTACTGCTTGCACCAGCGCAAGTTTTATTCTTGTTAACATCTACATATTCGGGTTTCTCTGTACATGCTCATGAAGGCACTACTAGTAAAAAGAACACCAAATGGTGCCACTTAAAAGAACCATGCCTATAATTTGCTCACCACAAACCAAAGTTCCATAATGAATTTTCCTCTTGGTTGGGAAGATGTCCTCTCCAAAATGTCTTCTCTTGGTTGGATAAGCCCGAGATAAGCAATACTTGTTTTGTTCTTTGCTGCCCGAGCACAGGGTATCCAAGTTTCAAGGGCCCAAGAGGACATTTATAAGTCCAGCCCTGATATAAATGTCAAGGGCAGAACTTGGGCTAGAATTAGGCATGCTGCTGGTCAAATCCTGCTTTGGTCTTAAAGAAATATGGGTTCAACTGATGTGATGCTCCAACTTTTACAGAATTTCAAGAGTACATTAGCCTTTTAAATGGTTGTTAATATAAAGATACTTAAGATCAAAGTGCAGCAGTTACCTACTTCCGATTGAGAAAGGGCTCTAGATTGAAAAATTGAAATGTTCCTTGACATTTTTGGCATTCCCTATCCATCATAAGAGACCATGAGAACATCATTTAAGAGCAACAACCCATGGAAAATGTACCAAATTGATCGAACTTCAGCATCTGTTCCACCACAAGATCCTTTAGTTCTAAAAATCAGAACTAAAGGTAGAACATGCATAATGCAATCCAACGGAAATAACGTATAAATGGATCGATTGAGTAAACGATCAGTTTTAGAGCAGTCACAATGAATTAGGGGTGTATTGTGTTCAACTTTAAACTGTTATCTGTAATCATATTTCTCATTGTTTCATTAGCATTGACTGCTCACATAAGGTATTTGGAAACCTGATTTGAATTATTTAGTATCCTGAATTGATTTTGTGTGGGCAATCATGTACAAAATGGACTTTTCCCTTCTAGCCGGCTGTAACTTGATTTCCGAAGTAAAGATCCTGTAATGAACCTCTTAACGATTTTCGCACTACCAACACTCTCTAGCGAACGAGTTGATGGATCCATCCAATCTAATCTTGTATTTTGATTAGAGAGAGGTCCACTGTCTTCGGAAATGGGTAGAACAGAGATGATAAGTTCTTTAGGAAGTTAATTCTTCCAGGAGTTTTGTTCAGAAGAGTCTTGTTGGCCAATAAGTTGGCTAGATTGAAATTTTAATAAAACTACCAAAATACGTACTATCTTTCCAACAAAGAGTTTACATGTTCCAAATTCAAACTCGAAAATGTGAAAGAACACAATAGAAAACAGATCTTCTTTCCTGCAATTAGTACTGGGCTGAGCTCATGGCAAACTAATTGGGTGCTCCAATTTTTACAAAATTAGAAGATCTTAACCATTAAATGGTTTTAAAGAGATGGATATTTTGTTGATCATACTTTGGTTTGGAATTGGGTTGAAATTGTTGTCAATATAACATGGAGATTTTAGTGGGTCATCCCATTTGCAACCCACTTGTGCAAAGGCCCAAAATTGTTGAGTATGCATTTATTATAGAAACTAGATCCAACTTTTTAGGGTCTTAGGTCTAAGATAAGAAGGTTGTGACAGGTGTGAAGATTGAGGAAATAATTCTATTCAATAGAGAAGAAAAAGGACGATTGGAAAAGGGCTTGTTCATTGATAATAGAGAAGAAACAAAAACAAAGGTTTTTTATCATTGAAGTGGCTGTACGGTTTCAAGCTTGCATTCTTTGATTGGGAGAAGGAGGAAGAGGCGATTGAAGTGTTACAGTATCTTGAATTTCCACGGCGGTCGAGGCTGAAAAACCCAAAGCCCCGGTGCAAGCGACAGAGCTGCAACGTCTGAGATTCACCCTTGAGATCGTGCGTGCCTATCGCCATCTCTCACTCAGAGTTATGATTAAGATATTCTTCAGTATATGATGATCCGTTCTTCATCTGTGGTATGGTCATCCTGCTCTCTACTTCATGTGGATTTATATTCCTACTTGTAGTCTTCCTCAGATTATGATGGTGCAGGCAAAGGGTGTGACTATAAATTAGTGTTTGTGGTTGACAAGAGTTGTAGGGAAAATTTAATTGAGAACTAATCTCGGTGAAATTATCTACGTGATTGATATTTTCTTGACACCTGTGTGTGTTGCTGGAATTTTATTGTAAGGCACCTGTGTGTGTCATAAATTCTTTATATCCTTGTAATCGCTCAAGTGGGTGCTTGACTGTAGGGGTTGGTGCTCCTGTCCGTTGGTGTGGGCGAAATTGTAAGGGGTTGGTGCTCCTAGCAGTTGGTGTTGCTAAAATAGTGGAAGTGCATTCTTTGTGCGCCGTGGATGTAGCTTGAGGGTGAACCACGTAAAAACTCTTGTGTCGTGGTTGTGTGATTGATGGTTTGCATATAAAATTTTTAAGACAGACACTGATTCACCCCCCCTCTCAGTGTCCGTGTGGGGTCAACAATTGGTATCAGAACAAGGTTCCATTTACAAGCATAATCTGCTTTGGGTGATCTTGTAACAACCCACATGGCTTCAGGAGAAGGGTTCTCTTCTAATAAGGCACCACTATTTGATGGGACAAATTATTCTTTTTGGAAACTCAGGATGCAGACTTATCTTTCAACATTGGGGTATGACATATGGGACTGTGTAAGAAAAGGCTACAAAGGAAAAGAAGATCCTACTGATGTGGCTGAGAAGAAATTATTTGAGAATGATTCAAAGGCGAGGAATGCTCTGTTGTGTGGCTTGTCAAACAGTGAACTTGTCAAAGTCATGAACTGTAAAACTGCGAAAGAGATATGGGATAAACTGAAAAGTGTACATGAAGGAGATGAGAAGATCAAGGAGGCTAAGCTTTAGACTCACCGATCACAGTTTGAAATGCTCAAGATGAGTGAGGATGAGAACATTGATGCTTACATGCTTAGAGTTAATGAAGTTGTTAATGCTATCAGAGGGCTTGGTGAGGAGATTAAGGAACCAGCACTTGTGAAGAAAATTTTGAGGTCTCTTCCTCCCAGATTTGACTCTAAAGTATCAGCTATTGAGGAGGCCAAAGACTTAAATGCCTTTAATATGGATTAACTGCAGGGATCTCTTACAGCATATGAGATGAGAATAGGCAAGACCAAACCCACTGAAAAGGAAGCAGCATTCAAAGCTCACAAAAAGAACAAACAGGTAGCACAGTCTGATGAAGAGGACTCAGATGATGAATTGACAGCTAATTTTGTGCGGAAGCTAAGGAAGGGAAAGGGAAAATTCAAAGGAAAGCTTCCATTCAAATGCTTCAATTGTGGAGGTATTGGTCATTTTGCAGCAAAGTGCCTGCTAACACAGATGAAGATGACAGTGACTCCCACAAATCAAAGAAGGATTATTCTCGCAAGTCATATGTCAAGAAAGGAAAGTCAAAGAGTTATATTTAAAAAAGGACAGAAAGTTCTTCAGAAGATGGTTCAAATGAGAATTCTGAATAATCAAATGAGGTTCTGTTTATGGCAGCCCTAGAGGATGAAAAGGAAGAGGAAAAATCTAATAATGAGGAGATTGAGACTGAGATTAATTTGGAAGAGGAGCTTATAGCAGCTTTGGAGCAGTTGAGTACAGAAAGAAAGAAAAACAAAAAGATTTCTAAGAAGATGACAGAAACTGAAGAAATAGTTGAGACACTAAAGGTTGAAATGAAGAAGGAAAGGTGGTGAGAAACAAAGCAAGGTTGGTTTGCAAGGGTTATGCACAAGTTGAGGGGATCGACTTTGAAGAGACTTTTGCACCAGTGGCTAGACTTGAAGCCATTCGTATGTTACTTGCTTTGGCAGTATACAAAGACTTCAAGATATATCAAATGGATGTCAAGTCTGCATTTTTAAATGGCAATCTTGAAGAGGAGGTGTACATTGAGCAACCGGATGGGTTTCAGATTGGTACTGATTTGAACATGGTGTGTAAGTTGAAAAAGGCTCTCTATGGCTTAAAACAGGCACCTAGGGCATGGTACTCTCGGTTGGACTCTTACCTACAGCAGCTTGGATACAAGAAAGGGGTAGTGGACATCAACCTATATGTGAAGACAACAGAGGGAAATCAAGTAGTTGTAGTGGTATATGTGGATGATATCATCTTTGCTGGCAACCGAGATGAACAGTGCAAAGACTTTGCAGAGAGGATGAGAACTGAGTTTGAGATGTCTATGATAGGAGAGTTATCATTCTTTCTCGGACTACAAGTGAAACAGATGAAGGAAGGACTTTTCATGTCTCAGATCAAGTATGTAAAAGAGATGTTGAAAAAGTTCAACATGGAGGACAGTAAGCCTGTTAGCACTCCCATGACAACTGGATGTAAACTTAGCAAAGATGACAATTCCGACTCAGTTGATCATACTCTCTATCGCTCAATGATCGGGAGTCTACTTTACTTGACAGCTACTCGTCCAGACATTCTTCAGGCAGTTTGCATGGTTGCAAGGTTTCAAGCTGATCCCAGACAAACACATGTAACAGTAGTGAAGAGAATTTTTCGATATCTTAGAGGCACATTGGAATATGGACTGTGGTATCCTAAAGGAAAGGACTTCACTTTGATTGCATATTCCGATGCTGATTGGGCTGGCTACATTGATGACAGGAAAAGCACAAGTGGAGGAGCATTTTACTTAGGAGACAAACTTGTAGCGTGGCACAGTAAAAAGCAGGAATCGGTATCTCTGTCTACAGTAGAAGCAGAATATATTGCTGCATCTACTAGTTGTACTCAAGTGTTGTGGATGCGACAGATGCTGAAAGATTTGGGGATCCAGATTATAGAGCCTATTTCTATCATGTGTGACAACACAAGTGCTATCAACATTTCCAAAAACCCAGTGCAACATGCAAGGACAAAGCACATAGCTACTCGATACCATTTTCTGAAAGACAAAGTGACAGATGGTGAAGTCAAACTAGAGTATATCCCTACCTCAGAACAGGTTGCAGATATCTTTACAAAGCCTCTACCAAAAGAAGTTTTTGAATATCTTCGGAAGAAATTAGGAGTTATTGAGGCTCCAAAGAAATAGGAGATCTTGTTCGTAGGGGGAGCATGAAATTTTTTTTGTGTGTATCTTGCTCTCTATGGGTGCCCTTTGTTATTGTTGTCAGAGGGGAAGAATGGTTGGTATCTTAAGGCATTGAAGCTTCAGTTGAAAATTGTTTCAGTTGAAAATTGTTTGGTGTCAAGGGGAGTTCACTTGGTTCACCTGTTTAGAAGAAATTTTTTTTATTGACAACAATTCCAAAGGGGGAGATTGTTGATCATACTTTGGTTTGGAATTGGGTTGAAATTGTTGTCAATATAGCATGGAGATTTTAGTGGGTCAGCCCATTTGCAACCCACTTGTGCAAAGTCCCAAAATTGTTGAGTATGCATTTATTATAGAAACTAGATCCAACTTTTTAGGGTCTTAGGTCTAAGATAAGAAGGTTGTGACAGGTGTGAAGATTGAGGAAATAATTCTATTCAATAGAGAAGAAAAAGGACGATTGGAAAAGGGCTTGTTCATTGATAATAGAGAAGAAACAAAAACAAAGGTTTTTTATCATTGAAGTGGCTGTACGGTTTCAAGCTTGCATTCTTTGATTGGGAGAAGGAGGAAGAGGCGATTGAAGTGTTACAGTATCTTGAATTTCCACGGCGGTCGAGGCTGAAAAACCCAAAGCCCCGGTGCAAGCGACAGAGCTGCAACGTCTGAGATTCACCCTTGAGATCGTGCGTGCCTATCGCCATCTCTCACTCAGAGTTATGATTAAGATATTCTTCAGTATATGATGATCCGTTCTTCATCTGTGGTATGGTCATCCTGCTCTCTACTTCATGTGGATTTATATTCCTACTTGTAGTCTTCCTCAGATTATGATGGTGCAGGCAAAGGGTGTGACTATAAATTAGTGTTTGTGGTTGACAAGAGTTGTAGGGAAAATTTAATTGAGAACTAATCTCGGTGAAATTATCTACGTGATTGATATTTTCTTGACACCTGTGTGTGTTGCTGGAATTTTATTGTAAGGCACCTGTGTGTGTCATAAATTCTTTATATCCTTGTAATCGCTCAAGTGGGTGCTTGACTGTAGGGGTTGGTGCTTGACTGTAGGGGTTGGTGCTCCTGTCCGTTGGTGCGGGCGAAATTGTAAGGGGTTGGTGCTCCTAGCAGTTGGTGTTGCTAAAATAGTGGAAGTGCATTCTTTGTGCGCCGTGGATGTAGCTTGAGGGTGAACCACGTAAAAACTCTTGTGTCGTGGTTGTGTGATTGATGGTTTGCATATAAAATTTTTAAGACAGACACTGATTCACCCCCCCTCTCAGTGTCCGTGGGGGGTCAACATATTTAAGGTCAACATGGAGCATTTACCTACTTACAATTGAGAAAGGGTTGTGGATTGAAAACTTGAAATGTTCCGATATATTTCGGGCATTCTCTGTCCATGAGAGGGAGCCGATTAGAATAGTGGTTCAGATTTTCAAACCATTGAAAATTCACAAGTTGAGAGCTTCAGCATCTGTTGAACCACAAGGACCCTATAGCTCAAAAGTCCGAACTTTAGGTAGAACTTGCAGGATGAAAGCTAGAGGAAAGAACATACAAATTGATATATTGACGTGGACACACTCACAAAAGCAGGGGTGTGTGGATTGAATAAAGAAACAGGTCTTGAGTAGTCAAACTCACTTAGGGGCCTATAGGAGTAAACTCAAAACCCAATTGTGTTTAAGTATAAACTGCTTTGAGTAACCATTTTTTTCATTGTTTCAAGTTAGCCAAATCCTAAACGAGGTATTTAATTTCCTGAATTGATTTTGTGTTAGCAATTTAAATACTAAATTGAAATTCTCCCTTCTACCCAACTGTACCTTGGTTTCCCAAGAAGCTCTGTAGTGAGCAAGTTGATCGATCCATCTAAGTTACAGTTTCTATACACTATTTTGGTGGTGAGTCCAATATAAGCAATAAAGGTTTTAAAGAAATTAGTTCTTCTATTAAGATTTTTATTATAGGAGTCCTGGCCAACAAGTGATAATATTAGATTGGAATTTTAATAAAACTAGAGAAATGGTTATTTCCTTTAGTATTGAGGTTACATGTACCAAAACCCAAACACCAAAATAAGAAAGAAAATAATAGGAAAGAGGAAATTAGTACTCAGCTCATCAATAAACTAGTACTTGCAACAGAACACAATTAATTATTTAAGATTTTTAGATTTTTCTTTCTATTTCAGTAAAGAGGTTTCTCAACTGATGATTCCCGTTTGTTTCTTAAAATAATCTGTCGAGAAATTACATGTGAAAATTGAAATGTTCTCTTTGATGGAAGTCTCCATTGATTCGAACAGGCCGCCCAATATTATTTCGTCTCATTCACCTTAATGATTACTACTTTCAGCTTCAATATCTCAATCAGATTTTCTCCAATATTCTAGTATTCAACCCAAAACTTATATAGATACGATATTAAAGATTGTTAAAACAGAGAAAGAGATCGAAATAAATTTAGGGCTAAATCAGAGAACTTTTTGTTACCTTCTTTTGTTTAAAAAATAATAATATTTGGTATTTGCTTGTAAGAGAGAAGAAACAAATATGAGTGGATCCATTTGACATGTCCTTCACCACACATTCATGAATCATGAAATGATATCATGAAATTCTTGTTTGGAAAAACATCTATAAGGTGTGCTGCGATTATTAGAATAATTATTAAATCTGGAATAATTTCTCACATATATGAGGAAGCGGCTAATTTGAGAGTATCTTTGTAAATATTTTCAAAGAGTATAATAGGGGTTCTAATTTTCTAATTATTGGATTTCTCAATCAACGCTGATATAATTTTCACACTTGATACTCAGTGGTTTTATATCAAGATTCTATTGTTCATTGCCTTCCTGGTCAAAATACCAAACTATATGGCTTGATGTGAAAATTCGGACTCGTTTACGGTTTTCGTGCCTAAATTTTTTAATTTTATAGATTTTCTTCCCAAAGTTTCATTTTTTTATGGCCTTTTAGACGTAAAATCCCATAGGTTGTGCTTTTAGGCCAATTATGTTTGTTCATGATTATTGTGCCTAAGAACTCTCAACTTGAGGCATTAGGACCAAAAGATTCAAACTCATAGTCTTTTAGCTCAAGCTCGCATAACATGATGCTTTACACAAAACTAAGCATGTGATGGCCTTTTCAACTTAAAAATCCATGTTATGTGGTTCTTTAAGCCAAGATTCCTAAACTTAATAGTCTTCTAGTCTAAGCTTGCATAACTTGAGGATTTAGACTAAATATGAATGCTTAAGGATTTTTCATCTCAAGAGTTCCTCGTTATATATTTTCTCGGTCAAAATCCCCAAAATCATAGTCTTTTAGCTAAAGCTTGCATAACTTGAAGATTTAGACTAAAATATGCATGCTTATGACCTTCTCAGTTTAAAAATCCATGTTATGTGATTTTTAGGCCAAGATCCCAAAACTTGTCTTTCAGACCAAGCTTGAATAACTTGAAAGTTCTTTGGGCCAAAATGTTGAAGTTTTAGGTCTTTTAGCCCAAGGTTACTTGACTTGAAGCTAAAAGATTAAACTCTCTCGGTCATGATCCAAATCCCAAAATTCTTCCTCTGTTTGCCCAAGGTTGGTTTAAGTTGAGGCTTCTTGACTAAAACTCTCATGTTAATGATCCAAAAGTCAAAATTCAAGGTCTTTTGGCCCAAGGTTCCTTAACTTAAGGCTATTAGAGTAGAACTCTCGTGTTCATAAGTCAAAATCAAGACTTTTAGCATAAGGCTGATTAGCGTCAAACTTTCAGACTAAAACTCTCATGTTCATGATCCAAAAGCCCAAAATCCAAGGTCTCTTAGCCAAAGATCGATTTGTTTGTTGCTTTTAGGCTAAACCTCCCATGTTCAAGGCCCTTTCCACCCAAAATACATGATGTATGTTTTTAGGCCAAAATTGCCAAACTCATGTTCTCTTGGCTTGAGGCTTTGAAGCTAAAGATATCATGATTTATAGTAGTGTTCATCCAAAACTCCATAGAATGAGATATTTTGTTCTTTTATTTATACCTTGAAGCTCTAGGTGAAAAACCACTATGCTCATGGTTTCATAACTCCAAAATCCCAACATTAGGGCCTTTAATACAAAATCCCAAAGTTGAAAGCTTTAATCCTATGAACGCTAGACTCATGATTCTACATACCCAAAATGCCAATCTTACGACTTTTATGCTAAATAACCAAAATTCAAGGCTCTTACGCCCATCATGTTTGTGGATCTTATGCTTCAAAATTTCGTAGCTTGAGGTTCTCAACTCAAAATCTCTATGCTTATGGCCTTTTAGCTAAAACTCAAAAGTTGAAGGCTCTTATGCCTGAAACCATCATGTTTATGGCTTCCATACCCACAATTTCCAAATCTGTGACCTGTTGGACAAACCCTCAAAATTCATGCATAAAGAAACAAGACTTGTGGTTTTTGAGACCAAGTCTTTAAAGCTTATGGCTCGAAGCCCAAATCAGCAAGTTTATGACTTTAGTGATTTGCATAAAAATCAATAAATGAATCGTATACCAGATGATTTTTAATTTAATTAGAAAGGCTTGATTTATGCTCTATGTTTTGAATATCCAACTGACTGCTGTGTCACTGCTGAATTGAGTTTCTTGACTTCTGCTACTTGAGTTAACTTTAACTCAATAAGGTTCTTTATATGAAAAATTATTTTTTATTTCTTTTTTCAACATGGTTAAGTTTTTTCAATAAGTGAATTCTTCCTTCCAAGACTTTTGTTGATTGCAGTTTCGACGAACTTGATGCTAGTTTGAATTTTAAACAACAGATGAAACCAGTAGAAGACTAATGCCGACAAGTGACAAAAATCCGACATTAATTCTCTTTTAATATATTGTTCTTGTGAGTTTTTCTTCTCTTCTTTCTACTAACAACAAAGGGCCAAGCTATATGTGGTAGATATTACAGTTTTCTCCTAATATGTTCATAGCCATACAAACTACAAGCTGTAATTAGGTTTTCTAGAATCTAGAGCAATGGATTTAACTGGAGTTTTTACTTTTGAGTGGTGGGCTTCACCAGCATATGAATAGTATGTAGTCAGGTTTCCTTGCCATATAACTTCTTAATTGAAGGGGAGAAAAATGGAAGTCTCATACAATAGAAACAAAAAGAGAGCAGGCTATCTTAACTCCCAACAAGTAACAATTTACTAGCAAGTCCTATGTATGCACATATTACTAACACTTTTCATAGTAACATGCTACTGCTTGCACCAATGCCGGTTTTATTCTTGTTAGTATCTACAAGAACACTTTAAAATCAAGAAAATTTGGGTTCTTATACTTTCTCATGAAGGAACTATTAGTAAAAAGAACACTGGATGGAGACACTTGAAAGAATCCTGCCTATAATTTTGCTCACCCCAAACCAATGTTCCATATTGAGTTTTCCTCTTGGTTGGGAACATGTCCTCTCTAGAATGTCTTCTCTTGGTTGGGTTAGCCCAAGATAACAAATAGTTGTTTTGCTCTGTCACCTGAGTGCAGGGCATCCAAGTTCCAAGGGGCCCCAGAGGGCATTTATAAGTCCAGCCCTGATATAAATGTCCTGGGCTGAACTTGGGCCACAATTATGGATGCTGCTGGCCTAATCTTGTGTCGGCTTAAAAAAAATATGAGTTCAACTGATGGGGTGCTCCTACTTTTACAGAATTAGAAGACATTAACCATTTAAATGGTTGTCAATAAATAGATACTTTAAGAGCAAAGTGCAGCAGTTACCTACTTTCAATTGAGAAAGGCCTCTAGATTGAAAAATTGAAATGTTCCAATACATTTCTGGCATTCTCTCTATGTCATAAGAGACCAAAAGAACATCAATTAAGAGTAACAACCCAAAATGTATAAAGTTGAGAACTTCAGCATCTGTTGCACCACAAGACCCTATAGTTCTAAACATAGTAACTTAATGTAGAACATGCAGAACAAGGGGTATGTGGATTGAATAAAGGAAATTGTTTAGAGCAGTCAAACTCAATTAGGGTCCTATTGCGTTCAACTTTTAACTATTATCCGTAATCATATTTTTCATTGTTTCGCATACTTTGACTGCTCACGTAAAGTATCCAGAAATTACCTGATTTGAATTATTTAGTACCTAGAATTGATTTTGTGTTAGCAATAGAGTACTCAATGAAGTTTTCCCTTCTCGCCAACTGTAACTTGCTTTCCAAAGTAAAGATCCTGTAATGAATATCTTTACGATTTTTTCACTACGAACACTCTCTAGCGAACAGGTCGATGGATCCATTCAATCTGATCTTGTATGTTGATTACAGAGAGGTCCACTGTGATTTTCATTCAGAATAGTCCCGGCCAGCGAGTTGACTGAATTGAATTTTCTACGAAAATACGTATTTTGTGTAAATAATGAGTTTAAATGTAAAACCAAACTCCAAGATGTGAAAGAATCCAATAGAAAACAGATCTTCTTTCCTGCAATTAATACTGGACTGCGCTCATGGCGAACTAATACTTGCACTAGAACAGTACTAATGCTGCAATTATTTTAGGACTTTCTTTATTACAACAAATTACTGTCCTAGTCTCCATTTTCACATGAGAAACCAGGTTGTAAAACAATAAACACGGGGAATCTGTAAATCTGTTGTATCAAAATCAAACCACAAAGAAAGCCCAGGCAAGGAAATCCATTAAATGGAAAAAAAATGAATCAAATTGACACTAGAAACTGTAAGGATAATTTCCGCTATACATATAATTCTATCCTTCCAATAACCAAACAGATTAATGGAGTCACGTGAAAATTACAAAAAAGAAAAAAAAATGTATAAAAAAACAGAAAAAAAAAAATCAGGCCTTCTCTTCCACCCTAAATCTACAGACAGGGCAACAGTTGCTCTGCATCAACCATTCCACAATGCATTCTCCATGAAAAAAATGAAGGCAACTCAGTTGTTTAACTTCGGCCTTATCAACGAACTCTTCCAAACATACCATACATGTCTCAATTGAATCTTGCCCGCCTTTAATGAATCTCTTTGTTAACAATGTGGATGCGATCGCAGTCTCTGTTGTAGGAACTGCCCCAAAGCCCATATTATAATTCAAATTCTGGGATTCTCTCAATGCCCGATCAATCGTCTCATCAAACCAGTAGTTAGTGTAGAGCTCAATTCTGACTGAAATTGAAAGAATCTTGAAGCATCTTCCTAGAGCATCAGCTTTCTTGGCTTTGTTATGAACATAGGGTGATAACAGGATCCTCACCTCATCAGCAATCCGATTTGAAAGTCCCATTTGAGAAATCGCGCGGCGAAGAAACCCATCCAACCTTTATGGCAACAACAGATCAGAAATGCATGTCGTGAAATCCTTCCATGGGTTCGAAAGCTGTCTTCGCTCGACCCCAAATATTGAGGCTCCATCTGTAGAACGGGCCAGCCAAGTCTCAGTCTCATTCAACTTCAGTGATAATTTGGCCTGATTTAAATATTCTTCTTCTCCCCACTTTCCGATCAATCCCGACGACATAGCATGGAGTGTACAGTCCTGAGTGGGGTGCCAAATCTGATAGGAATCCATGGCTGTTTTCTTGAACAAGAACAAGAAAGAACTAGGAATAAAGAACCAGAAGAATCTTTAAGAACAATCGCACTGAAGAAAAATAATAACAGGAGAAGAGAAAGCTGTGTGATGAAGATCACAGGAGAAGAGAGAGAGATTTAAATAGGTTTCGCAGAGAGAGACATCTGTAAGAACGATAACAGGCAACAGCTGTAACTGTAAGCACCACCAAACTATTAACGGTCATGTATTTCAAATCAACGGTACTATGGTGTTACACCCCAACCCGAGTTAATCAAATTTAATTCTAATTAATCAAAATTAATACATCTTAAGCATGATTAGTCAATTTAATAGTGATTAAGGATGGAATTGGATCAAATTAGTCTTAAGTGAAGGAATTAAGTGTAATGAATGAATTTGGAAGAGATTAGCTTAATCGAGTGGAATTGAGACTCAAATTAGTGAGACGAAGGACTTTTCCGTAAATACGAGTTTATGTGTATTTCGTCAAATACGATGAGATTTGATACCATTGTGTGTATCTCAATGAGTACAACAAATTTCATAATACACACGTTTTCGTTTGAATTGAAATGAGTCAAATGGGTCTTAGATTGACTCAAATTGTAAATGGGTAAAGAGTATAAGGGTCATATGCAAAATGTATATGATAGGTGTCAATAAACCCTCATTTGGTTTACACCTTATGTTGAGAATTTTATTTGAGTTGTAGATTGTGTTGAATGGATTGCATGATGAATAGAAGTGTGATTTTGGTATGTATGGAGATGATTATTGATGGGGGAATAGGAGGGAGGTTCCATTTTGCCTATGCAGGTTATGAAGTGAATGTAGAGAAAGAGGAAAGAAAACAATCGATTTCAGGTTCTGCAACTGAGTTCGTTGCAGGTCCGATCGATCGGACTGTCACTTAACTGTGATCAAATTGCAACCAGTGAAAATTGGTTCTCTTTTGAGTTAGAGTTTGGTTTTTGGATCATAAATGGTCTATGAAACGTAGTTTAACGATTAATTCTCATACGATTAGTGAAGCAGGAATTTATTAATATTCCATAAACTATTATCTTTGGATTTTAATCCAAAGAAACGTGTATGGTAACCAAAAGGTTAATCATTGTAACTCACTGATAAGATTAGCTTCCAAAACTAATTGATAATACGTTGATAAATTTGTACGGAGTTATTATAAATGCATAATGGCTTTCTGAAATTGAAAGATGAAGCCTATTGAGCATCTTAAGGCTCATAATGTTGTTTTACCACCATGGATGTTGATTAAGAGGAATTTTAATGTACAAATTCACATAAACTGTGATGTCATCAAAAATAACATGTACATTAAATAGCTAATGATTACATCCTAATGGTTGGTATTAGATAATGGAACATTGATTTGTGTCCAAGTTAAATTGTAGGTCGAAATTAAATTGAATCCGTTAATTGTAATGGAACAGAATTGTTATATTGTTACTGTTGAGTTTGGCACTACATGGTGATTTCTATAAGTTCTTTTGAGCTAATTCTGCTGCAACAGATTATTTGGAGCGTTCCGGAGCTCCGTGGTGATATCAGTCATCCCTGGCTCGGACTCTGATAAGTCCCACAATATATATATTCTTCCTGTTAAGGAAGAGGAAATCCTATCCTTTGAGGGAGATGGAAATGGAATTGAATTGAAGTGAAATTGAAATACTATTGTAGTTTGCCAAGTAAAATGACTCTTATTGATTATGAGTTGGAATTGGAATTGAACCAGTCTAACGATAAGTTAGATGAATGGAATGTATCATTAGCATGTTTAATCATGTAATTGTTTATACATTGTTGAATTGTGAAATTCATAGTGTTATTGATGGCATTACAGGCACAGCTGCCCATGCCGGTCCTTCTGAGACCACAGCGCCACCGAAGACGTCCAATCCGGTTCCTCTAGGAGGATTAGTGGAATGGAAATGAAAGGAACACAATGAATACTTGATCAAAAACTTTGTTACGGAATGGAATGAGTTTTTACACTTTTTAATCATTGCCTTGTATTTAAATAGGCAAGTGATTAGGTTGTATATAATGTAAATGGATTTTTGTTTTTATACAAGCAATGTATATTTGTGAATATTTCTGCATAATGTATGTCTATTATTCCTTTGTGAATTTTAATGCGTTGAGATTCACGGGAGTAAGTATGCGACGCGACTCTGGGTTAATTTGGATTAATCATAATCTCGGGCTCGGGTCGTGTCATACTTATTGTATGGTATAAGCGCTAAAAACTTTAAAATCCTTAGCAAATGTAAGGACATGGTAAGAAAACAACATTACGAATCAAAATCCTACTTTTGGATTTGTGACTTATTGCTTTCACTAAATGTGATTTGCTTCACTATATGTGATATATATGTGATGGAAGTGTTAAGATATCTGTCTTAACTTCCTATGTTATTTCAGAATGGCATCTGGATCAGGAAGTGGAGGGAATGATAATCCTGATTATAGTGGGAATGAAGGTCCTACGCCTACACCTCCTACTCCGCTAAATAGTGATGCTAAATTCACGGCTATATTAGAACAAATGGCTAAAAGCCATGAGGCACAGTTGAATATGCAAGCTCAGATTAATGCTATGCTACAAGTGTAAGCTCAGATGCAAACTCAAATTCAGACTCCACAAGCATCACCAGTTCAACCATTGCCTAATGTTGGTACTCAGGTGGTAGTTCAGACCAAGGAGAAAGATGCTAATGTTCTTTATGAACAGTTTAGAAAGCGTGGAGCCACTGAGTTTCAGGGTAAAGAAGATGCATTAGTAGCTGATGAGTGGGTACAACACATCGAAGATGTGTTTGATACCATTGTGTGTACTTCGAAGCAGCGGGTGTTGCTTGCTTCGTCTATGTTACGAGATGTAGCAAAGGAGTGGTGGAAAGGTATTAAAGATGCAATACTTGAAACCCCTGCAGCTACGGTTTGGGAGACTTTCAGAAGACAGTCTGAGAGAAACTTTGTTCCAGAGCATGTTAGACAGAAGAAAGAGTCCGAGTTTCTAAATTTGAAACAGGGACAGATGACTGTGATAGTATATGTGCATACATTCATCAAACTGTCTAAATATGCTTTGGAATTGATAGATACGGAAGAGAAGAAAATCAAGAGGTTCATAAATGGTTTGAACCCAGCTTACAAGAAGATGGTTATGGCTGGACAACAGCCCATCCACTTTGATGATGCAGTAGATAGAGCATATACTGCTGAAGAGGTTTATAGAGAAGAACAAGAACAAGAGTCAAATGCTGGTTCTGGTTCTAAAAGGAGTGGTAGTCCTTGGATTAGAAAAGGAGGCAAATTCAAGAACAAGAAACAGAGATTTGTTGCTAGAACTGATGTTAGACCAGTTTGTGAGACATGTGGAAAAGCTCACAAAACTGAGGCTTGTTGGAGAAATACTGGGGCATGCCTAACTTGTGGTTCAATGGAACATAGAATGGCTCAATGTCCCTGACTTAGAAGAGATAACCAAGTTCCACAACAACAGCCTTCTCAAAGACAAACAATATTTCCTGCTCCTCCACAGCAACAACGACAATGGCAGCAACGTCAGAGACAGCAACAACCTCGGCAATAGCACCAACAAATTAGGCCTCAGGTTGTAGGACAAGTCTATGCTGCGAGTAGAGAACAAGCTGAAGCTGCAGCTAATGTGGTGGAAGGTATGGTTTATGTTGATAATAGACCAGCGGTTGCATTGTTTGACCTTGGATCTACTCATTCATTTGTTGCACCTCCATTTGTATGTAATAAACAAAAACAAATTGAACAACTGTCATATGATTTTATTATCACTACACGATTGGGAAGAAAAGTAGTGTGTGAACTATATGTACCCCAATGTAGTGTTAAAATCGGTGAGGTGTCAATGCCAGCAGATTTAGTAGTGTTGGCTATGAATGATTTTGATGTAATTTTTGGCATTGATTGGCTTGCGAAGTACAGAGCTTGTCTAGACTGTTTCCGTAAAACCATTACTTTTAAAGTAGATGAAGCCAATGCCAGTGTGTTATTTGAAGGAACACAAAAGGAGTTTAATACATGGCTCGTTTCAGCAATAAAAGCTGAAAGAATGATGCGAAGTGGTTGTGAAGGCTACATCGCATTCATTGCTGAAAAGAAGCCAAGGAAGGAATTGGAAGACATTCCTGTAGTCTGTGAGTTTCCAGACGTGTTTCCAAAGGAAGTGTCAGGTCTACCTCCAGCAAGGGAAGTAGATTTCACTATAGAACTTGTGCTGGGTATTGCACCTATCTCGTGGGCACCATATAGAATGGCACCATCAGAGTTGCATGAATTGAAGAAACAAATACAGGATTTGCTTGACAAAGGTTTTATCAAACCTAGTGTATCACCATGGGGAGCACCTGTATTGTTTGTTAAGAAGAAGAATGGCACCCTACGTATGTGTATTAATTATAGGCAACTAAATTAGATAACAATTAAGAACAAGTACCTGTTGCCTAGAATTGATGAGTTGTTTGATCAACTCGAGGGTGCATCATATTTTTCTAAGATTGATCTCCGATCTGGATACCACCAGATTCGTGTGAGAGATCAGGATGTGCAAAAGACTGCATTTAGGACCCGATATAGGCATTATGAGTTTTTAGTTATGCCTTTTGGATTAACGAATGCACCTGCAGTGTTTATGGCTTTGATGAATAGAATTTTTGCTGCTTGTTTAGACCAGTTTGTTGTGATCTTCATTGATGACATCCTGGTATATTGAAAGTCAGAGTAAGACCATTCACACCATCTAAGAACAGCATTGCAATTGATGCGAGACAATCAGTTGTTTGCAAAAGTGTGATTTCTGGTTGCAGCAGGTGGCATTTTTGGGTCATATAATTACTAGAGAAGGAGTAGCAGTGGATCCAGCTAAGATTGAAGTCATTATTAATTGGCAAAGTCCGAAGAATGTTCCTGAAGTGCGGAGTTTCTTAGGATTGGCTGGGTATTACAGACGATTTGTATAAGACTTCTCTAGAATTGCAGCACCATCGACAAAACTGACTCGAAAGAACATTGCATTTGTATGGAATGATGAATGTGAGTCTAGTTTTCAAACATTGAAATAGAGATTAGTCTCAGCCCCAATCTTGTCATTACCTGATGGAAGAGGAGGATTTGTAATTTATTCTGATGCTTCCGGTATAGGATTGGGATGTGTACTGATGCAGAATGGCAAGGTTATTGCCTATGGTTCATGACAGTTGAAAGAACATGAGAAGAATTATGCTACTCATGATTTAGAGCTCGCGACTGTTGTATTTGCTTTGAAGCAATGAAGGCATTATCTGTATGGATAGGTTTTTGAAGTTCATTCTGATCACAAAAGTCTTTAGTATTTGTTCACTCAAAAGGACATAAATCTACGACAACGCCGTTGGTTAGAACTGATCAAAGATAATGATTTTTCATTCACCTATGTACCTGGAAAAGGTAATGTAGTAGCTGATGCAATGAGTAGAAAATCTGCTCATTTGGCAGCAATGGAGCATGGGTGGACTTTGATTGAAGAATTCAGAGATTTGGATGTGTCTATTGAATTGGTGGACAATAGCATTATGTTTGCATCAATGTCAGTGTTTGAGCCAATTCTTATCAAGTAAATCAAGGAAAAACAATCGAAGATCCTGAATTGGTGAAAATCAAGGATAACGTTGCAGCTAGACCAGATTTTGTGTTGGTCGACGGGGTTCTCTACTTCAAAAATAGGTTGTGTATACCAGCACAAGGAGATTTGAAACATGCAGTCATGTTTGAAGCTCATCACACCCGTTATTCTATACATCCAGGAAGTACGAAAATGTATAGAAATCTAAAGGACAGGTTTTGGTGGAATAATATGAAGTGGGAGATAGCAGGTTATGTATCTTCGTGCTTGACCTGTCAACGTGTGAAGTTTGAGCATAGAAAGCCGCCTGGATTACTTCATCCATTACATATTCCTAGATGGAAGTGGGAACATTTGACTATGGACTTTGTATCTAGTTTACCCATGACCAGAAGACAACATGATACTGTATGGGTGATTGTGGATCGTTTTACGAAGTCTGCACATTTTCTTTCATTCAGAAAGGATATGGGATTCAGTGAAATATCCAAGTTGTTTGTGAGAGAGGTGACTAGATTGCATGGAACACCGGTTTCGATTGTGTCAGATCGAGACAGTCGGTTTGTTTCCACATTTTGGCAATCATTTCAGAATTTAATGGGTACAAAACTTCGGTTTAGTACTGCATATCATCCACAGACAGATGGGTAGTCTGAAAGGACAATTCAAACATTAGAAGATTTGCTTCGTGCCAGTGTTATGGATTTTGGTAGTGATTGGGATGAGCATCTTGCGTTGTGTGAATTTGCATACAACAATACTTATCACGCTAGTATTGACATGGCACCGTTTGAAGCATTGTATGGTCGAAAATGTAGGACTCCAGTTAGCTGGGAAGAAGTTGGAACCAGAAGTTTCCATGGTCCTACAATCATTGCAGAAATAGCTGAAAGAGTTCAAAAGGTATAGGATAGATTAAAAGTAGCTCGATCAAGGCAGAAGAGTTATGCTGATAATCGTCAGCGTGATTTGGAATTTACCATTGATGATTGGGTATTTTTGAAGACTTCTCCAATGAAAGGTACATTCCGATTTGGGCAAAAAGGAAAGCTTTCACCAAGATATATTGGTCTTTTCAAAATCAAGAGCATAATTGGAGATGTGGCTTATCGTTTAGAGCTTCCGTCACAACTCTTCGATATCCATAATGTGTTTCATGTATCTATGCTTCGAAAATATGTGGCGGATCTTACTCATATTGTTAATTATGATGAGATTCAAGTTCAACCGAACACTACATATGTTGAGAAGCCAATTCGAATTAATGATACCAAGGAGCAAGTTCTACGTACAAGAACGATCAAATGGGTTAAAGTTCTATGGGAGCATCATGAACCCAATGAAGCCACATGAGAACTAGAAGAACAAATGGCTCGAAAATATCTATAACTGTTTGTTCAGGTGAGTTTACTTGTTGTATTTATATTTATTGTGTTTATGTTTCATTTGGCGGACCGAATGATTCTAAAAGTTTAGGAGAATGTTACACCCCAACTCGAGTTAATCAAGCTTAACTCTAATTAATCGAGATTAATGCATCTTAAGCATGATTAGTCAATTTAATAGTGATTAAGGATGAAATTGGATCAAATTAGTCTTAAGTGAAGGAATTAAGCGTAATGAATGAATTTGGAAGAGATTAGCTTAATCGAGTGGACTTGAGACACAAATTAGTGAGATGAAGGACTTTTCCGTAAATACGAGTTTATGTGTATTTCGTCAAATATGATGAAATTTGATACCATTGTGTCTATCTCAATGAGTACAACAAATTTCATAATACACACGTTTTCGTTTGAATTGAAATGAGTCAAATGAGTCTTAGATTGACTCAAATTGTAATTAAATGGGTAAAGAGTATAAGGGTCATATGCAAAATGTATATGATAGGTGTCAATAAACCCATCTGCATGTTATGAGGTGTTTCAACACTATGATGGTTCATTCCAGCAACATTGAAACAGGGAGAAACATAGCTCGGTCTTCTTCTTCATTTCTTTGCTATCAAGTGTAGGAAAGGAGATAGTTCAAGTGCTTGTAAAACAAAAAGAAACAGTGATCTTCATCTCTTTTCTATTGCCTTCTTTTCTAAGGTGATTGACTTGTTCTTGAAGATTGGTGATTTTGAGTCAACTAGGAAAGGGTTTTGTGTCAAATTGCAACTAGAGGCAAGTATAGATAATGATTTGTGTTTAGAATGATGTTTCTTGAGTTTTATTGTCATTTGGTTTGCACCTTATGTTGAGAATTTTATTTGAGTTGTAGATTGTGTTGAGTGGATTGCATGATGAATAGAAGTGTGATTTTGGTATGTATGGAGATGATTATTGATGGTGGAACAGGAGGTTCCATTTTGCTTATGCAGGTTATGAAGTGAATGTAGAGAAAGAGGAAAGAAAACGATCGATTTCAGGTTCTGTAATTGAGTTCGTTGCAGGTCTGATTGATCGGACTGTCACTTAACTGTGATCAAATTGCAACTAGTGAAAATTGGTCCTCTTTCGAGTTAGAGTTTGGTTTTCAGATCATAAATGGTCTATGAAACATAGTTTAACAATTAATTCTCATACGATTAGTGAAGCAGGAATTTATTAATATTCCATAAACTATTATCTTTGGATTTTAATCCAAAGAAACGTGTATGGTAACCAGAAGGTTAATCATTGTAACTCACTGATAAGATTAGCTTCCAAAACTAATTGATAATATGTTGATAAATTTGTTACTGTTGAGTTTGGCACTACATGGTGATTTCTATAAGCTCTTTTAAACTGATTCTACTACAACAGATTATTTGGGGGGTTCCGGAGCTCCGTGGTGCTATCAGTTGTCCCTGGCCTAGACTCTGATGAGTCCCACAATATATATATTCTTCCTATTGAGGAAGAGGAAATGCTATCCTTTGAGGGAGATGGAAATGGAATTGAATTGAAGTGAAATTGAAATACTATTGTAGTTTGCCAAGTAAAAGGACTCTTATTTATTATGAGTTGGAATTGGAATTGAACCAGTCTAAAGATAAGTTAGATGAATGGAATGTATCATAGCTGGACAAAGCATATTTCCATTAAGTATCATTTTATTAGGGAAGTTGTTGAGAATAAAGAAATTGAATTGAAGTTTTGCAAGACCGAAAATCAGCTGAAAATATTTTTACTAAAGCTATTTCAAAGGAAAATTTTTGATATCTTCGAAAAATCCTTGGAGTAATAAAGAAAGTGCATTAAGGGGGAGTGTAGAATTAATACATTATTCATGCATTTATTCACGTTTATGTTCCTAGAGTTTTGTGTTGCATATATCCGTGTGCATACATTGCGCTTGTGAAGTGTCTCTTCGGTTATTATGAAGTGTCTTTTGGGTTAGTGTATTGAGTTAATTGTATTCTTGGAATACATAATAGTTCATGTATTTGCTTTTGTTGTGATGTATGTAGAAATCCTATATAAGGATGTTAGAGATGTTTTCAAGTAATGAAGTGAAATGAAGTAGAATTTCAACATTCTCTCGTGCATCTTTCTTTTCTTCAAGTTTTTTAATGCTCATAGGAAGGTTAGAATAGCCTACACCCACTCACTTGCACTCAGACAAGTTAACTTGGTGGAGGATGGATGACTCTAGCACTCCAATGGTCGGATTGGTTTACCACTGGTGATATTGATGGGAGGGAAAGCGTCATGCCGGTGTACAGGCTTCTCCAAGGGATACGTATGAACCAAAAGTTTTTAACGGGCATGCAACTATAAAGAGAGGAGTCTATGCGTATTGTACTGTAGGGTATGGGCAGCTAGCTATCAGAGACAGAGTCCAAAGCTCATTCCGCAATGAGAAAGGGTTTCTATATGGGATTGAGATGTATTATCAATCAAGGTGTTTTCCAAAAAATGTACTTATAAACCCATGCTTTGTGGGAAGGTATGAAGTTGCTGGTCGAGGTTTTTCTCATGGTCCATGTCACGTCCCCCGAGCCCGATTAGAGAATAAACCGGATCCGGGGAGTGAAATTTAGGGCTAATTAAAAATTTTGCCCTTTAGGCCCAAGGATCGTAAGTCCGCTGTGAGGATATAATATTTCAAGCCTCAAATATAATAAGAATATGCGGAAATCATACAATTCTAGGCATATTTTGATATCAACAAGGAACAATGAATCTCATTATAGATTAAAGTTGATCAAAGAATAAAATAAAATTTAAACAATGAAGTTAATTTATTACAATGGCCATCCCAATACTCAAGGCCATTTAAAACAATTAAGAAGTCAATGATATGAAAGATTCAACGAGAGATAATAAATGAAGAAATAAAATCTAAGAAAGTCCCGATGAATCACTTTCGTGCCGGGAATGATGACGCTACTCTACGTCATCTGCAAGCCACTCTCGTTCCTCCTCAACCGGTTGGAGATCCTCTGGGATCTCCTCACCTGATTGCTCCTCGTAATAGTACTCACCTGAGGAGTCTACACACCAAAGGATAGAGTCAACGACATGTTGAGCAATAGATAAGCAATATATAAATAATCATGACATGCATCAAGTATAAGAGTAATGGCAGGTATAATAATCAAGAGAATACAAGGAACCGAATCTAGGCATAAAGCATGAATAAATAACCATCAGGATCATAAATAGAAATCCTAGCAATACTAGCAATCACCACTACCAATATAATGCAATGCACAAGAGGGAGACTCCGTGGATGTCCAAGCCACCTCACGGGGTACCAGTAACAATCCTATCCGGACTACTGATACCAAAGTCCGGCTCCAGGGGGATCCAAGCTCCCGGTCCTGGGAATAGTAGCACGGTCCCAGCCCGCTCCCAACTATTCAACGCCATGGACGCTGTCCAAAGCCGACTGCCCACCCCGATGTCCGAGTAACCGGCCCATCAATAAACCCCCAAACTGCAGCTGGCCATGATATGCAAATAATAATAATAATAATGTGGTGTTGACACGAGAATAGACCAAGACAAGCAAGTCTGGCTAACTCAATATACAAGACATGTTCATAGGGATTATCTCCTTCAAGTCAATACAAGACAAATCCAATCACGTGATAATCCCATCAGTCTAGCCAGTCATGTTCATCAATTACATAACATGGGGTCCTAAGGTACACTCTAAGTCAGGTCCAAGTCCTAATTCTACAAGAGATTATGTTTCATAATTAATTAGGTGTTTTATGCCAAGAGAGTGTACAAGGATACAAAATCAACGGATACGATTAATAAATCAAGGAGAGATTACAACCCAATCCTAGGCCAGTGTTGTCATCCATGTATCATATGTGTTTTAACGGAGTGCGTGGGGAATTTGAATAATCAATGCTTATAAAGAATTTCCTTGGTGTACAATCATGTTGAGCATCGATTGATTCAATTCCATACGCATTCGGTTAACCATACACAATACACGAATACCTAGACAACCCATCGAAGCACACCAAGCCACGTGCTACGATTTCAAAACCCCATTAATGGTCACGTGAGAGTGGTTTCATGGTTTCCAATGTCTAAGGCTCAAACCTAGGCTAACAATCTCGTTACTAACAAGAAAGTGGTCTAATAATTAATCTCCTTAACTACTTCCCTACCTGATCCCCAATCATCACGAGACATGTATCATTGGATTCTACGCTCAAAGTGCTTTCCAACGGTATATGGTTCGCGAAATTCCGACGTATGGTTCAGAAGTTATGGCCCATAGAAGTTTAACCCTTTATATATATATATATATATATATATATAAAAGCGCGACGAACCGACACGAGTCCGACTCATCGGATGGAGGATCTAACATTACCCATATGCATGTCAGTCACAGTCAACGTTGTTGGTTATATTTTTGTTTTTCAATGCATGGGCTGATGTCATCGTTGATGTCTCTTCTCTTTATTTATTCATTTTTTTTATATATATGCACAGGTGGCTTCAGACAACATTCTGATTGTCCTTTTTTCAAAGTTGTCAGAATTCACAAATGCCCTCCGATCGATCGGACAATAGGTCCGATCGATCGGTCTGAGATTTGTCTCAGTTAACTGAGAGCAATTTCAGTCCGATCGATCGGTCTGAAGGCCCGATCGATCGGCGCTGTAGCTGAGCCCGAAAATGGGTTTTTCTTCTTCCTTTTTCCTGCATAAAACGAGCATCCATGCTCCCCAATCATTTCAATCATTCTTTCCACCCATTCTATCAAATTAAAAACTTCCAAAGCTACCATTTTAACAATTAATCCAATCCAAACCACAAATCTACCTAACATGACAATCCCAATGAAATACCCACCGTAAGCTTGGAATTTGGGTAATCTAACAAGAGTATCATTGCAATCAAAAGAAGACAATACAGACATGATTAAAGATAATTGCATATCTACTTGCCTCAACCAAGAAGATTAGAAATTGGAAAAGCTTGAGGAGAAACTCTCTTTCACAAACCCACAATCTAATCCGCCCAAACGCAATCTAGAACGCAACGGAGAAGAAAAGAAAGAAAAAGATCACGATCCAACCTATTCTAAACAAAAGAGAAAACGAATAGAAAAGTTGATGATCGAAAATGCTTACCAACTAGTATCAATGGAGAGAGGAGATCGAAAGGAATAAGATGTGCGGTCCGGATCGCGGAGGTAATCTCTTCCGGAGGGAGATCTGGGCTTGAGAAGATGAAGAGGGAGAATGAGGGCTGCTGTAACTCTCGTTGCAGAAGTGATAATAAGATTAGGGCTAATCCCTGTTTAAGAAGAAGAGAGGGAGGAAAAGACCAATTTGCCCTTTAAGTGGGTCCGGTGAAAGAATGGACTTTTTGAAGAGTTTATGATCGTCGGATCGCGACGAGCCAAGAGACAAAAATGATCAGCGCGACGAGACCTTTCCAACGCACCCAAAATCACGGTGATAGGAATTTTTCGGAAAAACACTCAATTTTCCCTAATTTGCAAACTACCCCCCTGCTAGGATCAAACGAACTCGGAATCGAACGAAACTTCGCAGACACTATCCTAACACTAAAAGAACTCACTCAAAGCCTAAACCCACTTAAGTATCTAAAATACAAATAATTATAATAATAATAAAAATAAATGGGTCAACGGGCCTGCTATTGGGCCCAATTGACCCAGTAAGGTCGCGGACTTACAGTCCACGTCCAAGTTTTTAGAAATTATACCTGGTTATGGTCCCTGGGAGGTTGGACCATAGAATGGGCCAATCCCTATAAGTATATGTGGACTCCAACAAAATAATGAGTGGCTCGGAACCCACATGGGAGATTAAAGGAGCGCCCCACTTCAATGAGGAAGAGGAGCCAAAGGCACCTATGCACAGTTCGACTATGGAGTTGGACGAGTTTTATGGTTCCTCTAATGAGGCAAATTTTAACCGGGCCAACCAAAAAGCACCAAGATAAAAGGGCTTTGGAAAATACCATTGGGATGGATGGGCATAATGCTAGGTTGGTCACGGGCTCGGCTAAAGTATCTCCAGGTCCGGCCCAAGCCCACCCATTTAATCAATCGGGTCGGGCCAAACCAGGCTTTTTATCACTTTGTGGGTATTTGAGCACTAATTAAATTAAATTACATGCATTTCTTACACGGGCCGAGCTATGGGCTTTTTATCACTTAATCCGAGACCAGCTAGCCCGACCCATGAACGCCCCTACATAATGCAGAGCGTTTTTGACATAACAAAGATGACAATCAGGGAGAAGGAACATTCACAGAAGGTAGCATGCAAGGCTCAAAGCAATGAAGCAATTTTCAGGCAAGAGTTGCAAAGAGCAACTAAAAATCAAGTAAATCCTCCTAATTCTCTACCTTTTGTTACTAGTAGAAATAATGATGAGATTCATTGTGTGGGGGGTTTTCTCTAATGATAGTAATTATGCTGATTACGGTAACGGTACTAGTTCGGATCGTCTTGATCTCGGCCTATACATCTCCACCTCGGCATCGCCCAGTTCGACTTCGGCCAGAAAGCTCACCTCGGCCAAGTGCTTCACCTCAAGCAAGTGCTCCATCTAGGTAGCAGTGCCAGTATGTCCTTGTAAAGGTCATACCCTATTTCGGTAAAAGTACCTAATCTCAATAAAAGTGTCAGATGACAAGACATTTGTAACGCCTCACCCTTCACACATGCATGATATTGTCCGCTTTGGCCCGCGTGCACGCGCGAGGACTTCCCAGGAGGTCACCCATCCTAGTACTGCTCCCGCCCGAGCACGCTTAACTTCGGAGTTTTTTACGTTTTCCGGGGCCGCACGGTTTTAAAATGCCTCATACAAGGTAAGGGTGTAAACTTTACATATAACCCCATTCACTTTCCTCTCTATAGTCGATGTGAGACTCCGGGGCGTCACATTCCACCCCCCTTAGGGCTGCACGTCCCTGTGCAGTAGCCTGCCAGCCCTTCTTGGCCCGCCCACATGGAGACCCGCCCACTTGCACCAGACCACGGCAGGGGACCCACACTCGAACTAGTCGAGAGTCGGCTCTGATGCCATTTGTAACGCCTCACCCTTCACACATGCATGATATTGTCCGCTTTGGCCCGCGTGCACGCGCGAGGATTTCCCAGGAGGTCACCCATCCTAGTACTGCTCCCGCCCGAGCACGCTTAACTTCGGAGTTTTTTACGTTTTCCGGGGCCGCACGGTTTTAAAAGGCCTCATACAAGGTAAGGGTGTAAACTTTACATATAACCCCATTCACTTTCCTCTCTATAGTCGATGTGGGACTCCGGGGCGTCACAACAATCACGTTGTAGTACGAACTGACAGATAGGATGGGCGTCGAATGGTCACAACCACCAAAGATTGAGGTATGGGCAGATGGGACATCTCCTTTCCACCTACCTCCACTAAAGAAGCTTCCGATTAGACTTCTCCCTGCATATATACAGGCAAGAGGTAAAACCCAAAGGTATGCTTTGATGCTGAAAAAAAAAGGAGAGAGGTTCAGATATATAGGGACCTCCTCCCTTACTCTAATCTTCTCTCTTCCTCTTCACCTCACTTCATCCTTTGTTCAGTGACAGCACTAACTCAGGCATCGGAGGGCCTTGCGCTGACTGCAGCCAGGGTCCAGGGTCACTGACCATTGCTTCTCCTCTCCTTTCAGGTTTTCAGGTAGCTAATCCTTCCCAAAAGTTTTACATTCATCTAAGTAAGTCCGCGAGATTTTTTGCACTTACAATTGGCGCCGTCTGTGAGAAGTACGATCAGAAAGCCATGCCTCTAGCATCGGCCACCATCATCAATGATTCCCTGTCGAACGAGATCCAGGGAAAGTCTGATGCATCAAAGCGCGGGATGACCTGTAACTCTGACTGGTTCATCAGCAAAGGGGGTGATAGCACCTCCCCAGCAAAGTGCTCCTCCATCGGAGCACCCCCAAACGGAGTGCTGTCCTGCTGGAGACTCCCACGCGGAGCAAAAGTTCCAGCAGCAGCCGGGTCTTGTCATTTCTTCCACCAAGTAGGTCGCGGCATCGATATGATGAAGATCCATCTCTTGTTGACACCAAGGCCCGCAACCCCGGCCCTTGCATCTTTCACGCAAAGCTTTGTTGCCAGCCAGCAAGCTTCGAAAGAACCTTTTTCGGATCCCCATAGTCCCTGTGAAAGCACTGAACAAAAGGGCGGTCCAAGACAAAGCTCGAACTCAAGCCTACCAGAGCTTTATCCTCTGGCAGGACCCCTCCCCCAGTGGAGAACTACAATTCTGGAAGCAGCTCCTTCACCCGCAATGCTTGTCTTCGTCCTCAATCTCCTGCTCAGTGACATCGCCATACACAGTCCGGACAGTTCCAATTGCGACAACTCCGGCAGCAGCCTTGGCGACATCAACAGCCACGACTGGGATGGGAGCACGAGCCAGATTTAGCTTCGGCCTCGATTCGGTCACAGGACCATCTTCAGCTCGGTTATGGAACCAGCCATTTAAATCGCCAAGTTGTGGAACTCGACGTACAGCTCGGTTATGGAACCAGCTGCTTAGGCTCGGTCACGAGACTAGCCTCCATCAACTCGGTTATGGAACCAGCCATTTAAATCGCCAAGTTATGAAACTCGATGTATAGCTCGGTTATGGAACCAGCTGCTTAGGCTCGGTCACGGGACCAGCCTCCATCGGCTCGATTATAGAACCAGTCATTCAAATCGCCAAGTTATAGAACTCGGCGTACAGCTCGGCTATGGAACCAATCACCTCAGTCCAGTCGCAGGACCAACCATCTACAGCTCGGTTACGGAACCAGCTGCAAAGAACCGCAGTTATGGAACTCTGCAACAGTCTGATCTTTTCCTGGAGCGTTCCCAACAATTTTCTCCACTCGGACACCTTCGATCATGGCAGCTCGACGCCTCGCTTTCGATTAGGGCTGCTCCAGCTATAACCTCGGCTTGTACAGCCCCAACGAACAAGTTACAGAGCTCAGTGGACCTACCACGATCGTCCCAGATCTGGTAAGAGTATTGGCTAGGACTCGGTCTCATGCAAGCCCAACGTTCAAAAGGGCTCACCCATTATAATACTTGGCTCCCGACCTCCAAGAATTAGGGGGCGAGTGTGGGGGTACTTTCATACTACCGAGATTGCCCTAATTTCGGTAGCAGCACCACCTCGGTCAGCATCACCCCAGCTCGACATCTTTCCCAACCTGAGCTCGGTCCTCCCCTCAGCACTGCAAAGGTACCAGCTCAGCAAAACGTCGAGTCACGGGATTCCGCGGCTATCCTAGTCTGGTTTTGAATCAACTGTACAGCATCCAGCTAAAAAGATCAGGCATTTACTTCGGTTGCGGAACCAGGTACTCTTATGACCTTATTGAACCTTCTACTACTACACATAAAAGGGGTCCATACAATTTCATCCATTTGAGCTCGGACGAACCTGGTGCCCCTACACTAAATTCTTGAGTTGAGGAAACAAATCCTTATTCTGATTGAAACACCAAACTCAAATACTTGGACTTCGGAGCATGAGAAATGCTCAGTTACGAAACCAAAGTCAGAAAGAGCAAGGAGAAAACATCCAAAAAAGAGCATCACACAGTTTGAAAGCAAAAGAATTTCATTGTATTCATATTAAATTAGATCACAACTTGCTTTCTATTACAATTTTTCCAACCAAAAGAAATCAAAAGTACATTAGAGACTCAGGCAGCAGCAGCGTCTGCCCGAGGAACCTCAGTCACTGCGGTAGGAGCTTCGGTCAAAGTGGGGGCAGAGCTTGATTCTGGATTCGAGCTCGGGAACTTGGGCAGGTTTCTATAAGCTGGGTTGTCCTCAGGGACACCCACTTTATCCAGTGTCGCCAGCCAACCAAGTTCTCATACTTTGTCTCTTATGGCCACTACCTGCGCCTCGTATAGGGTTGTTGCCTGGGCCACTCCCCTGTCATAGGCTGCCTTGGTCTCAGCCTCGAGCTTGGCCTCGGCTTCCTCCCTCTGCTAGGCCAACAACTTTTTGTGCACTTCGGTCTCGGCCTTCGCGGCTTCCACCTCGGCAATGAGACTTCAGATTAGTTGTTCTTGCTCAACCGCCCTCTTGCCGCTCTCCTCTAATGCAGCTTCCAGAGCCTTCCTCTGTGCCTCCACCTCCGCTCTCTTAGCGCCATTTTGCCGAACTCTCTCCAGCTGTCCATGAGATCTTTGCACTTGCTGCAAGAAGACAAACATTACGAGAAACTATTACCGAGATCAAATTTGTGGGAGACTTAGAAACTCACCAAGAGAGCCGCTTGTATTGACGCTAGCGCTAGTGACATGTCATCAGCATCCCTGTGCCTGGCCATATCCTTGGGCAGGGCACAGGCACCGGCGAGGGCCGCCATCACAAGAGGATTTCCAATAACCTGGTCCTCTACTGTGATGGGCCTCCCGGGACCGATCTGAAGACTAGGGCTCCATGGCGCAGGCCCAGGAGGTGATACCTCAGAAATCCTAGGGACATCCTCGACTAAAGCCTCGGTCTTGGACCTCTTCTCAGCTCGAGTCCCCCCCTCTTCTGCAGTCTCGGCAGTGCGTTGCTGACCTTCCAAGCTTGAGGGTTCGAACGAAGCTCTGACAGCAGCAGACACCAGAGGAACTGGGGGAGTCGGATGAGATCGGCCCCCGAACACCAGTGCGCTCAGGTCCCTGACAGCGGGCCGACGGCACGGCGGCATCTCTTCTCTGCTCTCTTCCGAGATAAGTGAGTTGTACTCTTCAACAACTCGTTGGAGCTCAGCCGAAGGAGAGGTAGAAGCCCCAGCACCCGAAGCCTCTTGGTGCTCCGAACTCGTTGAAGCTGGTTCCGATTCCGCCCTCCTCTTGATAAAGGACTGATACTTTGGCTCGAAGCCCAGCAGGGCGAAGGCAGCTAGGCCTTTGTGTTTCCTCGGTAGCGCCTCACTTCTTCGAGCCAAACACTATTCCTCTTCCACCCTGCTCGGCGCGCCTCCCGCTTCCTCTCTTGGATGTCTACATGGTGCAAAAGAATATCAGTTCGGCAGGTATAGAAAGGACTTATGTAATTCAAAAAGTATCGGTGATTACTCGGAGGAGTCCCAAGGCGACGAGGGACCTTGTATAACTTCCTGGCTCGGTCTCGGCCTCGGCCTCCCCAATCTCCCAGTTGCCCGAGACGAATAATCGGTCGTCTTCGGCGTACTTGTTCGAATCTTCTAAGGCGTGGACGAAAGGATCCCGCTTCGCCTTTACCCGAAGATAGTATGTGTTGTCGTCCGATGCCATGGACACCGAGGTTGATGCCTATTGAGCTCGACAGTACCTATAATGACCTTATAACGTTGGGCATGAGTTGGCAGCGGCACAACTTCCACTTGCTGAGGCAAATCCTGAGAAGATGGTGCAAGGGAAATCTGACCCCACCCTCGATCACGGAGACCAAGGGGAACGGCATCCTGCCGTCATAGAAGATCCGACCCTCAAAGGCATCATCTGGGTCATCAAGTCTAACCAGAACATTGTTTGGTATCCTAAATCTAGCCTTGAAATCGTCCAAGGCCACAGGGGTGTCTAACATACACCTATAGATTCCCATCCTAGAATCTAAAGAAGATGGAAAATGAAACACAGAGACAGAGGTGCAGGAACCCTAAACAAAGTGGAGGATGGAAAACAAGGAACCCTAGAACATAAATAATGGAACAGAGACGCAAAAGGGGAACTTACATATGCAGTCCTAGCAAAGACAAGCTCTAGGGCAAAACAGCGATCTCGCCAACAGTCATCTCTGCAGAATTTCCTTTCCCTTCTCAGAACAGCAAAAATGAGGGAGGGAGGAAGAAGCGTCCCTATTTATAAAGACAGAGGCGCCGTTTCGGATTTCAAAAACGGCGCGCGCGAAGTATCACATCGAATACTGCGCTCGTCTCATCATAGCGATTGCGCAGACAATCAGGCTATGATGTGTGGCACCGCCAGTTCGTCTTCTGCAGAAATTTCGAATGTGCTATTTATTACCCTGAACAGACGAAGCGACATGGGCACACCATTACCATTGACTATCTCGGGCAAATAAAGCAGCATCATAATATGGATCAGACGTCGCTTACCGACACCGAGATGGAGTCCATTTAACTTCAAAGACTACTCTCGGCGGATCCCTCTCATACTTAGCTCCCGACCTCAGAGTTGGAGGACTTCGAGCTTTGGAGCTAGGGGCCAATTGTGTGGGGGGTTTTCTCTAATGGCAATAATTATGCTGATCATGGTAACGGTACTAGTTCGGATCGTCTTGATCTCGGCCTATACATCTCCACCTCGGCACCGCCCAGTTTGGTTTCGGCCAGAAAGCTCACCTCGGCCAAGTGCTTCACCTCAGGCAAGTGCTCCATCTAGGTAGCAGTGCCAGTACGTCCTTGTAAAAGTCATACTCGATCTCGGTAAAAGTACCTGATCTCAGTAAAAGTGTCAGATGACATGACAACCACGCTGCAGTACGAACTGACAGATAAGATGGGCGCCAAATGGTCACATCCACCAGAGATTGAGGTATGGGCAGATGGGACAACTCCTTTCCACCTACCTCCACTAAGGAAGCTTCCGATTGGACCTCTCCCTGCATATATACAGGCAAGAGGTAAAACCCAAAGGTATGCTTTGATGCTGAAAAAAAGGAGAGAGGTTCAGATATATAGGGACCTCCTCCCTTACTCTAATCTTCTCTCTTCCTCTCCACCTCACTTCATCCTTTGTTCAGTGACAGCACTAACTCAGGCGTCGGAGGGCCTTGCGCTGACTGCAGCCAGGGTCTCTGACCGTTGCTTCTCCTCTCCTTTCAGGTTTTCAGGCAGCTAATCCTTCCCAAAAGTTTTATATTCATCTAAGTAAGTCCGTGAGATTTTTTGCACTTATGTTCATAATAAAGAAGAATCGAGCAACCACTTCAATAGTCCTCAAAATTGAAATTGGCCACATAATCAGGTAGAAAGAAAATGTGTTTCTGTTAAAGGAATATCCTGGAATTGTAGGGGCTCTAAATCAGCAACTACAATCCGGGAATTAAGGCAAATGTGTTAGATTTATCACCCTGATTTCATGTTTTTATCTGAATCAAAATCAAATGAGGAGGAGATTAAAAGGTTAGCCAGGAAATTGAATTTTGTGAACCAAGAAGTGGTGCCTACAAGAGGACGTGCAGGGGGACTCGCCCTACTATGGCAAGAGTCTTTAAACCTGATCGTGATTGTTAAAAGATAAATGGTTAATGCATTGTATTATAGATGATTGCTCTGATAGATGGTTTGCAACCTTTAGCCAAGGCCTCTCAATACTTCAATGAAAAGCCTAAATTCTGGAGCTTACTGTATAACATTGGAAAGAAGCATGAGGGGCCCTGGATGATAAGTCGGTGATTTTAATGAGATTTTTGGCAAAAAAGAAAAATGGGGCGGTAAGAGATTTAATTTCTCTAAGGCAAAACTCGCTCTAGATTTCGTGGAAAAGATGAAAAATGATGGATTTGGGATCTATTGGCACAACCTTAACGTGGTCAAATAAAAGGAAAGCTTTTGCTCACGTAAAGGAAAGACTGGACAAAGCTAATGAAAATATTGAATGGCGCATGCTGTTTCTATAAGCAGTCTTCTCGATTTTAACGGCGGGAGGGTCTGATCTCTCCCCAATTCTCTTTAATCGAAAAACTACATATGCCAGACTTCCTCACCCCTTTAGGTTCTATAATATGTGTTTAAGGGACCATAGTTGAGAGCAAATCATCATTAATAGATGGAATAAAAATTAAAAAAAAATACTAAAGATAACATAATTAGCACTCTTTCCCTTATAAGTAAAGACCTAACTAAATGAAATAAGAAGTGTTTTGGTAAGGTGGAGTGAAAGTTCGAATCCAAACACTAGAAGGGGCGGAGGCCGCGGGCAGCTTGAATAGGGTAAGCTTAATTTTATACCAATTATACCAAATTTTAACTTTTTTGAAAAAAATGAACACAAGTGATGACTCTAATAAAATGCGGAAGCTATCACCATAAAGCATTCACCATAACACAATGATGTATGGTATAATTGGGTCAATTGCTTACATCCACTCCTGGCTTGTGTTCCTATACCCTACTGGAATTCTACGATCAATCTATGCTTTTCAATAGGTTTAGTAGGTCGTGTTTGGCAATTAACTAGTTAAGTTAAAAGTGAATCCAGACAAGGAATCATATCAAAAGTACACAATTTCAAAATTCTCTTAAAATTTTTCAAAAAAAGTAAAAAAAAAAAAACAACCTTTCAACATTAAAAGACAAAAAACTCCACTTTTCGATACAAAAAGTAAAAAAGATGCCATACCAAACAACTAAAAACAAAACATCATCATAACCCCTTATATTTTATTTTCTCTTGATTTGATGCTTCACCTCACCATACTTCAATTCACCATACGCTATGCTTTTGTAAGCTAAGCAATAACCTCTAAATATGATTTTCAATAGGCTTAGCAATAACCATTACAATATGTTTTTCTAAACTAAGCAATAACCTCTACAATATACTTTTCAATAGCATTAGCAATAACTTTTACAATATGCTTTCCAATGCTACATTTGATACGTACTTTTATTTGTTTACATCAATAGTCAATTTAGGGAGGGTTGAGTGGTTCATGGATGACTGCATTCACAGCACTAACCATTTCCTTGGGGGAAGTAAACCCATCATTTCTCATATAGAAGAGGTGTAGTACTCTGCTCATCCTCCAAAACCAATCCTTACATTCTCTTGGAACCAGACTCCCCTTTGTCTCCAGAACCATCCCCAGCAGCTCTCTCCTAGTACTGTCAATGAGACCTCTCATCTCCCTCATAGCCTCTTCCTCAGTGTAGACACCATGTCCATGAAACATTCGCAATGCCACACCATTCAGTTTACCCTCCTTGCCTTCCCTCTTCAACATAATAGTAAAAAGACCACAAGAATAAGTAACTTGGAATGAGCCATACTAAAGTGTAAGTTTAGTACATGTGGCGCACACACACACTAAAGCAGATTACGAATTGTAGGGCCCATTATGAACAGAGCCATACTTTGTGGTGAGGTATCCCCATTATGAACAGAGCCAGACTTTGTGGTGAGGTATCTCCAGAAAGTTTTGCCCGTTTGGACAATGCCCAAACTGAATTGTATAATTTATAGATTTCTCACATTGGATTTGGGCAGCAGGAAATTCTCAAAATCATTTTAGGATCATCCAATGAACATACTTTCAGGATATGTTCCACATGTAATGGGGCCCACAATTTGGTTGGCCTGAATTGGCAAGCATGGTCTTCGAGTATGTATAGTTAATGAGCATCCAAAGAGTTGAAAGTTATTGAGGGATGACACTGAAGTTTAACCAATCTTAATCATGAATTTAACCTGTGACCATGTGCCTTTTCATTTTACCATCCAATCAACTGCCACCATCAGTTGGTGAGAATTGTCTATGGGTATGAGTCACTGGGCTTCTCTATATACACAATAGGGCTTACGTAATGGTCCCAGTTGAAGTAAACGACAAGTGCTGACACCAAGAGATTTGTTGCTATGTTTTCGTATAGAAAACACATAGCTGAAACATGGATGTCAAAGAATGCCTACCTGGAAGGTTTGCATGTCATTTAGAAGCCGGCCACAAGTACTCGTAAGCTTGAATAGTGTATGGTACTCTGAACATCTAACAAATTCCTCTGGCAGCTTAGGCCCAACGAAATAGAGAGCCGGGAGAACAATAGGCCCCAAGGCAAATGAAACATACGCATTTTTCATGTACTCATCAACTGTTGGAACTGACTTGTTCAGCTGCCACTCTGCCTCTTTCATCACAGATTTTAGCAAATCGAGCCACTGCCACCAGAAACACACAGCTGATGTCACACACACTCAAGCACATAATTAGGGAGGATGCAAAAGATAGATCTCATGATAGACTGGAATGGAGAAACATAATTCAAGTAGATGACCCCAACATAGTTGAGAATAGGGCTTTCACGATGATTTTTTTTTTTTTTTTGGGATGGTGTTGATGATGCAGAAGATAGATCTCACTATTTCAATTATGTGGTGGGTGACATTATGCCCTTGCCGTGAGTATGCCTTCACCCCAAGCTCGTTAACTGTGTGGTAGATTGCAGAGAATATGATCTTAACTTGATCCGAGCATGAAGCAGTCGCTGAATTTCCATCCCACCTGTGGGTCAGCTCGCTCCCAATCATTCATGAAGTTTAAGAGAAATTGAAGAAATCATGTACCATGGGGATGCAACCAAGAAAAACCAAAAGAAACATAAAAACTTACTTTTCAACCAACTGAATAAGGTTTACTAGTTCTTCTCTAGAGCCTCCAATGTCGTAAAAATCATCAACAACAGTGGTGAGCACACCATTTTTTGCCCATGACATGCGAGCATCTGAGAGGTCAGGAGAGAAAAGGGTGGCTGCGGCTGAGAAGTAGCAGTAGGTCAGCTTCTGCCTGGCAAATTTGAGTTGATCCAACCGGTTTTCTTTTACCCACCTGTGCTCAGTGGAAAGAAGAAAGAATAAATTAACTCATAGTATCCTCACTTCTTTTCATCAGTTATAGTGTATGCATGACACAATTGTACCTGTCAAGATGTTCAAGTTCTCCTCGGTAAATGACCTGACAGAAATCAAAATCTTTCACTGCTAATTCTAGGATATCTTTGCTGCCAATGTTGCTGGACCTGAAATGAGTGGCAGAGATCATTGCATCAATAATGACTATAATTACAAAGATGTCTGGAGAGAATTGAAATTCTTATCTACTATGAGCTCACAGAAACGTACCTATAAGATGTGTTCAAAATCTTCTGTTCCTGTACATCGTAATGCTCAATATATCTCCTGTGATAAAGGCGCTCTAAATTGGCATAGCAGGGAAACTTTAAAGCATAATCCACCTGAAAAGTTTTCAAATAAAGGTATTTCAAATTTTGTGTCTTGCCACTGCAGAGGACCAAAGACCTGTTCTGTACAAAAGTGCTCAATTCCATATATCTGGGGCCACTGAATAGGTCATTAACCGCTACACCATGTTAAAGTTGCAGAAGGCAAACCGAGCATCCAGATTCAAGACCTCTACGCCTAATGGACCAAGGATGGGTTCCGCATAGAGAATGTGCTATAGTGGAAGACTCTTGACTCTTGATTGGAGTACATAGTTGAGATAATGCCACAATGGTCCATAAATGAAAGTCAATTGAAGTCCCGATCTGCCAGCTCAGCTGGTAAGGGACATAAAAGTCCTCTAGGGAGAGGCAATGTACCAAGGTTTGAGCCCAGTTGGAATGGAAAGTATCGGCCAGTTGCCTGAAGAAAAATAGGTTTTAACAGGGTAACTTGGAGGGTAGATTAGCACTATCAAAACATATATCAATTGAAGAGATAGGTCCTCCATGTGAAATAGTCCTGCATACTACAGATCACTATAATGAAATAGGATGATGGTGTCGTCCTCGCAACTGTGCGATGGTCGAAAGCATACTGCTATTACTAGAGGTCTTAGTAATGTTGGCTGGTTTGATCATGTGTAATTTTTCGCGAGGTTGAAAAGAGACAAAAGGAAGAATAAGAGAAGAATAGCTATAGGGCTTGTGTCCCTATGGTTGAACATGGATGATCCAACCATGTTTATAGTTTATTAAAATTCTCATAATTAAAAAAAAATAGTCCTAAAATCTAACGGAATTTGCATGGCTTTGGTCCTGTCAAGGATCGATATTCTTGGCTAATATTCTGGGTCTAATCTCACATACGTGAGAATCCCATCTGGTGATCAAAGTGAAACAACAATCTCTGCCTCGATTTTGAGACATACACAAACTCCTAAGTTGCATCGATTTGATCACTCAAACGGTGTCTAAACAAGTGTTTGTCCATGATTTGGTTGGCTGGTCTTAAACAAGGCAGTTCTTGACTTGTCTCTTGGTTTCTGTTAATTCAAGTCAGCCAATACTAGTTCTGAGACCATACATATTGCAATCTAATATCAAAGTGGTATCAGAGTAAGTCCTCTCTGGTGGAGCTGATTTTTGACAAAAAAGGAAGTAAAAAGTGAAAATGAAAGAAGATACTGCAATGCCTCTGAAATCTGCCACTCAAGAAGAGAATTTTGAACTTACGAATGTAGTTAATCAAATGTGGTTAGATATTCAGGCCCTAGCACATACTGTTTGATCAGGACCCTCCAAGAGGATATCAAGACCAATGATATATTGATAATGATCAGAAAAGGGGCTTTAGTAAACCAAGCGATCTTGGCCTAGGATATGATTATTGAGTGTATAATGGCGGCTTGTGATGAGATCTTGACCACAATTACTGTTATCAAAGAAGGGATGCAGCTTTTAGTAGCAAAGATATCTGGATCATGGATACCCTAATTGATCACCATATTTGTTAAGTCAAGAGTCTATCTTCACAATCGAAGAAATTCTTACATTTCATGGTAGAATTAACACCAAAAAATTCCTTAACTAACTTAGCCAGGTCGAGAAAGAGTTTTACTACCAAGTTATTCTAGATCAAAAGCAACTAGAGACAAGGTAGCACTAATTTGGCGGGTTATAGAACGGTTAGATTCAACAAGGGGAAATGATACTTGATAGGATAAAGTGAAAATAAAACTTCAGAAGCCAACTCCATGCAAAAAATGTGGAATTGAATATTTAGCCAACCCGATCTACCACAAAAGAACAAGCATATAAAAGTGGACTACCAACCGTCAACAAGAATATTGTAGACTACTCTCAATGCTCCCTCTGACTTACAAAATCAATCATCCTTACAAAAGCTATGAGAGGTGATCCTCATCAATTTCTCATTCACAAATTGAAAAAGTTTGATCCTCAAGCAGCAATTTGATGGGGAGTATGAAATAATCGAACAGAGCACTATACTGAAATAGTGATCACTGTAATGTACATATATAGGAGATCTACAATAGAGAAAGACAGATATTCTTTATTGTATCTATCTGAGGGTTGGGAAATGGGAATACTAATTTTGGTTATATATGAAGGTTGGGATTACTTATTTCAGTGTAAATAACCATATGCAGAGGTAGCCTCTTCAACTGAAGGACCCACAAATTCAAAAATACCTGTCTTTTGACCCAAGCTACTCCTTTCTCCTTTAACACCTATTATTTCCTACTCAAATCTGAAAAGACTTTTCATCATCATCCATGGTGGTCCTACCTGATCATAGATCACAAACCAGTGCTCACATATATCCAATACTTGGCTAAAGCTCTAAGCCCTGAAAATTCTCCCCTCAATAAAAAAGTGATCAAACTAGTAAGCAACAAAATTCTGCAGTATTGAAATTTGAAAGGACTTGAATTTCATTGGCATATAATGGAAATTACCTCTTTCTTAATGTAATTTTGATATCCATCTACATGCACTGCATCCTTGGATAATTCTCGTTGCAAAAAATGACTAGACCAGGAATTCAGTTTCTCCAAAACTAGTTCTTTTGAGCATGTCATGATTTGTGAAGCTTTGTAAAGCTCTAGAACTGTACTTAAGTCCTTAATATGACATCCCAATGAATCGAAGAAAACCTCTTCTTCAGCAAATTGAGCTAAGGCATCTACAATGCATATTGAAGTGATTGATCTTCTACCCCACTAGTAATCATAAGAAGAAATTATATAAAAAGACAAAAATGGAAACTCTTTGCGCGTAACAATTTGACAACCACTTTAAATGGGGACATTTAGCTTCTTGTTGGCTGGGTCCACTATCAACTCATCATCATTATCATCATTGGAGGCTCATCCCATCAATATGGATTGGTTTAAAGAGAACTACCAATACACTCTTCCGTAATCCACTTGCCACTCCAAATAAAAGAGGGGCTTATGGATTAGGCATCAACCGAAGGTCAGCTGACAAAGGAAGCTATCCCATTAAGTAAAATTATTTTCTACTGCGCATTTCATTGCCTTGGACCGGGTGGCTAGCAGTGCTAATCAGAGCTGATTTTGGTAGACATCTAATCTACTAACCCCTCTTATTTGGTAGAGCCTGCAGCCATGCGGACACCCTCCAACATGCCACCTGGCCCACTTAAATTGAATGCTGGGTCATCACCACAAAGACTTGTCATGTTAGCGTGACTCAACAAATAAATAGATAAAGCAATTTCATAGCCATGTACCAAAATTTCAAAAGCCACAAATTTTCAGTCAGGTAGTACCTGAAGAAATGTTGTATCCATTCATACGTAAAAGCCGGAATGCCATGGCAAATGTGGAAACGTCTAAATATATTTCTTCATCATGCTGCAACCAGCACCTGTTCCTCGTATCAGTATTAATATTTTACTTTTAAAAAAATGGAAATTCAGTAGTAGTTTACAAATCTATCATTAGAACTCACCTATATGTTTCATCCAATGTGCCTTTTATTTCTTTGCTAAAATGTCGAGCAATTCCTAACTTTTCAAGATTGTTAATCATATGGAGTTTGGCATATTTATCTAGAGGATAAGTGCTGGGAACTGAAATGGACACAGTCAGAATCAACTGGAATTAGAAGATCACCAAAAAAAAGTATAGCGCCCCAGGACTTGGCATCTTAATGAGGCATTGTGTATCCAAAACAATGACCTGATGGTCCTACAACACAAGGTATGCCCCAAAGCAGGTCCGAAGACTAATTTCATCCTTCATCCTTTGACTTTAACAAAGAACCAGGATAGCGCCTAGGACTTCGCAAGTTTGCATATTGCTGAGGCAGCGTGAATAGAGCAGGTCCAAAGACTAATTTCATACTTCAACTTCTGGCTTTATTGATCTCTGCTACATCCTCCATCTATTTATAGTTCATTAGTTGCAGATATTAGATATTCTAGACACAGATTTTTCGTAATCTCCATCTAAGGTAGGACCATCAGATCAGCTGTCTGGATTACCAAGCCATGGGTCTCAAAAATAAGATTATGGAAACAATAGGGTACTAGTTTACCTGCATTGCCAAAAACTTTTAAGAGTGAACGCAAGTACTCTAGACACTGACCATCCTTAAGATGGGTCAGAGCAGCTGCAATGGTGGATGGTGAATTGAACAAAGATCCATTCTTCCTCTGATATTTCATCACCTCCTTCCAATCCTGTAATTTTCCCAGTCCTTCTGCAACATACGCAAGATAGACTTTTCCTCCCTCGCTCCCAGAATTTCTGAATGAAAGCAAAAGCAAATATTGTGTGGCACATATTAGTAATTTTGTAAGAGTAAATTTTAGAAGTTCGGGTGGGGGGTGGGGGAGGTGTGGGGGGTGGGGGTTGGGGAAAGCATCTCACCAACAGTATAAAATGCAAGCATATCAAAATCCTTAATCAGAAAAAGGTTTCCTGAAATACATCATGGAAGATCCAACAACATATAATAAAATTTGCAAGTACCTCATGCATCCTAGGTCTCATGGATATCACTTCCTAATGTTCCAAGTGATACCTTCAAGACTTCGTATTAAATTCTTATTAGAGGAGAAGATGGCAATAGCTACTGGTGACACTGATTAATCACTAAGATGAAAAAATGGCCCCAAAAATAAAAGGTGCATGTGAATGTTTTTAAAATGATCATCACTAGCATCTCATGCCAATGAGTACAAGTCAGAGTCTTTTAGGGACTCCATCAATATGCCAGCTATTTGGCATTAATTGTGGACATAAGATTTCAATTTCAAGCAAGTTAACCTTGTTATGGCAGTCTTTAGTGATAAAAACGGCCTAGCCATGAAAACTATTGGAACTACTCTCTTATACCCAACCCACAACTTAGTATAGTGTCGCTGATACCTAATCCATGATTTAAATAATGACGATAACTTGATAATGCAAATTAATAACAAAAAATAAGGAATGAAAAGAATCACTAAACGAAATGGATTGGGTATATTCTACAAGTTGGGTCGAGTTAAATGAGTTGGCCCAAATTGAATGAGGGTTTCGCGGGTAGGTTCAGGTTGAACCACATCAGGTGCAGGTTGAAGCTACTTGACCTATTTTAAAAATGGGTCACATATGAGTTGAACTTCAACCGATAGACACCCCTCATCCACCCAACCAATTTTGACCCGACCCGACCCATTTGTCGTCCCAATGTGTTTCTATATATATGAAAAATCCAAGGGCTTTGCAAGCTAGAACAATGACAGAGGGAAAACTTGGTGTTTGGCAGCCAACGTCAGGCCTATTTTGGCCGAATCCCAAAATGGTTTCTTGCAACGGTGTTTATGGCAAAGCCGAGCCGAACTGAGGCATATCCAGGCCCAACCCAACTTTAGAAATATAGGCACATATTCAGCCCAAGCCCGACACAGGCCGTAGGTGCTTAGCCTGAGCCCTGGCCACCTCGAACATGTTAGGCACGAGCCCGCCAATTTATTCAATTGGACCCAAGCTCGATTAATACTAACAATTAAAAAAGACGTAGAGATCTTGAATTCAAATAAAAACAATCTTATATTCAATTACAATTATACAATTAACATTAAAACAAAGAAAAATATATTCTTCATGCCTAGTACATGTCACATTAAATTCGAGCAGGGCTGGGCTTCGGACTTTCTTTCCCTTATTCAAAACCTGGCCCAAATTTTTAGATCTAGGCTCGATGTGAGTACTAAACCTAAGGTCCAAACCCGACTCAAAGCAGGCTAGACTCAGGTAGCCCGAGCTGGTGGGTCCCTGAGCACCACTATTATCTCGTCCCCCAAGCCACTCAAACTCATTGTAAGCACATCTAAGGTTCCTTCAAGCACAGAAGGCTATGACTACAAGTGCATTCAGAGATGATATGAGCACTACATTTGGAATAGGAACAAGTATTTCTCTTTTTGCAATTGCAAGCAATAATGCCCAAAACCTTTACACTTGTAGCTAAATGTTGCAAAATCTTTGCCTTTGGTGTTAGTGATCAGGGCAAATGTATCTTTCATAATAGCTTTCGGGAGTGATAGATCTTGATTGAGAGAGGATTGGGACTGCAACCTCAATTCCTCTTGTAATACTTCCTGGATACAGGTGTCAAGATCAGGAGTAGTTTCTCAATTCATAAGTTCTGCTTAAACAAATTTAAATTCTGGGAAGAGATTCATAAGAAACTGATTTACATGAGATTCTGTCTGAACATGGAAGACATCAGTAAGAGAATGTCAGGCGGACAACCGATTAGCCTCTGGAATACATGGGCCAAGAAACTGGTCCAATTAGAAGATAAGGAGTTGCAAAGCTGCCAGTAACGTACCTCAGTATTGATTTTAGAGATCGACAAGATTTGGAGAAATTGGATGGTTGCAATGAGAAATAGTCTATAAAACTGCCAGCCGAAGAATCCCGTCAAAATCACTCAAATGAAGCTTGAAAATTTTGAAAATTTTCTTTAAATATGAAAGGACCTGGGCGACCTAGATGGTGTCAAGATCTGGTGAACTGGACTACAACTGTGGGCCTGAAGCTCATACTAACTGATGACGTTCGTGACTGTTAGAAGAAACGAAGCACCTCAGAAGAAATGAAACACCTCATACTTGATGTGGACAATCAGAGAAGCTTCTGACCAAGCTGCTATTACAACACAATTGGATAATCAGGCAATCCAAACCAATATGCACAAACAATTATACCGATCAGATCTTCGCTCTAATTGTAAAATGAGGCTAGGGAATCAAAGAGAGGGATGTGATCATTAACTGAGATGGCACAGAGTGATGGATCAAGAGCTGGGCTGTGGTACTATCATAAAGTTGAGAGATGGAGTAATGATGATTCAGATATTGCCTTGGGGTTTTCCCAAATGATCCTATGTTATATAATAAGCTCTGCTTCACTGCTTTCATTTGGAACGTGTGGAAGGAGAGGAACTTTCACATCTTTAGGAGCTCTTCTCAACCTTGGCAATCCACTCTTCATAATATTCTCCAGCAGGTTCGCGCGAGGGCGATTTATCTAAACCTGACGTCTCTTTCTCCTATGCTGAAACCTGGGATTTGCCACCTACTATCACATCTCATGCTACTAAGGACTGCACCTTGATTGGTAATTGGAATTTCTTCATTTGCTCTTAAGAAGGGAAGTCTGTTGGCAAGCTGAGGTCTTCCCAAAAGCAGGTAGCTTGGGTCAGATCTGTATCAGAAGAGGATGATGTCCAAATGGTCTCCATCCTTATCAGTGAAGTTCCCAAAGTCATGGGCAGGGATCATCTATGTATCTTTACTGAGAAGAACTCTGTTAGAAACTCTTTAATTGAACCAAACCTTTCACCATGGAGATAACGGTTTCACGCCAAAAGAGTTCTGCTTCTCTTAGCCTCTATCAACTACTCCTTTAGTTTTGTAGTGTCTTTGGCAAAGAAGCTCTGTTCTGGTCTAAGATTGCCAAAAGAAATTGGGCTACTGCTGATTGATGTGGAGGTCAGCAGTAGCATCTGGCTTTTCCTCCCCTTCTATTCTATTTTGCTCACCCCAATCTGTGGGCTTTTTTTCTTGTAGGCCTATAGGCTGTGGGTTTTTAATCCCATTTTTGCTTCATGTTTCCCTCTGTTGTAGCCCCTAGCTAACAACGTTTGGAAACAGGTTCCCATTTTTGCTGTATTTTGATATATTTGTTTAAAATATACCAATCTTGCCCTGTAATATTTTATATATCATAATAACAGTAGGGATAAGGATAGAAGAGCATGAGAGCATTTTTTGAAAATCAGAATCATATCGCATATCGTTCATACCCATGAATCGAATCAAATCGAGAATCTTATCACGAATTGTAGGAATTTTTTTTATTTTTCTAATAAATGTTTTTTAAAAAAAGGTAGTTATTCATAATCTATCCATTTTCCCATTCTTAGCCGTATAAATACAATGACAAATAAGTCTCTTAGATAATCATCTAAAGAACATCATGTCATATTAATATATAATAAATGGCGTGTAAATAGTTAAATAAGTTTAAGGTATCAATATATATATATACATTTTGTTATCTTTAAAGAAAAAATTAAACCGAAACCATCAATCTTACACGGTAGGACAACTCTTGAAGTTAAGAAAGTGTTTATAAAGTTAAAAACCAAAAAAGATATAAAAGAAAACGAAAAAGAAGATATAGACAAGCCCCATTCATTCAGTCGAACACTTTAATCAAATGCAAGCTCTTTTTTCATCTCTAAAACCTCCCCGAAGCCGCAAAATTTCTCAAGAGATTTTGTTAACTACTAAATGGCCTTTTAAAGCTAAAAACGCTAAAAAAATTAAAGAAAGAGAGAAAGATCAAAGATCAAAGATTATTAATATTAATTGATTGGTTGCAACTATGCTCGCTTAGCCAAATCGCTTGAATTATAATAGTCAATGAGACGAGTATAAAATCGTAAGATTCACACCTGAATCCTAAGATTCATCTGTAAATGGGATTCGTTGCATAAATATGAATCGTTTTCATTAAGATTCAGGATGCAAATTGTAGGATTCTAATAACAATGGACAAGAGATAGGATCGATCAGCCAAGAAACTAAGGATTGTTGCTATTGTTGGGCTATTCGGGCCAACACCAGATGGGCCAGTGTATGGTTCTGTCAGGGTCTTCATTAACCAATGAAACATATACAGAATATTCAAGTTTAGGATTTCCATGAGGAAGCATATTGAAGGAAAAAAGGAAAGAAAACAAAGATTAGTTAATCCATGGAAATAATGGAACACTTGATCCACTGTTCAAATTTAAACCAAAAGCAGTTTCACTAGAAAAATTAGCCAAGTCTATTAATTTTTCTATTAGCAATTGCTCCCTTGCCCACCTAAGCTAGCAGGCACCTCCAAAGTAATTGACAAAAAAAATTTATTTTATGGTACCTTAAAGATGAAAATATCTTAAAACAAATTGAAATATAGGGAATAAGACTGAGCTACAGAAAGAGAAATTAACGAGAGGAATTAGAAATTAAAGTACATTAACTACAGTACTCTATTTCAGTTTATTAGCGTACACATTTAGAAGCACATCAAAATTTTATAAATATAAAAGTGAAGGTAACATAGACGAATATTTAGAAGAGAAGAAGATGAATAAGTAAATTCTGTACCTTCGAAATTCTAAATCTCGCTTATGAAGCATGGCATCTACAGAAACTGGATTTAAGGGGAGATTCAAGCCCATATTTTCTGCATATTCAATCATACCAGGGAATATGACATCAAACCCAATCGGAGTATACTGCCTCTCATCAGAGGTGGACACAAAGTTAGATCCAATAAAGTGGAGACCTGTCCACAAGGAAGAAGAAAACTGCATCAGAATCTTACAGATAGAAACAAGTGGCATGAAGAAGGGTCATGGCATGATTACCCTTTTCAACATGTTCTTTTCCAATGCTCCATCGTTTCAGTGCAAGTACACAAGCTAATGTAGAGGACAGAGCATCTTTAATTAACAATGGATGATGATGAGGAAGGCCCCATGAGCCATTGGAAAGCTGATTCTCCAGTAACCAATCAACGCACTCAGGGAAACATGGAAGTTGTGGAGATTTCGAAGAAGGGACCATGGCTACCCAAGCAGTGTCATAGGAAGAAGCCGTGAGTTCAACCTTTAAGAACATCTCCCTTATTCTTTCCTCGAGTCCTACGGAGCACTACATGTTGATTCCACTCATTCTTTAAACATACATATATCATTATGAAAATATAAAAGCACACATGAATGTGCGTGCGTGCGTGCGTGCGTGCATGTGTGTGTGTGTGTGTGTGAGAGAGAGAGAGAGAGAGAGCCAGAGTTTGGCATACCACTACGGCACTGCGGGTGCTTTCAACCATCTGTGATGCAGGAATCCTGCTGACTGCTTGAGGGAAGAAAAGAAACACTTGTACAGCATAAAAATAGGATAATTCTAAAAGGAAAACAAATACAAACAACTGCATTGCTAAAGCACATTTAAAATGAAAATAGAAAAGAAAGGAATCATGAAACACAATGAGCAGCTGAAAACATGAAGTCCAACATCAGCAGGGAATGGGATGGAGCAACCTTGACACTGAGGTACAGATGGATTCAACTTACATTTCTTTTAAGGATTTTATCATATGAAAGGATGGTTCAGTTTACCTTTCATGAATCACATGGTGCCTAGTGAAGATATTTGATGAGCAAAACTGATTAGCAGTCAACTCAAATTACCATGTTGCAGGATGATTATTTCAGTTCATAAATATAATTTAGTTAGATTGGAATGGAGAAACAGAATTCTTGTAGCCAACCCCAACATAGTTGGAACAAGGCTATGACGACGACGACGATGATGGTGATGGTGAAATATATTTTAGTTACATAACCATTTAAATCTAGCATAATGTCTTTGATCATAGTATCCTCAACAACAAACTTTCAGCATGTCTTACGAGTAACAGTTTCCAGTTGTAGAAGATTAAGATTCACTTGCAAATCCCAATGAATAAAAGAATTGTGAACTACGAACCAAAAAAAGTGAGTGCAATGTATATGGCATGTTTTGATGAACTTGGCAACTTTGCATAAACAAAGTAGGGAAATATTCAAGTGAGAACTAGTTCTCACCTATTATATGAGAACTTTTTTACGGGGCCCAACTAGCAACCCATCTAAACCTAGCAATTAATAGGAAACCCCCCGATAGTCATTAATCCCAAGGATTGGGACACATTCGAATGGAATAAACCGTTGGATCGAGGGTTGAATATTTTTTTGAATATTAAGCCATTAAACTTTTGGGCCACGGATGAAAGGGTTAGGAGCATGGGTTTGGTGTCAAACTTGATACTTGAGGTGATCTCACATAGATCTTTCCATCCACTTTGGTCGCATCCCCAAATGGAGCCCACAATTGTGCCCCACAAAAAGGTTCTCACATAACAAGTGAGAACAGTTCTCGCCTGAATATTACCCAACAAAGTATATTGTCTACGAAAACAATTTCAATAGTAAAAAATCAGACAAAGCCATAATTACCAAACTGAAGAACATACAAATTTAGCTGTGACTGCAAAGAGTAAGGTCCATTTGTGAACTTGATACTGATTTAAGAATTCTAAGCAATTATTCTACCAAAGAGGCTAACAATGAAAGATTAAAGGTGAAGATTCGCAAAGGGCTATCAAATAGTTTCCTCTCTGATATGAAATGATTACTCTCTCATCACCATGTTCATAATATCACAGGGAAGTAATGGTCCCATCTACTCGATCTTAACCTTTCACCATCACTTCTTTAATACAAATTCAGTAAAAAGAAACCCTTTTACAATAAATTCCTAGGAATTCAAACCAAGTGTGAAAAAAGCCTGAAACCCAGCAATGAAGAAAGATACCAAAGCGTATGCTCCAACACTCAAAGAGAAGGAACTACATGACCATCTGGAAGAGACTGTTACACACTCAAACATACATCCACCTTACACAAGGCATATATATGGCCCCATCCTGGCTCTCCAGGTTGTTAATGTACCTAAGACATTTCCCATCGGGAATAGACCAAAATTCACATTGATTTGATAATCTTAACCATCTGATTAGAGGAATTTTTTTCCTTTCCTGCTTCAAACTGTTAACAACTTTTCTAACTGCCCATTTGATTCCAATCAAAGTGACTTTTTGCCTATGCTCCACCTATGCAATTTGAACAGCATGTATCCATGTGTACAAATGCCAAAGGTGGATGTCTATGGAAACAGTGTGCTGCACCATAGACCCTAAGGCATATAATCCATCCAGAACAAGGGAACAAAAGACCAAGATCAATATTAAGGGACTTAACTGAACAACCAAAGGTAGCAAAACTAAAAAGCAAAGGAATAATGAAATCAATCTGAAATGCTTCAAAAAAGAAAAACCAAGCAGATAGACAATTCTAACATGGAGTAAACGGATCAAGATAACAAACAACCAACCCCATAAAGGGAAGGCCAGTCAGAGTAATGGCAATGAAGAACGGGGCATTAAAAACATAAGAAAAATCCATACACCAAATCATCAAATAACAAAAACCAACCCCATAAAGGTAATGAAGAAGGGGGTTATTAAAAACATCAGAAACCCACCCCATCCCCCCAAAAAAACCATCCCCCAACACCCAAAAACATCAAAAAGAACTACTAAAACAACAAGAAAAATCCCAACACCAAATCATCAAATAACAAAAACCAACCCCGTAAAGGGAAGGTCAATAAGAGTAATGAAGAAGATGCTAAATCCCAAGGCCAGTACTCATCATAAGAAAGTAAAAGCTAAATCCAATAAGTTAATAGCCAAGGCCAAAACTCATCATAAGAGACAAGAGAAGGAAATCCAACAACAAAAATGGTGTGAAAAAAGAACACCCCAACAACTAAAAGTAGGAAAAATGGCAGGCTGTTCAAGAAAGTAGAGACAAATGCCACAAGACAAAGAGACCCAATAAAAGCGAGTGAGAAAGAAAGAGAGAGAGACCTGAATCAGACAGACTCCACAATCTTTTGGGTTTGGAGAGGACATTTTTTCGGTGCCCAACAAACATGATAGAGATCTTGGTTGAAAGGGATTTTTGACGCTTTCGAATTGGATGGGAGAGAAACAGAGGGTCAGAAATTCAGGAAATAGAGTCTGAGAAGTGAAATGGTGGGAAGAGGTCTCAAATAGGAAATGGAATTTTGGAGACGCCGGACACATAGGTCCCGATGCTGTGTCAGTCACACAGATTCTGTTGGGCCTCTCTGACTTATCTTTCTAGGGTGCATCTAAATACAGATAATTTTTTGCTTCACACATATGTACATTTTTCGAAGTTGATAGGGATGTCCCCCGGCCGGCTCGCCGGAGACATTACCACCACCAACATTGACTAGACTAAATGCACCCATCCTACTGCACATGTCTTTTCACTCCACATTTCTACGAGCAGGATGGTGAAGCGGTGAAGATGGTCATTTCAACTCAATCAAGGTCACATGCAGTGAAAAGACTACAGTCAACATGATCATTTCAGCTCAAAAAACGACAAAGACAATTAGTACAAATGCATGCACCTACTGCAGTGGACCACCAAGACACTAAACCTAAAGAAAAAGTCTAGACACCCGACTGGGACCCCGGATCCCATGGGGTCCGTTGGATCCCAGCCTCCCCTTAGTTCCAACGGACCCCAGGGGAGCCCGGGCTCCCGATCAGGCTCCCCATCGGGGTGTGTAGCTGGACTCGAACCTAAAAGGGACCACATGCATTAGCCATGACATGTAGTTAATGTCCTGTCTTTTTTGGTAAGCGTAGCTAATGGCCTTAAGCTTCAGCCTAAAATCATCCACAGCTTTTGCGGGTCCCACAATGGGATTGGGACATATATTTGATGGGCCCATGTTAAGCCTAGTTGGTACCGGCATGGAGTGGATTCCACTTACTTTTTTTTTTATTTTTTTTTGGTAGAAGGGTTTCCACTTATTTGATCCATTGGAGTAGACCATAAAATTAAGAAACACAAAAACCAAACCCCCACCTCCAAATCCGATAGTTTTATTTTATATGGTCAAAAACACCCTTGATGTACGGTGATCAGCACTATTTTTGTGTGGTTGGCGACAAATGCATGAGACCCATTTTCTCTGTCACGGATTCTTTTGTTAGTTGCATCATCTTTCCGAAGGTTTCCAAAAGCGATGAACAAAAGTTAGAAAAGAAGCGTCCCCTCTGAAACCGGAGTCCCATCATGCATGCGCGTATGATAGAGATGTCAGACTGGCCCGGCCGGCCCGACCGTGCCACGAGCAGGGCCGGCACGGCCCGCCAGGGAAATACCCTGGCACGGCACGGCCCGCTATGGGGCGGGCCGGGCCAGGCGGGCTAGCGGAGCCAAGAGAAGTAAGATTTGGTTTGTTTATGAGAATATTTCGTAGAACATCAATACCATCTGTTATATTCTTAAGGAGTTGGATTTTTAGACGTCCTCTAAGGTTCAAACCTTGCAACTCTCCTATGCCACTGCATGCAATCTCATTGGTCCAACCCACAATGAAATCGCTTAATTCTTGGAGGCAGCTCAATTGCTCCATCTTTGGGCGCATGTGAGTTAATTTATCACAATGACTTATATCCAAACATCTGAGGTTGGTCAATTTGCTCATCTCTTTGGGTAACTCACAAAGTTCTGTACACCGTATTAGTATCAAAGTTTGTAAATAGCAGAGGCTAGTCAACGATTCAGGTAACATTCCAATCAGAGTGAAGGAGAGATTGAGGTACCTTAGATGTTGGAGATTGCCCAGGGAAGTACGCAACTGCTTCTCAACTTCCTGTTTATCTTTTATCATGAAATCCAATGCTCTCAAACGTTTAAAAAGCCCTACATCACAAGGAAATTGGCAGGCGACTTGTTTTAACATGACATGTGTCCGTAGCATTTGAGCTTTGGGTAAGGAGGCAGCCAGAATTCCCAACCCATTAGAAGAGACATGACGAATCCTTGGAGAAATTTCTTTTGACTTGCCACTGTGTTCACCACGATATTCATTTTCCATTACAGAATGTGCTAGATCATGCATTAGGTCGTGCATCACAATGACTTATATCCTATTTTTTTCGAAATATGAGAGTTTCTTAGCAAAAAAGGAAAAAAAAAAAAAAACCAAGATCACGAAAAATGTGTGTGCTCAAGCTTGAGCATGGCCTTTTAGGTAATTTGTCACGATATACACTTCTTACGTAGAAATATTCGAGGGTTAAAGACTTAGGGCATCTTTGTATAACCCATTTCCACGGAAAAGGTACCCCTTTCCTAAAGAAAGGGAGTTTTTCACGCGTTTGGTGTAACAAGAGTATGCGGAAATGGTTTTCCGCCACGTCAGACTTTTCACCATCAAAGCCAAACGAGTCATTAGGGCTCATGTGAGACAAAAGTGGGCCCTGAATGAATTAATTCATAATTTAAGCTGGTGTGAGCATGATTTGGCTGATGTGAATGGGATTTTGATGGATGCATGGTACCGTAATACGTAGGATTTCCAACAAATAATTTGGTTGGCATGATACCACACACTTTTTAAGTGGATGATGTGACATTGATCCAGAGCATGGCACGAAATCATAGACGATTTTTCTAACAGACGGTGATGAGATTTTGGAAAGCTTTCCAAAATGTGTTCAATCATGTCGGTAGGGAAAAAAGATCCACTCGATTGCCTGATTTGATGTGTGGTCACTAAACTCTATGTTCGGCTACACGTGGTCACAGCACTTGGGTCAAGTGACACAAGTTTTAAAAAGCGTGCATCTGCATTCAGCAAAAATGCATCTTTATTTAGATCTAGTCATCTCTTTATTATCGTGTTTGTTATTTTCTTGTTAATAATACCCTAGTTTGTAGGGATTGAATTGTCCTTCCTCTGGTTAACCACGTTTGTAGGTAATATATAACGTGGCTGCAGTTTGTTATCATTTCTATTTGTAAAAAGGCGATATAAAGCCAAGGTTGATTCGTTAATAGAATAAGCTTTTGAGCACCAAACTCTTGCTGATCTGAACTTTGCACTACCTCCACTCCGAGGAAATATTTCATCCTCCCAATATCAGACGTATCAAATTCTCGCTTCATTGAACTTTTGAACTCTTCCAACATCTTCTCATCATTCCCTGTAAAGATAAGATCGTCCACGTACAAGGGGGTTGAGACCCAAGTGAGAGCCTACAGACATATAGAAAGACAGCCCACATATGTGGAAAGGGAAACCCTCACACACAAGAAGAAAGCTCGTACAAGTGGGAAGGGAAGCCCGCACACGCAGAAAAAGATGGCGTACCTAAGGTTTGAACCTTAGGCAACCAGGTGAGAACGGTCATTCGTCACCACTCGGGTAAGGAGTCGTTCTCTACTCACATGAATAGTTGGTAAAACCATTTACACACCTCTCTTGCGAAAGACACTAGCATAGTCTCTACATGGTGATTTTTGCTCTTATGGGCCCCATCAAATACCTTATATTTTTTTATCTTGTTGGCCCCATATTTGTAATAGAAACCGTTCAATTTGTTTATTGAAATAATATGTTGAAGCCGATTGTGTTTAATCTTCATAGATTTTGAGTAATTTGTTAAACAGTCACAGCCTATTAATCTAACTTTTTGGGCTTCTATGGGGCATCAATTCATTATTTAAATATTAAATATTCTTTCATTAATTAGTAAACATCTAGAGAAATAGTTTCGTCTCTTAATTCTTCATGGATTTTGAGAAATTTGTGTGAAAGACCCAAACAAATCTAAAGTTGTTGGATATACTAATTTATTCATGTAAAAATGATGATTTTGGCAAACATGGTAATGCTGTTCACATATATAACATTTGAATCTATAAATGTTACATATGTAAAACTCATTTTCCTATCACATGTGTTAAAGGTAAACAACTTTTAAAGGATCCGGAACATTCAGATTCGAAACTAAATTTTTATATGTTCCAGTCTGAGGAACCAAATCTGTGATGGTTACATTCAGATTTTATAATTAAGGCGAGCACTAGTGCTCAGCAGAGAGGGATCCATATGGGAAAACCTCCATCGGGCACTGGTGCTCACATTAGCTCCATACCTAGTGGGCCTACTTTATGATCCCTCTGAGTGGACCATAAAACAGGGACCCCCTCATAGTCATCTATCATAAGTTTGGCACCCATCCAAATGGACTGGATCATAAGATAGACTTTACACTCATTTGGACAGTGAAAACTTGTGGGCCTTTGATCAAGTAGCTGGGATGATGATCTAAGCTTCCACCACCATACAGAGGGCCGCTGAGGGGTCCCATCCCTGGGTGGGCCCTAGGTGGGCTCCACAAGGACCGATGCTCTGCAAAGGGAGACTGTGACGCCCCGGAGTCCCACATCGACTATAGAGTGAATGGGGTTATATGTAAAGTTTACACCCTTACCTTGCATGAGGCCTTTTAAAACCGTGCGGCCCCGGAAAACGTAAAAACTCCGAGGTTAAGCGTGCTCGGGCGGGAGCAGTACTAGGATGGGTGACCTCCTGGGAAGTCCTCGCGCGTGCACGTGGGCCAAAGCGGACAATATCATGCATGTGTGAAGGGTGGGGCGTTACAGAGACCGTATATATATATACATACATACATACATACATACATATATATATATATACACATACATATATGGGAGGTGCTCTTGTGAGAGACACTTTCACCTTACTATGAGAGATAAAGGTGGGGGCCCTCACATTTAAGTTGTTGATATTGGATATGGATGTGGGGGCTCCCACCTTATCTCTCATTGTAAGGTGATAGTGTCTCACAAGAGCACCTCCATATACACATATACATATATATATATATATATGTATGTATGTGTGTGTGTGTGTATATAAATAGTCATTATCCTATGCACAAGGTGCACATGGAACCTACAGGTTAACCCACTTCAGAATGGGACCTAGGGGGATTTGAAGATTACGTTGAAGCGCTCTTATGTATAAAAGAAATCAGCCCCATCTAGTCATCCTAACCTTATCATCTGGGGGCCACAAATCTAGTCCATTCGGATTGGTGTTCAATCGATCCAACTGTCGAGTCGATCGGGATGAGTGCAAACCCAAGGGGCATGTGCACTAAAGGGGTTGGGTTTTTCTTCCCACTCGAATGAACCATCAAGAAAGCCCCACTACGGGTGCACACCTGGTACAAGGTGTGCATATAGGATAATTGTCACATTATATGTATATGGAAAGACTTCAGGTGAGAACCACATGCCTAAATGCCTATTTGGCCCACCTGGTGATCCATTTGAGTGGACACTAAAACAGGGACACCCTGATAGTCACAGATCCCAAGTTTTGCACCATTTCATTGGACTAGATTGTTGAATTGACTCCACACTCTTTTGAATGGGAAAACATGTGGGTTATTGATCAAGTGGTTAAGATGATAATCCGAGCCTCCGTCACCATACACAGTTATGTGGGTGGGGGAGATCTTTCAATACCCATGGATCTCATCCCCATATAAGGCCCTAGGTTTGCCCCACAAGACACAATGCTCACTGTGGGCCCGCCTAGGGACTCACATTGTAATGGGGCCAGGGGAATTTAAAGATCTAGTTGGGGCCCTCCTATGTGCAAAAAATAACAACCCCTTCCGATCATCCTAACCCTATCTTCCACTACCATAATTCTAGTCTATTGGCATGGGTGTATAGTAGATCCAACGATCCAGTCTATTTGCATTGGTGCATACCTATGGGGCGTGTGAAATAAGGGGGTTCTCATGTGGTCCACTCAGTTGGACCATCAGGTATGCCCCATTGTGGGTATGCACAATCCACACCTGGTGGATAATTTTCATTATTAAAGGCATATATAGCTTGAGCTATATTCATATTCACCAATCTACTTAGTTTGAAGCATACTTCATTAAATTCCCCCAATTGTATTTTTAAAAAGTTCAATTTGAACATCTTTTTATGTAGTGATACAAATGCACTCCATATCTTTTTTTGGATCCAAATCTAGAACCAGATCATTTTTCTAAGTTGATGCTGGATCCAAATATAACACGTACATGGGTCCTCGGACGAGGACTCAAATTCAGATCTATAAAGCCGGATCCAGCCATGTAAGATGCTATGTGTTGGACAATTGGGTCAAAACCAAACTAAGGTATCTTTTTTTGGATGATTCTAATCAAAGTATGTCCAATGTATTTGTCATCTGTCTGTGATTTCTTTTTCAAATATTCAAAAGACTGTAAGGTATCTTTTTATTTATTTTTTTTATTTTTTCCACCGTTCCTTGTAACAGGATCTTCTTTTATCTTTTATCGTTGTACCTCAAAAGCTGGTATGCAAAAGCCTGATGCTTCATTCAAATGATAGCAGTAGAGAGTCTATAACTCAATATTGTATTAAGTTGTTGGCCAGTCAATTTCACTTTTAAATGAGGTGGCTAGTGTCGATTCGTGAATCATGGTTAAGATTTTTATCTCTCATAAAAACCTCCCATATGAATATTTTGCTAACCTCTATTGAAACTGACACTAGAGGATACTAGATCTGAAAAAGATGGAAAAAAAAAAAAGCTTGAACATAGCTCTCTTATGAAACTAGCTTAAAAATTGGACACAAATGTTGGATATTTTCTGAAAAAAACCAAAAATTTTAAAATAAATCTCAAGAGGCACTTGAGAGTTGATTGTGCCTTATTCAAACATATTTCAAATTTTATATTTTTTAAAAAACTTTTTTGTGCCCTTTGAATGAGATGTGTCTAGGTCATTCATTAGTGGATGTGACCCGCCCATTTTCAAACGCTTAAAAATTGGACGCAAATTCTTAAAATTCTCCCTGAAAAATAAGTAGGCTGATGGGCAGGCTAAAAAGGTGGGTCTAATCCTATGATACTTAAAAAGCATCAAAGGCTCATTGTGTTCATCACAAAGGGATCGGCATGATAATTTACATAAGAAGGCTAAATCCAACTTAAATATTATGCATAACAGCTAAGGTCCCATTTCTCTAATTTGTATTGATTATTTATTTTTATTCAAGATGCTTATATGGATGGAAAATGTTCTCCTACGAACAGACTGCATATTATTTACTTGTAGTCCAGCTAGTGGACCCGCTTTAATGCATATCTATCAGTGGGATATGGGTGGCTGGAAATGTCTCATTGTAGATAAGGGTCAGCCAAGAAAGCAGCCTCGTTAGAGTACCCTAGATGTTAATTTAACATCCTAAAATTTTAATGATATTTATTGTTACTAGATTTAATCCAACAGTGAATGTCGGTCCATGAGTGTAAAATCGGGCCTTATGCCTAATCATGTGATGGAAAGGACGTCAGAAGGGCCTGCAGTGGTCTACATGGGCCTAAGTGGGCCCCACAACGCTGACTACATATGCAGCCGTCTTACTAGGATTCCTATATAAATTAGAAATATTAGAAATATGACTTTTTTTTATGCTAAGTTGAACTATTGGACCATTGAGTAACTTGAGTTGAAACGCCCTAGTGGCAAGAGTGTCTTCTCTCACATAGCTGACCAAGATTTCGCTTTAAACTTGAAGACTCAGGGATTGATCCCATCCCTGGGCTTGCGTGTAATACTAAAGTTGCCAACACAACTCAACCATGAGTGTGTTGGCCAAACAAGGCCCTCTCAACAATTGACAAGCGTTGGATCATTTCTACCTGGCCCTGTAAACGACCCTAGCTAATTGTTGGTTCACTCTTAGAGGAGGTCGATTGGGTCTGGAAAAAGTAGGGGTGCACAAAAAATCCGTTGATCCGTAAATTCGATCCGATTCGCGGATTTTTATCCGATCCGAAGGTAAACAGATTGGTGACGAATTGAAAATTTTGTAATCCGTTAACAACGGATCGGTGGCAGATTTCACCCTTAATCCGCGGATTCAATCCGATCCGATCCGATGGCATTAAATATAAATTAAAAAAATACGGGGTTTAAATATAAATTAAGATGTCTAAATTTACAATAAGAAAAAAAAATTATCACGTCAAAATGTAATTTTTTCATAACATGTTTGATATTTTTCTTTTAACATTAGATTGAACGGATTAAACGGAGGACCGGATTGAACGGAGGATCGGATCGGATTTTAACAGCAACAGATTGGTGGTGGATTCCAAATCTATCAATCCGTAGGTAACGGATTTGGCCCAATCCGCACCAATCCGATCCGTGTACACCCCTAGGAAAAAGGGTCCATGGGTTTTTAATGGGTGATAATGTGGCTCAGACGAGTGAATGTTGTTAGATTGTATGACCTCAATCCAGTGGATAATACAGATAAATTGATTTATTTCATTAATTAATTTATATTTTCATGCTTTATTCATGAGATGGATGGTATTTTATTCTATGTTTGCACATGACCAATACAAAATGACATGCTGGTTCATGAGATGAACCGAATCCCACAAGTATATTATATGTGATCCATGTGTTTGGATGAGATCTACATACAAGAGATATATATCACAAATTTTATATATTTAAATTGGTTCACAGCCAGTGATGAGATTGAGCATCTCATCTGATATGGCTGCAGTACTGTGATCACCATGAGATAGTGTGATGTGTCTCGATCATCAGAGTATAAGACTATGGATCATTGTACTGGTACATTGGATGTACGGAAGGATCATGAGTAGCACCTTGCACAAATCTATCTTTGATTAAAGGATCGCTCTCATAATTCCCAAGCAATAGGGTCTTAATCCTGAGAGGTTAACGAACTCAAGTTTCTACTATACATTTACTTTGAGTCATCAATGAGTGACGCCAATTGTAGGTCAACACCTCGATGTCTTCAGTACGTGGTAGTAGGGCTGTGGGAACATATAATTCTCAAGATGGAATCTATCCTCATAAATATCACCTTGTGCCAATTAATGGATTTTATTATTAGTGAGTACGCACCCATCTCAATTAAGAGTTAATTGGATGGTACAGATCGGGCAAATAGCTAATGCTCTTACCAGAAGAGAGGAGGGACGTTTGCCCAGCCAACCCACAGTCAATCCTAAGAATATATTCGAGGTGGGTAATGACTCGCAACCTCGTGATACCTATCATGAACAAGCCAAAATGGTTGTCGCATTGAGAAATGGGCGTGAGGTTGAAACTAGGCCTGAGGAGCCTAAGAAAGATGTGAGAGAACCTAAAGCCAATCCCAAGGTTTCTGAGGCTAAAAGGGTTTCTAAGGGAAATGAGGTCACCCCTCCTAGTTATTCATCTGTCCCGGCCGTGGCACTCCCATATGTGCCTACAGCCCCCTTTCCCACTTTTCTTGACACACCCTCTCTCTTTAGTAAAAAGGGAGCCACCATGGATGAAATGCTAGATGTGTTCAAGCAAGTAAAAATCAACCTGCCTTTGCTAGATGCTATCGAGTAGGTGCCTTCTTATGTAAAATTTCTGAAAGATTTGTGCACTCAAAAGAGCAAATCTAAATCTCATTTGCCAAAGAAGGTTTTGCTCACCGAGGAAGTGAGCTCAATTTTCCATAATGACATTCCTCCCAAGCTGAAAGATCTAGCACTCCCACTATTACTTGTACCATTGGGAATCACATTATTGATTGTGCATTGTTGGATCTTGGAGTGAGTGTCAATCTCTTGCCTTACTCGGTGTATGAGCTGATTGGGCTGGGGGAATTGAAGCCCACTTAGGTTGCATTGCAACTTGCTGATAGATCTGTCAGGGTACCTCAAGGCATAATTGAGGATGTTCTGGTCAAGGACGACAAGTTCTTTTTCCGTATCGATTTCATCGTCCTTGACACTGAACCAGTGCAAAATCCGAGGAAACACGCTCCTATCATTCTTGGTCGTCCCTTTTTGGCTACGGCCAATGCGAACATTAATTGCCGAACCAGAGTTATGGATGTTTTCTTTGGTAATATGAAAGTGAGGCTGAATGCGTGTAGGGCCTCTCATCAACCTCCAGACAAGGAAGACTACTTTGCAGTCAATGTTACTGATGAGCTCGTGGAAAAAGCTCTTCCACTTGAGGATACCTTGCGTGATATCATTGTTTCTGATCTGTCTGACGATCAGGAAGATCATATAAAGGAGGTAGACATGAAGGAAGTGCCGAGTCATGTCTTTATGCAGGTTTGGATTGTACTACGTAGGTTTACTTTATTTTTATTTTTGTTGCTTGCCGTTAACATTCAGGAGGTACTTTGGTCCGAGTTGGGGGGTGTCCTCCCCATTTTCCTCCATTCCACCTTATGCTATGCGGTACCCAGGTGATATCCTTCCTTTTTCTTTACTTTCCTTGTCCTTTATATCTCATTATTTTTGTGCTTCACATTGTAGAGGTTAAGTTGGTTGGGGGGGTGGGTCGGGTGTTAACCTTTGGGTTAGTCTTTTTAGTTTTATTCTTTTTTTTTCCTTTATTTTTTATTTTTAAAAAAATGAATTTTGCTATTTTTGTTAGTTTTTCGGGGGATTTCTAAGAGGATTTTCATGAAACGAAGATACCTTGGCTTTTGGAACTTTTATTTTGTAAGGAAAAAAGAGAAAAAGGGTTCACTATCTTATTTTTAGGAAAGAGTTTTTGAGAAATTGTTGAATTGTTGATCTCTCACTTAACGCGTATTATATAGAAAATTCGAAATGTGAAGCTATGATTTCCATACTTGTGAGAACTTCAGAACAATTATGATAGAAAGTCGACCCTCGGTCATACAATGTCCTAGTTCAACTGAGCGGATTTATCCACAAATCGGTGAATTAATTTGGGCATAGGGAAAGCACTGCCTATTGTTAGGGACCATATTGAAAAAAAAAAAGGTGTTTAATTAGAAGTCTTGAAAAAAAAAAACTTTCTTTAATTGTTAGTTAATTAGTTTTCTTCTTTTAAAAGTTTCTTTAATTATTTCCATGTGGATTCGACTCTTTCTTGCCACTGTCTCATCTAGACACCCGTGCACTTGCGGTATTATATGATTGATATTGATCACATCAGGATACGATACTCGGTTAACATCTTTGCTTTTTTTGAATAAAGATAGTAGCGGGGAATAATTTATATTTACAACCTTATTTTGGGACGATTGAGCATGACTGGGCTATAGACTCATCATATTTTGGCACGTGATGGTTCTTTTGAATTTATAAACTTTTCTCATGTTTTTAGGAAGTATAATATGGTTTCTCGTAACTTTGCTAAAGGGTCATGTATTTTGAGTGTGGGTGAGTGTCGAGTTGAGATCCACTCTTGTTTCTCTTGTTTTGGCGTTTAGTGGTTTGTGTCATTGACTCTATTATTTGTCTCTTTTTGGGTTCAATGAAATTTACTTTACTTGCCCAGAAAAAAAACTGCTGGTTCACTGGCCACATGCCAACTGCCCAACAAGTCACCTGGTTGGCCATAATTGAATAGAGTTTTGCCTCACAAAAAATGCGGTCTCACCCTTGAACATGCCCCCATTGGCAATATTCGCCTGTCATGACTAAGAACAGGTGGTAGATTCCATCCTAACGAAGAGTTGGTGGTTTAAGACCAAGCTTTCTACTTTTCCAATTCAAGGGGAGTCAACTTGGCAGATATCAAATGCATTTGAAAACGTGTTGACATTTTCCCCTATTGCCTCCAGTCTCCGCAGTTATTGTGCAAACAGTGGTGGAAAAAAAAAATCACCTCAGAGGCATAGTTGTTAATTTCGTTTGGAACCTTATTTTGGCCGGACCTCCGCAGCTAAATAGGCAAGGTGTTGGCCCAAAACATCTTTACAATGCACTATTTATATTTTTGGGTATTTTTCTGGTACAGAGGCCCTTAGATTCTAACTTAATAGGGGGGTGTTACTACAAAAAAATTTTACCAAAATGATAATTGTATGAAAAAGACATGTTCCAAGGACAAAAGTGCCTTCTTTGTGCTATAGTGCACAGTAGACTGCACTATTTTTATTTTACTTTATTTTCCTAAGTACAGGGTGGTGAGGCTCCAATGTTGGTCTCAATAGTTTGCAATGGACGAGGTTTGACATTGTGGCTGTGGTGCAGAAGAATGGAATTGCTTAGCCTCTGGACCGAGACCTTGGTGACATTGTTTGGTCTTCGATGGGTGAGGCTGTCTTGTACTATTTTACCCTCATATTTGTTTGTGTAGATATTCACTTGGGAGCCGTGTAATTGCAAGTTCCCACTTGCAAGTTCTTGTCCATGTATTTGAGGCACACAGATGAGACGAAGCCAACTGATATCTAGTTTTTCCTGTAATGGTTTGATTAGTTTTTGTATATTCTTATTATCTCGTTATAGCTTCGTGTGTTTTTATTTCACTTGTCCTTCTTTTCACTGTTTTATCCCTCTCTTAGATTTCTTCACTGCATCTTGTTAAAAAAAATATATCTTCCAAGAAATACAAGCTCATGAGAGAACACAGGCCTTAAAACTCACCCCAATCCAGCCATATATAAATAGGGCTCATGCCTTGTGCAATTTAGCCCAGCCCATAAGTAGTACCCCACCTATTTGTTACTTAGGAGACATATTGAATTGATAGTATAGATGGGGCTCGGTGTATGAAATATAAAAGGGTTATTTTCTCTTTATTTTTTTGGGCCCCCTCCATCACGTTATTTTCCCAAAACATAAAATTAAATGGATAATTAGCCAAAAAGTCCCTCAGCAAGGTGTAGGAAAAATGATTCAAAGAAAGAGAAATAATCCAGAAAATCTCAAGCAACCGAATCATGAAATTTTTTGTGGAAAACATATAAAATTCACAAAACTCTTATAAATTTCCCTGACTTTACCGGTAATTATAAAAAATGAAACAAACACATAAATTCAACTGACTTTATTTGTAAGTATAAGCAATGAAGAGTTTGTGATAGAATGCATATAAATTTATATGACTTTGTGAAAGAGTTCAGACAAATTTATCTAACTTTAGCAGTAGGAATAAGGAATGATACAAACTCAGGTATGTCACAAAATCAGATAAATTAATGTAGTTAATTTGTGACAAAAATTCAGATAAATTTATTTGACTTTATCTGTAACTATAACAAATGAACCAAACTCAAAAATGAAGAAAATGAAACATAACTAGAATAATTGTACATCTATGAACATCGAATAATTGAAGAGATGAAGAATTGCACATATATGACCACTTTATAAACTCACGAATAACATATCTAGACAGATCTACACGGAAATACTCACAATATAAGACTTGTTTTAGAAAGGAGATTTTGTAGGTAGAAATCTATCAAACGCCATTCCCTCTCATTAGAATTTCCAAACTTGATCTACAACTACAAAATAAAATCCGTGGCACAACTTGAGACGTTTATAGGGGAAAATCAGTCATTAAAGATCATGTCCTTGAGCTTAAAACTATGAATAAAATGCATGACATGACTTCATATAGTAAAGAGGGAAAATCAGTCATGAAAATATATGATCTGGCAAACTTAAGGACCTCGGCTTGAAATAAGTTCAGGTGCAAGGGACTAGAGGCCTTAATCGAAAATGTTGTGGAACAGAGGCCTTAAATGATTAGGTTAAGGGACCTCTAGGCAATTTATCTGAATTTATATGAATCAGGGATGTATACAAACTTATATCGCGCAATATAAAGATTTGTATTACAATATCGTTTGAATAATGTCAGCACTGGTGCACGAGGAAAAATCTTCGTACGCAAGTTGATAACCCCTAGAGGAAAAGTAGCTTGAAGAGGACATGGATGTTGAAAAGTACTTATGCTCCCTTTACTAATGCCTCAAGGTTTTGCAAAGATTGATTCCTAGAATAAATTCAATATGTATCAGAGCTAACCGATTAAATTTCCTCTGCCAACCAATCATACCAAAACCTCAAGGCATGCTAAAATACTGTTCAACACTCTCTCTTTGCTAAAATCCGGTTGGCGCACATTTTAGGACATGAATATTTCAGCGCCAAGTCAATCCTCCAAGGATTCAAATTCACGATCATTTGGCTCTGATATCATATTAAATCTCCTCCAGTAACCAATCCTATCAAAACCTCGAGCCGTTAGTAACGACAGCAGAAATAATTTTCAACACTGCCCCTGATGGAGAACCCAATTGGCACACATTTTATGACATGTACATTCAAGCGCCAAGTCATTCCTCATATGATTCAAACTTACTACCGGTTCATATTAAATTTTCTCCACTAGCCAATCCAACCAAAACCTTGAGGTATTAGAAGAGGCAGCAAAAATACTTATCAACAATGGACGAAAGTATAAGGATAGATTTGAAGACCTATCTGAGGATTTGGCTCAAGCTAGACTGGAACGGCGAAACAGAATTTATATAGCTGACCCAACATAATTGGGACAAGAGTTTGATGATCATGATGATATGGTTTCTAACACAAATATTACTGAAACGTAATTCTAGAATATATAACAATGTATTTTAAAAAATCAATAATATATTAGTTTTACTTGAATATATGATAAGTTGGAGATTCATCATGCATGGTTGTAGCTATTAACATTGCAAAGGTGTAGATTACACTGCTTATTGCATAATATTAACCACAATTTAGGGGAGGTTTGGCACTGGCATTTTCCTAGGAAATGGAAGGGATTGGACAAAGATGATGCACCCCACCTAGTTGAGAGAGACGTTACTTAAGCTGCAGCCTCTGCAGGAGAAGATACCTTTCTCAGGACATAAACAGGATCCCCCACTTTAATATACTTTTCTTTCCCTGAAGCCGAGCAGGACTCCTTGCAAACTAAATTTTGACCAAAATAAACCTGTAGAATTATTTGTAGTCTTCATGTAAGCATTAAAAAAAAAAATGAAGGCAGTCATTAAATTGGGACTCACATTTCCACGTTGTTTGTTGGTTGGGCGCAAGACTTGGTCTGATCGAAACTTCTTTAGTGTTTCAGTTGGCTCATTGATTGTAGGCACCTGATACAAAACAAAACAAAAAAAAAAACCTTTAAGTGCCTAAAAATTACGGACTTGGTTAATAGAGGGTTAATCTCTTGGTTTGATGATCTTGGGAAGATGAGGGAAAAGGATCGTGCCTTCGATAACCTGTAAGAGGAAGACAGAAGTCAGAGCCCCTGGCTATAGGCAGCCGAAGGCATTCGGATGCTCAAGTCAGTGTGGTAACTGAGAGAAATGGAGAAGGAGAAGTCTGGGTGGTTGCGTACCTCATGTGGCTTTCCTTCACGCAATATATAGGTGCGAGAGTCATCATCGGACTGTCCTCAGGAAGGGACGGAAGTCCTATCAGCATGTACTCTTCTCTCCTAAGTGGGGGTAGGTAAAAAGGGAATGTCCCATCGGACCATCATCCCATGCCTATGGACGTGACCCTGAGATAAGGCGTGCCTCTTATCTAGGTCCGGCGCCCACTCTGTTTGTCAGTTCGCCGTCCCCGTCACGGCAGCGCATTTATGGCTGCATTTATAGCTGAGTGACAGGAGGCCGAGATCAGGCTTGAGGCCGAGACCGAGGTGGACACTCGTGAACGTGGCCACCGAGCTGGGCCCCACGCGTCCCCGAGATAGTGCTACCGCCGAGCTTGGATAAACCCGAGACTAAGGATAGTCTGAAGTCAGGGGTGGCCCCACACAAATCCGTGATCATAAAACGTCCCCACACAATTGCCCCCTAGCTCTCGACCTCTATGGTTCTGCCGAGGTCGGGAGCTAAGATTTGATGGGCTGGCCTTGCCTAGTCGTTTGAGCGATCCTTATCATGACGCCCTTCCATTTGCCCTAGGGAATAAATAGGGTATCATGATTGCTTCAACAAGGTGGGGCACGCGGGCGTCGTTCCGTATGCCCGAGGTGACAGATGCCATACCAGAGGCATGTGAGAGGCGAACCGACGTTGCCACGCGTAACCTTTTGGTTGGTTGTTCACCGGGATCGAAGCGACGCGTGGCGAGTCCGAAGCGTTGCCCTGCGTGCGCGGTAATCAAGAGGGGCGTCCCTCTATAAAATGGGGACGCCCCTTTCCCTTTCTTCCCTTACCTTAGCTTTTCATCCGAAGGAGATCTTGCTGAAGAAAGTGTTCTGGTGCGATTCTGCCAAAGACAGAAACCAACCGAACTTGGAGACTTTTCTTCCCCACTCTTTGCTTTTTCGTCCTCTGCAATCCTCCACATCCTCTCTGTGAGTTCCGTTCTCTGTCTTTGCTACTTCATTGTGCCTCTTTTTCTCTTTGTTTTCAGAGGGTTTTTGGTCCTTTAGGGTTTTTTCTAGTTTCCGTTCCTTCTCCTTCATTCTCTGCCCCTTTAGCCCTTAGGAAATGGGGATTTACAGTCACTGGCTGGAGGGTCCCGGAGCCCTGGAGGGGTTTAGGGTGTCCTATAAAATTCCGGCCGAAGTCCTGGTGAAGCCTGACGACCTTCAGGGCCTCTTCGACGGCCTCTTCCAATACAAGGACTGGATGCCCTTTTCATTGCTGTCGGTGTGCGAAGGGGGGGTCAGGTTCCCCATTCACCCGCTCTTCCGGTCCTGCCTCAGCGGGTGGCGGATTTGCCCCTTCCAGCTGTTGCCAAATGGTTTTAAGATCATAATGGGCGTGGCGGAGCTGAATTGGATCCTCGACATCAACCTTGGGGTACATGACATAGAGGATGTCTATGACATCTGTAAAGCCGCGGGGGGCGAGGACTCCTACTACCTCTGGGTGAAGGCCAAGCGTCGGCCCTTGGTGAATACCCTGGAAGACTCGAGCAAATATGCCGGGGACGAACGGATACTGGTCTCGGGGAACTGGGAGTTCGGGGGGACCGAGACCGAAGAGGGGCGGAGAATCCAGGTCCCACGGAAACCTAGGACCCCTCTTAGTAAACACCTGTCCTTCTGGGCTTATTTTTGTTGTTTTTGTTCGTTGTTATGCCTAGCTGACGCCCTCTGTTTTCTGCGCAGGTGTTCAGCGAAGAAGGAGAGAAGCCAGCCTTGATAAGTGGAAAAGGAACGACGCGTGGTTAGAGAAAATCTATCGCTACCACGGTCACCACGATCGGGCTGCCTTTTCGCTGCTCGGGTACAAGCCGCGGTTTCAGTCTTACACCAAGAAGACTGCTGAGGTCCCCCTTGAGCCGGTAGCGGAGATCGTGCTTGCTCTCGCCGAGACCAGCGGCCGAACCTCGGAGCCCTAAGGCCCGATACTTGTTGCTGACAGTCCCTCCGCCCGAGACCAGGAAAAGGAGGAAACGGACGGGCCGCGTCCACCCTTAAAGAATTTGGGGGTGATGATCCTCGGGGGCCGAGTCTCCCCCGCCCAGAAGCGTGCCCCCAGCGGATCAGGTGCTGCTCAAGGCTCTACGGCCAGTGCCACTTCCAGTCCTTCGGGCGCAGCAAGGGCCCCCTCCTCTGCGAAGGACAAGAGCGCGCGAGGTCCTTCGCAGGAGAAGAGGGGGAGGACGGAGGAGTCTTCCAAGGATGTCCGTTTGCCCAAAGACGCTCGGCCGCACAAGGAGACTCGGCCACGGGTGGAGGAGGCCGAGAAGGAGACTCCACCGCCAAGGGAGACTCGGCCTCGTCCTGCGGAGGCCGAAAAGGAGGGTGGGGGCCCCCACCCGAGAAGAGGCCCCGTGCGGGGGTCGAGGAGGAAAGGGTCCAGGGAGCGGATCCACAGGCCCGGCCGCACAAGTCGATGCCCTGGAGGCCCAATTTTAACATCAATCCCCGCGAGCCAATGACCGTGGAGGATCAGATGGGGACCTCTTTCTAGACGGTCATGGCCGTTGCCCGGGGATGTGCCCTCCCTCTGGATATGGAGAGGCATAATAAGGCTGGGACAATCAGCCTGCTCTACTCGACGATGAAGGCGTCACTCGAGGTGATTTCCACTCCTCCTGCCTTTGAATTTTTATTTCTTGTTCGTCCGTTCTAATTTCCCTGCTTTTTTAATTCCTCGCAGAACGCGCAGAGGCTCCAAATAATATTGGGGAGGACGGAGGAGATAGCCACTCAGGTTGTCGAGATGGACAAAGAAAAAAAGAAAATGAGGGATGCCCGGAGGCCAGCGCAGCTGAAATAAAGAAGGCGGAGGAGACGATCGCCAAGTATGCAACGGAACAACAGGCGTCGAAGGCCGAGATAATCAAGTTGTGCGGCGAGAATAAGTACCTAAAAGGCGCAGCCGATGATAAGGCGAGGAGGGTGAGCCAACTGGAGGCCGAGCTCGCCAAGAAAGAAACCGAGTTGGCTGGGAAAGAAGTTGAGCTTGAGGCCTCCAGGAAGGAGCGGGCCGATGTCAAGTCCACTCTGCGAGCCCAAGTTGCCAAATCTTACCAGGAAGGAGTGGACTGGGCATCGGAGGAGTACACGCATCAAGTCAAGACCTGAGCCCGATCTTGTTCGAGATGGGATGCAGGGAAGCACTTCGTGAGTATGGGGTCTCTGAGGATAACCCCATATTTGTGAATCTTCCCCAATTCCAATCCATCATTCCTAGCCCAGGGTCAGAGTCCGACTCCAACCCTCCGGAAGCCCCTCCCGAAGCGCCAGGCCTACCTCCTCCGCCCCCGACTCCCGCCGAGGTTAATAAGGCCTAGGCTTCCCCCATGGCTACTCCGTCCGAGGCTCCCGGCACCCCTGCTCCATTCGTTCCTCCAGAGCCGAGAAATAAAGATGTGGCGCCCGAGAAGTAGAGCAAATAGGAATTTGTTTTTTTTCTTTTCCTTGATGTATTTTTTCTTTTTCCTGAGTGTACAGAGATTTGTAATTGTTCTTTCTGATCAATGAAAAACAATTCTTCTTTTAACTCTCTGTCTTTACATCTCTTTTTGCCATGGCGTGTGGATGTTCTGATGCTCGAGTAAAACATATTTAACCTGGACTTTTAACTTTCCAGTTTCGGGATACTGGATGAGAACGAGCCCTTCTTGCTTTTGAACTTTCCAAGTAGCCTAGGTCGGTGAATTCGCAAGACTGGGTGATGACAAGGCTCGCTGTCTCTTGACCGATCTTTCAGATCTTCAAGTGGTTGAGATCGATGATCCTATGGCTGGGTTTTACCAATGTGCATCCGAGGGGGACACCATAAAAGAACTCGCAGTTAGCTTGGACCCATCCTTTGGGCCACGACCTTGTTGCTGGAGAGTTGGGGTCGTGCCATCGATTTTGCCAACCTAGGGGTTTTGGGTAGACTCAAGGGTAGGCCGAGCCCTGGAACTTCAGAGTGTAATCTCGGATAGTTGATTGCTCTTGTCCAAAGGGGGGTGGCCTATTATCCGGACTCAATCGATGACGCTGCGAGGAATAAAGTCTTGGCACCGTGGTCGTTTTTCGAGGAGGCTGGCGCGAGGGCCGGAGCCTTGGGGAGTTGGTCCTATGACCGAACTCAAGGAGGCTGGCGCGAGGGCCGGAGCCTTGGGGAGTTGGTCCTATGACCGAACTCAGGGAGGCTGGCGCGAGGGCCGAAGCCTTGGGAGTTGGTCCTATAACGAACTCAAGGAGGCTGGCGCGAGGGCCGGAGCCTTGGGGAGTTGGTCCTATGACCGAACTCAAGGAGGCTGGCGCGAGGGCCGGAGCCTTGGGGAGTTGGTCATATGATCGAACTCAAGGAGGCTGGCGCGAGGGCTGGAGCCTTGGGGAGTTGGTCCTATGACCGAACTTAAGGAGGCTGGCGCGAGGGCCGGAGCCTTGGGGAGTTGGTCCTATGACCGAACTCAAGGAGGCTGGCGACTTCATAACTAAGGCACACTTCTTCCACAAGATCCTTCTTTCATTGATTTATCATTTGAGTACATCTAGAAGTAATATTTCTTGAGGTGCGCGGCATTCCATGGTCGTGGCAGTTCTTTATCGTCCATGGTCTCCAGTCTGTAGGCCGACCTCCCGGAGACCGAGACCACCTTGAAGGGCCCAAGCCAGTTTGGTGCGAGCTTACCTTCGTTAGGATTTTTGTCTGCTGGGAGCGCCCTTTTTAAGACTAGTTCCCCAACTGAGAACCTCCTTTCTTTGACCCTCTGATTGTATCCTCTGGATAGCTGTTGTTGGTAAGAGGCCAGGCGTACGGATGCCGCTTCTCTTCGCTCTTCGGCCAGGTCCAGCTCTTTGGCGAGGTTTACTTCATTTTGCCCTCGGTCGAAGAGATCCGACCTCAAGGTCGGGAGGCCGACCTCGAGAGGGATTACAGATTCCATTCTGTAGGCCAAGGAGAAAGGAGTTGCCGAAGTGGATCGTCTCGGGGTGGTCCTGTATGCCCAAAGGACACTTGGTAATTCTTTCACCCACTGCCCTTACCTTGTCAAGCCTCTTTTTGAGTCCGTCCAGCACCACCTTGTTTGAGATCTCTGCTTGCTCGTTACTTTGTGGGTAGGCCGGAGTTGCATAGAGGTTCCTTATACCGAGCTCCTGACAGAAGTTTTTGAAGAAGTTTGAATCGAATTGGGTCCCGTTGTCCGAGACCAGGGCTCAGGGGGATCCCAAACCTTGTGATGATGTTCTTCCATACAAACTTCTTTGTGTCGTGCTCGGTGATTGACGATAAGGCCTCCGCCTCTATCCATTTGGTGAAGTAATCAGTGCCTACCATCAACCATCTCTTGTTTCCTGGAGTTCGGTGAAGAAGTCCCGCGTTGTCTAGCCCCCACTGAGCGAAGGGTCATGGACTGGAGAGAGGACTCAGGTCCTGAGCTAGCTGGTGCAAGGAGTGGGAGAACTTCTGACATTTTTCACATTTTTTGGCGTAGAGCTGGGCATCCTTCTGCATGTAGGGCCACCAATAGCCCTGGCTGATGGCTCTGTATGCCAGTGACCTTCCTCCGATGTGGCTCTCACAGATTCCCTCGTGAATTTAAAAAAGGAAGTCTTCTACCTTGCTCGGATGAATACATTGGAGATATGGCCCTGTGTAGGACTTTCTATAGAGCTTCTCATCCGGGGAAAGCTAAAAGTGAGCTGCTTTCATTCTGACCTTGTGGGCTTCATTTCTGTCTTCGGGCAGTCTATCTTCTTTGAGGAATGCTATGATCGGATCCATCCAGCTTGGGTCGGGATCAACGCATAGGACTTGCCGAGCTGCGAGGAGCTCTATGCTTGGTTTTTTCAATGTCCCTACATCAACTATCCTCCTCTTTCCTGCTTCTACGGCTGAGGCCAAGTTGGCTAGGGCGTCTGCGTGGCAATTGGACTCTCTGCCAACTTGCCTAACTTCAGCTCTTTCAAACTGGGAGAGGAGCTGCTTTGTGTGGGCCAGGTAGGCTGTCATTCTTTTGTCTCGGGCTTGATAGTCTCCGCTCAGCTGGTTTGTTACCAACTGGGAGTCGCTGAAGACTACTAGCCGATGCGCCCCCAGCATCCTTTCGCTACCGAGGCCCGCAATCAACGCTTCGTACTCTGCTTCATTGTTGGATGCTTTGAAGTCGAGGGTCAGTGCTTGTTCGATGACTAGCCCTTCTGGAGATTGGAGGACTACGCCAGCGCCAGCCCTTCTGGATGCCGAAGATCCGTCGACGAAGACCTTCCAGGCTAACTCATTCCAAGACTGGTTTACTTCGGTCTCGGTCTCAATTCCATCATTGCCCTTGGGTCCCCCCCCCCCAGTTAGGTATCAAGCGAGGTCGGTGCCGAACTAGGAGCTGCTAGGATCTGTGCTTTGATTGCCGTTCTGGGTTGATACTGGATATCAAATTGCCCCAGTTCGACGGCCCACTTGGAGATTCTGCCGGAAAAGTCCGCCTTCCGAAAAAGGGATTTGAGCGGGTATTCCGTGACGACCACCACCGTGTATGTCTGGAAGTAATGGGAGAGTTTGCGGGAGGCACTGATGAGTGCCAACGCAAGTTTCTCAAGTGGAAGATATCTGGTCTCGGCATCGAGCAGGATCTTGCTGGTATAGTAAATGGGCTGCTGTTGCTTGTCATTCTCTCGTACTAGCACCGAGCTTACTGCATGGTCCGAGACTACCAGGTAGAGATAGAGGAGGTCACCTGGTGACGGAGTGGACAATAGCTGTGGTGAAGAGAGGTACCCTTTAAGTTTTTCTAGCGCTTGATCACATTCAGTGGTCCACTGGAATTTGGAGCACTTCTTCAAAAGTTGGAAGAAGGGACGACATTTGTCCGAAGCCCGGCTGATGAAGCGATTGAGCGCAGCAGCCATCCCCGTGAGTCTTTGGACCTGTTTGGCCTAGGTCGGACTCTGAATCGCCTGGATTGCTGTAATTTGTTCTGGATTGGCCTCAATTCCTCTCCTGGTCACCAGGCTTCCTAGGAATTTGCCGGAACCGGCGCCAAACTCACACTTGGAGGCATTCAGTCTGAGCTGGAATTTTCTGAGGGTGGTGAACGTCTGGCGTAGATCTGCCAAATGATCTTGTGACATCTTGGACTTGACTACCATGTCATCGATATAAACCTCCACCGTTTTCCCTAGCTGGCCCTGAAACATCTTCGTAACCAGCCTCTGGTACGTTGCCCCGGCATTTTTCAACCCAAAGGACATCACCTTGTAACAGTAAATGCCTCGAGGTGTTATGAATGCGGTTTTTTCCTCATCGGACCCGTGCATGGGGATTTGGTGGTAGCCTCGGTAGGCGTCGAGGAAGCTCATCCTGTCGTGTCCCGAGGTAGCGTCGATCATCTGATCGATCTTTGGGAGGGGGAAGCTGTCCTTGGGGCAGGCTTTGTTGAGGTCGGTGAAGTCCACGCAGACCCTCCACTTGCCATTCTTCTTCTTTACTACTACTGTGTTGGCTAGCCACTTTGGATAGTGTACTTCGCGGATCGCCCCAGCTTCGAGGAGTTTATCTACCTCTTCGATCACTGCCTCTGTTTGTGGGACCCCTGTCCTGCGGGCTTTTTGCACTATGGGTTTGTGTCCGGGATCCACATTTAGTTTGTGGCACATGACCTCGGGGTCGATCCCGGGCATCTCGTTCGGAGTCCAAGCTAAGACATCCTTGTTCAGAAGGAGGAAGTCTAGCAGTTCGGCCCTCTCGTTGTCGGGGAGCTGGCTTCCCAATAGGAAATAGCGCTCTAGGTCATCGGAATCGATTCTGATCTCGGTGAGTTCCTCAACGCTCTTCTGCCCCGCTGCTCGCCCTACATCCTCTAGTTCAGCTTCAAGCTCGGCCATATGCACTTGCCCTGGCTCCGTCTCTCCGGGTACTACGGTCGTGAGGCATTCCCTGGCCATCTGCTGATTTCCCCATACAGTCACTATTTCGACCGTCCCTCCAGCCTTTTCTAATGGGAACTTGAGTTTCTGATGAAGGGTGGAAGGTACTGCCTCCATGATATGCAGCCAACTCCGCCCCATTATCACATTGTAAGGAGACGGTGCGTCCACCACCACAAAGTCTGCCATCTTCGTGGCGCCCCCTATCCGGACTTCAAGCGAAATCCTCCCCTTGGGGTACACTGGCTTGGCACTGAACCCCACCAAAGGGTCGTGGGCTTCCTGCAGATCGGACTCGGTCAAGCCGAGCTGCTTGAAACAACTAAAGTAGAGGATCTCGGATGAGCACCCTGGATCTACAAGGATGCGCTTCACGGTATAGTTGTTGAGCCGCAGGGTGAGGATGAGGGCATCGTTGTGGGGGAGCTGGACCCCTCTCAGGTCCTCGTCCGAGAACTAGATCTTGGGCTTTTCCTTCTTAGCTCTCTTCGGAGCATTCTCTAATTCAGCTGACATCACCTGTTTGCCATGAGCAGCCCTCATGGCCTCTGACCGAGCTCGGATACTTCCCTCATTTGGGGAGTGAGCCAGGTGAATGACGTTGATGATACCTGCTGGTTCGTCGCTGTCCTGGTCATCGCTGGGCGGGGCTTGCTGCTGGGCTCGATTGATCCTCTCTCCTTCCTTGACGTACTCTCGGAGGTGCCCGTCCTTGACGAGCCGCTCGAGGTGGGACTTCAGAGCCATGCAGTCCTCGGTCATGTGCCCGTGCTGCATGTGATAGGAGCAGTTCTTACTCCGGTCTCGGGTGGATGGATCGCCCTTCATTGGCTGCGGCCACTGGAAGTAGGGCTCTGCCTTGATTTTGTTCATGAGTCTGTAAATGGGCTCCTTGAAGACAACATTGACGGCCCTGTAAGGATCGCCGGCCGGCCTTGGAGGCTGAAACTTCGGCCTCTTGCTGCTGCCTGAGACGGAGGTTGAGAAAGATGTCGAACTGGTCCCCCTCTTCTTATCTGGCCTTTGTCTGGGGAACACTTCTTCTCCCTTGGAAGCTTGGCTCTTCTGCGAGAGTCCGAACCGCTCTTTGCCATGAGCTTCGTCCTCTTCCTGCTCAATGTACTGATTCACCCTCGCCATTAGTGCTTTCATCGTGGTCATAGGGGTCCGGACCAGGTCCTTTCGGAGCTCGTTTCCTGGGAGTAAGGCCTGTCGGAAGCACATGATGGCGACGTCATCGTCGGCGTCGGTGATCTGGCTGTATATTTTCCAGAATCTCCTGGCGAACGTAGTGATACTTTCACCGTCCTTCATCTGGATCGCCATGAGATTGCCACCCATCTTCGGGATGACATGGTGTGCCTCGAATTTCTCGATAAAGGAGCTTCGAAGCTGCCGCCAATTAGCGATTGACCAGGAAGGGATCGTGCAGAACCATCGGAGTGGGAGGTCGCCTAAGCTCGAGGAAAAGACCCTGCAATTCAGGTGACCGACATCCCCCCAGACCGACATCCGTTGAGTGAAATGTCGTAGGTGTGCTTCTGGGTCCGAGGTCCCGTCGTAAAGGACGAGCCTCGGGACGTTGAATCTCTCGGGGAGAGTGAAGTCTTTTATCTCCTGTGAGAAGGGGGACATGCCCTGGTCGTCTTCTTCGCGGTCTTCCATCTGGCCTCGGGTGAAACTGACTTCAGCCAGTCGGGCCTGGACCTCTTGTTTGACGTAGTGGTCCAGCAGTTCCTTCAGGCCCGTCGTGTTCTCTGGCCTCGGGGATCCTGGCTCGCGACGCGATCCCCCGCGGCTGCTGGGTAGGTGGCTGCTGCTCGAGCCTTCTTCTTCGCGGCGATCTCTCATTCTATTGCTGAGGACCTGCCTCAGATCTCGGCTGCCCGGACGGTTCTGCTGTTGCCTGGGGGGCGGAACGCGAGACCTCCTCTCGTTTGCCTTGAGCCGCTCCTGGAGATGACGAATCAGCTCCTCTTTTTCTTGGAGGGCTTGATTCTGGGCATCAAGCTCTTTTAGTAGGGGGTCGTCATCTCTAGCTCCATGGGTTTGGTGAAAAGACTGGCCGTCGTCGTGAGTGCGATGGTGAGACTGATGGGATCTCGCTCTGACAGGGGTCTTGCCTCGTCGTCGAGGGTCCGATGTGGAGGCGTTTTGCTGTGGGCCCCTGGGTGGCTGATCATCAAGGGGGAGAGGAACCTCACGATGGTTATCACGACGGAGGTGCGTCGTTACAGGCCGAGACGATGAGTCCGACTGGACAACGCCCTCTGTGTACGCGGGACCAGACTTTCCCCCGGACTTTCTCTGGCGTGGAATCCATGGTAGCTCCTGCCTGACGGGGGGAACCTCCGTTGGTCCCGGAGGGGGAAGAAGAGCAGAACGAACGCCAGGGGGCGGTTCTGGAAGCACCGGCTGGAGCGGCTGAGGTTGCAAGAACGGTGGAAATGAAGGTTGTTCTGGCGAAGGAAAGGACGATGCTCTTCGGGACTTCGACGACCCTTCGCCGCCGTATCTGGTCTTTGGAGGCATGGCTTTTGTAAAGGCTTTGGCAGAGATCCTGTTCCCACAAACGGCGCCAACTGTAAGTGCCTAAAAATTACGGACTTGGTTAATAGAGGGTTAATCTTTTGGTTTGATGATCTTGGGAAGATGAGGGAAAAGGATCGGGCCTCCGATAACCTGTAAGAGGAAGACAAAAGTCAGAGCCCCTGGCTATAGGCAGCCAAAGGCACTCCGATGCTCAAGTCAGTGTGGTAACTGAGAGAAATGGAGAAGGAGAAGTCTGGGAGGGAGATTGGTTGCGTACCTCATGTGGCTTTCCTTCACGCAATATATAGGTGCGAGAGTCATCATCGGACTGTCCCCAGGAAGGGACGGAAGTCCTATCAGCATGTACTCTTCTCTCCTAAGTGGGGGTAGGTAAAAAGGGAATGTCCCATCGGACCATCATCCCATGCCTATGGACGTGACCCTGAGATAAGGCGTGCCTCTTATCTAGGTCTGGCGCCCACTCTGTTTGTCAGTTCGCCGTCCCCGTCACGGCAGCGCATTTATGGCTGCATTTATAGCTGAGTGACAGGAGGCCGAGATCAGGCTTGAGGCCGAGACCGAGGTGGACACTCGTGAACGTGGCCACCGAGCTGGGCCCCACGCGTCCCCGAGATAGTGCTACCGCCGAGCTTGGATAAACCCGAGACTAAGGATAGTCTGAAGTCAGGGGGTGGCCCCACACAAATCCGTGATCATAAAACGTCCCCACACAAAACCTATCACACAAATGGCTCTTGAATTGATATATATATATATATATATATATATATATATATATATATATATATAGAAATGTGGTGAGGGAAGCTTCCATAAATGGCGGATTTCAAGTAAAAAAGGGGGATTTCAAGTACATAGGGTGAAGTACAAAAGGGGGATTCATGTGCAAAAAAGGGAAAGTGCCCTCACCCTATGGTGATGGATGGATGCACTTGAACATTTCTTATATATATATATAACTAACGTATACCAATAATTAACTTGCCAAAACAACCTGAACATGGAAAGATTCCATTTCCTTATCGGTCGTTTGTCTTCTATGCATGTGGTATGAAAATAGGATTTGCATATGTAAACTTTAAATCTGTAACATGGGAAACATGTTACCATGTTTGTTTGGAAGCAAGGTTTTAAATTTCAATGCCGGTTTTCATGTCGTCAAGGCTGAGAAAAGTTTGTGGTGATCTGTACCATTCGTGCCAAACCGGTATAGCCGGCCCGTCCTAAAAAGTGTAAAAAGCATTCCAAAAATTCTAAAATATACAAAAATAACAGAAAACTAGTAAAAACGCTAAAAGTTAAGCTATTTCAGGAGTATCCTAATCTCAAATATGGTGATGTTTAGTGTTGTTGAGCATTGGGTCACTGATTCAATCCTCATGACTTCATATAATTGATTTTTAACCACTCATAGCACAAAATTAATTGATTTTTATGAATTGACTTGTAAACATAACTCTAGCCAACTCTTGAATCGATTAAATCTGGCTAAAACGATAGCCTGACGAAAGAATGTTGAAAAATTATTCTTCTTTGGAAAAACTTCAGATGATAATAAACATACCCAAAGTGAGTACTTACCATGGCACTGATTTACTCTGCACATTTAAGGCCCACTGGTGATCACATTAATAAAAAGGAAAAAGATAAAATTTCCAAGGTCTTCTTGGTGGCAAGTAAAAAATTAAAAGTACAACATATGACGAAAGAATGTTGAAAAACTATTATACTTTGGGAAAACTTCACAGAGTCCTAGAGATAAAGATAATAAAAATACCCAAAGTGAGTACTTGCCATGGCACTGATTTACTCAGCACATTTAAGGCCCACTTGTGATCACATTGCTAAAAAGGAAAAAGATAAGCTTTCCTAGATCTTCTTGGTGGAAAGTAAAAAAATTTAAAGTACAGCATAATAAAAGCAAAAGCTTTCTGTCCCTAGTTGCTGAAAGCTTTTTGTCCCTAGTTGTAGCTCAACTGGTTAACAACATGTGCGTGTGAGTCCAGATACCTCTCCAATTTTTAAATAACTATCAGTTGACTAGGTTTAATTGATTGCCACTATAAGGTTTCTATTTGTTAAGTAGTTTGAAGAGTTATAAACTGATAAGGAAGACCACAAGTCCGGTGATCAACCACATCATCACAGTGGACCACACAAGTCAAAAGACTCAAGAGAATCAATCACATCATACCACAGTAAGAAATTCATATGATAATAGATCATATGATTCATACCCACTGGATTGTCTTATTCCAATCAGATGAGGAGATCAAATGAAATCTATAGAAAGAGCTAGCCTGGGCCGTAACAATCTGATTTGATTGTACCCATCTTTATTTTATTTCTAAAAATTAATATACAAAGGATCTGTATGAAAGGGAAACTTGTGGTTATATAATGAAATCAATCATGAAAGGGTCGGGTACGTCTAAAGCTTGAATCGCCCCCTTTCTTTCCCATTTTATCCGTCTCTAATATTTTCACATGGTATCAAAGCAACACCAGCTCTAGAGACAACTCTTCATTATGTTATTGTCCTCAGCTCATTCCCATCACAACAAGTCTGTACAATTTCTCATCGCCTACATTCCAACAATCTTTAATAGCAGATCCATCTTCAACTTCGAACACTCACTCTTTTAGCTACTGCACATCATCATCTCATTACTATTGTTTCTGTTAAATTAAACTGGACAAACAATTTGGTTTGGAGAATGCAAATCCTTCCCATAATAGAAAGTTTAAAGGTTAAGGATCTGTTGATTAATGGGCTGCCGGCTAACGATAAAAATGATGACAAAGGCAAGGCAGATCCAGGTATTGAAACTCTATAAGAAAAAGATCTTTTGAGAAGTTGGATTACAGGGACCCTCTCTGAAGAGGTCCTGTATCTTGTTGATGGCTGTACTACAGCCAAAGAGATTTTGCTTTGTCTTGAGGAAAACTTCCTCCATGCTACAAAGAATTAGAGGGGCATCATATTCCAGCTAAGATGGCCAGAATTCCGAATGTTGGTAATCAGCACCAGACAATCGCCCTCTATCATAATTGAATGCAGTGGGGCCTCTTTCCAAGGCCAACAATTCCGCCTCCAAAGGGTGATCTGTTCGAACTTGACAGTTATATGCAGCTATCAGATTGCCATTAGAGTCTCGAGCCACTCCTCTAATGCTAGCATGGCCTGCGTTTCCTTTGAAGGCTCTATCAAAATTCAACTTTAGTTAATCCGGTGGAGGTGGCAGCCATCTATCCATTGGGAAGGTAACATTGCTGCCAGGTCCTGCATACATATGAGAGATATTCCAATAAAAAATGGAGTTAAGAGTTATACCGAGGACATGCAAAAGGTGTTAGAATTTCTATGATGCCAAAATCTCATTGGATACAAACAAATAACACTTAATGTACAACTTCCTTGAACCCTTTTCTTTTCTTTCTAGCAAATTGATGGAAGCCAAGAAAATTCACCGTAGGCAAGGAAGTAACCCAAGAGATCCTTTTATAGAGAGAGGATCCTCCCATCAAGGTAAGTAATAAAAAAATCTCTCCAATCATGTCCCCCTAATTGAGCAACTTACGAAGGCAAGTTTTTAAATCCTTTGACCATGGGGAAAATATCTTTTATTGGATGTTCTAGAAAGAAGTGGGCCCATGTGGTCAAGTGGACCCACTCCCTTATTCCAACATTCTCCCACTTGGTCCAATGACCACATAAAATCAAATAATTCTCTATATATATATTTAAAAAAAATTGAAAATAAATAAATAAATAAATAAAACAAGATTCCGACTGGTGCGCACCATTTTTTTTTTTTTAAACACTTGCCATGTTAACTTTAAGGTCAATCTTTAACCACTGATTAAGTTAGCTTGTTGATGAGAACTATGGCGGTTACACGTCTTAAATAACATGCTCCCTTCCATAATTACTGCATCTCCATATTCACTTAACCAAGTCTTTAATAAGGGTAAAAATAGGATGCCTTTCATGACAATCATATTTAATGGGTTCATTAATGTCATTCACCTTACTATTCTCACTTTACAAATCTTTAAACACATGTGAACATAAATAAAGCAAGAATATACGAAATCACAAAACTTTAATGTATACAATTAAGATGTGTCTTTACAAATCCTAGTAGGACAATTTATTCAAGCCCATATTTCTGACATGCTCTTGAAAGGGCTTTGACGCCAGTGCCTTCGTTAAAGGATCTGCTAACATCAAGCTTGTTTGAGTTCCAATTATAGACACCAACTAATTTCGTACCTTCTCTTTTAACACAAGGTATTTTACTTCCAAAAATTTAGATTTGCTTGCAACCTTGTCATTATGTGCAAATCTTCTAGCTGTATCGTTGTCACAATAAATCTTTAATGGTTTGCAGATTGTATCCACAATGTGCAACCCTGAAATAAAATCACGCAATCATAGGGCATGATCTATAGCTTCAAAACATGCCACATATTCTGCATCGAATGTGGATGGGGTAACTAGGGTTTGTTTCGCACTTCTCCATGAAACTGCCCCATTTGTTAACAGAAAATATATCATGAAGTCAACTTTCTGGAATCGAGGCATCCTGCAAAGTCTGCGTCTGAATAACCGATCACTTCTAAACGATCGGATCGCTTGTAAGAGAGCATATAATTCCTAGTCCCGCTTAGATATCTCAAGACCTTCTTAACTCCCACCCAATGGGGCATACCTGGATCACTTTGATATCTACTTAACATGCCAGCTGCAAAGCTTATATTGGGTCTAGTGCATGTTTGTGCATACATTAGACTACCGATTACGGCGGCATATAGAAATTTATCCATTTCTATTCTTTCAATCTCATTTCTTGGACACTGAGCCTTACAAAACTTATCACCTTTGATCATAGGTGTATTATGAGCTTTACATTCTTCCATACGAAATCTTTTTAAAACAGTTTTGATATAGGCTTCCTGTGATAACCCAAGTAATCCTCGAGATCTATCACGATAAATCTCGATTCCTATTACAAAGGTTGCTTCACCCATATCTTTCATATCAAAATTGTTCCTTAGGTACTCTTTGGTTTCATGAATCATACCAAGGTCATTGCTAGCCAGTAAAATGTCGTCAACATACAACACCAAGATAATAAACTTGCTCCCACTAATCTTGAGATAGATGCAATGATCGACCACATTTTCGGTGAATCCAAATGCTGTAATAACATAGTTGAATTTAATGTACCATTGTCGGGAAGCTTGTTTAAGGCCATAAATTGACTTCTTTAATTTACAGACTAATTTCTTTTCACTCTATTTTACAAATCCTTTAGGTTGTTCCATGTACACCTCTTCTAGATTTCCATTTAAGAATGTTGTTTTGACATCCATTTGATGTAGCTCAAGATTAAAGTGAGCTACTAGAGCCATAATTATCTTGAATGAATCCTTTTTAGATACCGGAGAGTAAGTTTCATTGTAATCAATCCCTTCTCTCTGAGTAAAACCTTTGGCCATTAGTCTGGCTTTGAAACGTTCAACCTTTCCCTTTGAATCCCTTTTGGTCTTAAAGACCCATTTACAACCAACGGTTTTTGAATTCTTAGGTAGTTCAACGATGTCCCAAACATCATTAGCGGCCATTGACTTTAGCTCATCTTTCATTGCAGCTAACCATTGATCAGAATTCTTACATTCTATGGCTTCTTTAAATGTCCTAGGATCATCTTTTACCCCAATATCAGCTTCTTCTAAGTATACAATATAATCATTCGAGATAGCGGGTCTTTTCGTACGAGTTGACATTCTTAAAATTTCAGGATCATTATTTTGTTCTGGAAGTGGTTCAATAATGGGTAATTGGGTTTCCTGTGTTTCTTATTCATTTTGTAATTGTTGTTCCTCTTGATTGTCGTTGATCACAATATCAAGTGGGACATCAAACTCACTTCTTTTATTAGGTAGATCAACATCTACCCGAATTTCTTCGTAGGTTATTTTTCTATTTTGACCACTCCCACTAATTAAATGATCCTCCAAAAATTTGGCATTTCCCGATTCAATGATCCTAGTTGTATGGTTAGGACAGTAAAATCTATACCCTTTGAACCTATCCGGATATCCAATAAAATATCTGCTAATTGTTTTAGGGTCCAATTTTCGTTCATGCGGGTTGAAGATTCTTACTTTAGATGGACATCCTCATACTCGGAAATGATTTAAACTAGGTTTCTTATTAGTCCATAACTCAAAGGGAGTTTTTGGAACTGCCTTTGTAGGAACCCGATTTAAGATGTACATTGCCATCTTTAATGCTTCACCCCACATGGACTCGGGTAAATTAGTGTTACTGACCATACTCCGTACGATCTCAATAAGTGTCATGTTTCTTCTCTCAGCTACACCATTCTGCTGAGGTGTATCGGGCATTATGTATTGGGCAACAATTCTTTCCTCTTGTAGAAATCTAGCAATTGGGCCCAAGTTACGACCCGATTCGGTGTATCTGCCGTAATACTCACCACCTCTATCTGATCTCACAACCTTGATTTTTCTATCTAATTGCTTTTCTACCTCTGCCTTAAACATTTTGAAAGCATTTAAAGCATCAGATTTTTCTTTGATTAAATAGACATAACCATATCATGAAAAATCATCAATAAAAGTAATAAAGTATTCCTCACTTGTAAAACATGGTATGTGGATTTTTCTACAGATATCTGTATGGATTATTTCTAATAGACCCGAACTTCTTGTAGCTCCTTTTTTACTTTTATTGGTTTTCTTTCCTTTAATGCAATCAACACAAACTATAAAGTCGGTGAAATTCAGATTAGGTAACAATCCGTCTTTCACCAATCTTGCCATTCTTTCTTTTGAAATATGGCCCAACCTTTTATGCCACAACATAGATGAGTTCTCATTAATGGTCATTCTTTTAACTCCCATGTTCATGCCACAATTAATGTGTTGTGTGTGAAGGGATTGTTCATACATAGAATTTAACTTTAATTTATACAATCCATCACATAAATAACCATTTCCAACAACTTTATTATTTCTAATAACATCCATACATCCATTACCAAAACCAAATTTAAAACCATCATAATAAATTTTTGACACAGAAATAAGATTTCTAGAAATATCAGGGACGAAGAAAGTATCATGGAGATCCAAAATGAATCCGGTGTCCAACACCAACCTGTATGTGCCTATAGCTTCAACTCTTGACTCCTTTCGGTTCCCCATGATGATAGTCCTTTCCCCATCATTTGGACTCCGGCTTGAAAGGAATCCCTACATACAACCAGAAACATGAATGGTTGCACCAGAGTCAATCCACCAAGTATTAGATGGAACATCTGCTAAATTGGTTTCGAAACAAACAAGAGTTTGATTATTACCTTTACTTTCAAACAAATTCTTTCATTTCAGGCAATCCTTTTTGAAATGACCTTTCTTTCCACAAAAAAGCATTTCTTTATTATCCCTTTGTCTTTCTTTTCTAGTTTTGTGGCTTGAGCATTTGCACCTTTTTTGCCTTTACCCTTGCTCTTGGATTTAAATCAAGAGACAAAGTTAACATCATTTGTCCTTCTGCCTTCAACCTTCTTTCTTCTTGATCGGCTCTAACAATCAATTCATTTATGTCCCATGTCATTGGGCTTTGGTTATAAGTTACCTTGAAAGCTGCAAAAGCGGGAGGAAGAGAATTGAAAATGAATTGGACTATGTATTGATCAGACACGCTCATGTCCACCTTTTTCAATTTCAACGCTATGTGCGCCATTGCAAGGATGTGTTCTCTTACTCCCATAGTTCCATCATATTTCATACTTGAAAGGCGGCTTATTAAAGAAGCACCTATTGCCTTATCAGTTATCGTAAATTGCTTTTTCATAGTATCTAAGAGGTCCTTAGCCTTATCTTTTATTCCTATGGACCCTTGGATAGTACGTGAAATAGAATTTAAAATGATCTTTACTCCCACTTTGTTTGTTTTTATCCATTTTTTATAAATTGTCTTTTCTTCGGCAGTAGAGTTTTCAGTGGTTTTTTCAGGCATGGGTTCGTCGAAGCCAATTTCTAAGTCCAAGAACGTTATGGCAATCATTAAAGCATCCAACCATTCAACGAAATTGGACCCATCCAAAGTGGGTATGGTCCCTAAGGTGGAAAGTACATCTAATGATCTGGTCACTATAAGAAACAATAAATAGCTATATGTTAAGATTCAGTAAATAGAACAAAGCAATGGGTACATTAATGTAAATCTACCTTTGGGTGGATAAACGAAATGTGAAATATTGTTTTCCATAATTAATCTGTCCATGCTAATAAATGTGATGTAAATTAAGAAGATCATACCTTTGGGTATAAATCATTCAAAAATTTATATCAGATTCATAAACACGTCAAATTCCGATTTCTAACCGTTCGAAAGATCTCACCTTTGGGTGAACCTCCATCAATGAAACCGCAATCTTAAGTGATATCACAATCACCCAAGTGAGAGGCGATTAATTAAAATCAATTCAAAAAATTATACACTTTTCACAACTAGTGTCGCTTTGGCAGCTAACGAGTTAATCAAAGCTAATTTCCAATTGATATATGCAATAACACTTAATTTATCATTTGATTGTCAAATAAAAGTATGACAAATTGATTTGGAAATGTCCTAAATATGGCCAAAAATAAACTAAACTTAATCAATGGATCCTTAAGCTATTATTAGTTTTGCTAAGGAAATAACCTTATACAAATAACAATTACACAATAAACAATCATAATATTAAACTTGATGCGGGAAAAAAATAATAATCTAATTTACATGTTCAAGAAATGTGTCAAAATATTAGAGAGGTCTAATAATGGATCCGAACCGTTTAGATTAAAGATCCAATCGATACGAATCCATAAGAGAAAACACAACGCAATTCTGAATTCGTATGAGTCAAATATGATTAAAATGTGTTATTGACCATCCATTTCTGACGAACATGATCGACTCTGATTTTGATCAATGACATCCAGAAATTATCAGAATGCCGATGAATGATGTTCATGGTTCTGATCTGATCAATTAAATAGTGTCTAAGATTAATTTGACACTTACTGGATTAACTTATACCCCCTTGATTTGATCAGATCAGGGACCTATTCATATTACCGGTGTTTAATTTACACTTAAATATATCTTGTCACAATTTACATGGACTATAGATATAACTAGAATGATCAAGCTAACAGGTCACACTGAAGCTTCAATCAGTACTAGTATGTACAGAAATCTAGTGTAGGGGTCATTTTCTAATCTTTAATTGGGTCAAATCTAGGCGTCTTTTGTGCCAATTGATTGTACAGATAGGCACCATCTAATAAGTGGGTCAATCTGAATAATTTTACCCAAAACTGAAAACGGGCTTAGTGGGTCCTTAATGGACCAGGTATAATCAATCCCTTTTCTCTAAGTAAAACCTTTGGCCACGAGTCTGGCTTTGAAACGTTCAACCTTTCCCTTTGAATCCCTTTTGGTCTTAAAGACCCACTTACAACCAACGGTCTTGGAATTCTTAGGTAGTTCAATGATGTCCCAAACATCATTAGTGGTCATTGACTCTAGCTCATCTTTCATTGCATCTAACCATTTATCAGAATTCTTACATTTTATGGCTTCTTTAAATGTCCTGGGATCATTTTTTACCCCAATATCAACTTCTTCTAAGTATACAACATAATCATTTGAGATACCGGGTCTTTTCGTACGAGTTGACCTTCTTAAATCTCCCTTATTCCAACAAAAGGTTGATGGGGTGATACTGGAAGATGTACATGTTTCTGGTTTTCCAAATGTAACAAAAAAGTGTAATTCCCAATCGTCTGTGACTGGCCGACGCATCATACCAAAACAAGGTAGATAAGGATGTAGAGGATGCAAGCCTGGGTATCGAGGAGGGAAAAAAAGCCCACAGGCTTTGTGCAAAAAGGCCGTGTATGAGAAGGTGATCTATAGACTCCTCCTCAGTGCGACACAGTGGGCAGAGAGGACTAATGTCGTCATCCCATCGAGCTAGACGAGCTCGCATTCGCAACTTGTCAAGCAACATACGCCATGCAAACAACTGCAGCTTCGGCCACGCGAGCAGTTTCCACACCTCCCGCCATGGAAACTGTGGTCCGAGTGTGCGCACCTATAAGTGTTTGAATATAGCCTTGTAACTGTAGCTCCCTGCTGGCTCATTGCACCAGCATCGTATATCCGACTAACCCAGTTGGATTTCTAAAATCGTCCGAACCAAATCCTATGGCCACAACTTGTGTAGCAAACACATTCCAAACGAGATCTGTGGGTGTCTGGATTGTCAAATCCGCCACCAGAAGATGCGGAACAGCTATCGAATCATTGAGCGTGTGATGAAAGTTGGGCCCTATCGGTATAGAATCATGGGCACTAGGAAGGAGATGTCGTCGCAGGCCCTCAAAACCCGGTACCCATACATCATCCAGAGCAAGCACATTTCTACCATCACCAATAACCGAACGTTGATTGTCAAGAATGATCAATTTAGTCTTCAGCATAGCCTTCAAGAGAGTTGAATCCGATGGACGTGGGGTACATGAAGCGAACATTGTATGTCGTAAATATTTCTGCCGCAGTAGTTTGCTCCACCATTCCGAACTGTTATTGAGGAAACGCCATACCAGACTGCTGAGGGCAGCTTCATTTTGAGTACTGATGTCCCGAATACCCAATCCGCTGTGCATCACAGGTTGCGATATTGTCTTCCAAGCCACAGGTGTCCGTGCAGATTTGGCGTCCGTTCCTTGCCAAAGGAATTGTGATTGTGATGAGATGATAGCCTTTGATTAGTGCTTCGACAAAAGTTTAAAAGGCAACCAGTACAAGGGAATGGTTGTAAGTATTGCCCTCAGTAATGTGCGACGGCCAGCTAAAGAGAGGGCGTTTCCCCGCCAAAGGCTAATCCTGTTCCTAATTCTATCCCTAAATCTAATGCCTATAGCTGGTCCCATTTTTTGGAGGCCCACCGTTTCCCCTAGATAAGAGAAAGATTGATACACCAAGGTGATGTTCAGTACAGCTTTCAGTTCGCGGATGAGTCTGGTATCTATACCAGTGCTGAACACAAGGGTAGATTTTCCTGAGTTTATATGCCTCTGCTGCAAATACATCAAGGGATTTTTTTACCTTGAGTGTAGTCCGTCTAGTTGCCCGGATGAACAGCAGAGTGTCATCCGCATACTGTAAAAGAGGAATCCTGTCTCCCTCAGGCCCCAGAGCAAGAAAAGAAGATGGGTAACGCCGTATTAGAGTATTCATAGTGCTGGCCAAAGCCTCAGTACATAGAATAAACAAATCTGGTGATAGCGGGTCACCTTGGCGGAGACCATGCTTTGGAAAAATTGGATCTATGTGGTGGCCATTCACTGCCACTGTGTAGACCACTGATGTAAAACCTCGAACTCTATTGATAAAATGCCTAGAGCTTTTCAGTGGGGGTGAGACCGAGGGAAAAGAAAAATTCATACCATTAAGTGGGCTCAATTGGTGTAAGCCTATTTCCAAGTGGGGCTTAGGAGTTAGAAACACTAAAGGCAATAATCTAGCTCTCTTGAGCAAAGCCTACTGGAAATGCCTCAGTAACGAGGAAGTCCTTTGCTAAAAATATTCTAAGGGCTAAGTACTCTCCGAAAAGTAACCTTTAGGCGGCCAAATACAGAAAAGGCAACTCTTAGTTTTGAAAGGGATTTGTCAAGGGTTGGTCTTATCCATAGAAAGGTAGGATGGATAATCAGTAATGGAAAGGACATATTTTCTTGGAATTGTACTTGGATTCCTTGCAAAAATGATTTAAGGAAGCCTTTCTCTTCTATGATTAACCCAGATAAAGTAAAAGATTTATGGAATGCGGAAAAGAAATGGGATATGAATGTTCTCAAAAACTTTTTTTAACAATCTTATTGTTGTCGAGGACATTTGTAAAATTTACATCCCTAAATTCATTGGTAAGGATACGAGGGTTTGGCCCTTTTCGAAGAATGACCATTATACTACAAAATCGGCTTATAGAGTAATCTATAATAGAGATAATGCCTACTCTACTCTGCTTGTCAATTGAAAAACTGTATGATGACTTCCCCTTCCACAAAAGATTCTTATATTTGGTTAGGAATATCTCAAAATGGGTACCCTAGTAAGAGCTATTATTAAGTCTAATATTAATAAGTAAGGGCCTGTTTTGCAAGTCTTATCTATATGAATAGACCTGTATGATTTAGATCTATTTCAAATGGAGTGGTTTGAAATAGGTGTTTTACAAGTAGACCGTTTTGTAAAACAAAAAAGTTGTTTAAAATAAATGTTTTAAGAAATCAATGGTCCGCATCTTTTTATTAACATCTCAATATATATAATGAATCGGGGGATGGTTTTTATACCTCATGGCCAATTTGAGCTTTCCAAAGAGAATCAACGGTTTGGATCGTGATTATGGGACCCATGAAAGTCCAAAAATTTAGATATAATTTGCTATTTTATATATATATATATATATATATATATATATATCTTGAGAGTCGTATTAGATCAACGGATCAAATTTAGCCACTAGCAGTGCTTGACGTTGTGAAGATTTCTAACAGGTTAGATCATGAAATAGTGGCTCAAAATAAAAAAATAAAAATGGATTGCAAAATATAACATGAAAGTGGTTGCATTTAACCTACATATATCCAATGGTACTCGGTCTTCCATCAATTTCTTGAGATATATAAGGAACCAGTGGTTGATTTTTCTATATAATTTAATTTTCGGCCTTGCAAAGAGAATCAACGGGTCTGATCGTGATTATAAGGTCCGCTGAAATCCAAAAATCCAGATCTATAGTTCTTCCATTTCTGACACATATTGAGAGATCTATTGCAGATCAATGGTTCAAATTTGACCGGACGACCGTTTTTGGCCTTTTCAAGACTTATAACGGTTTAGATAATCGTTTAGGATCCTGAAATTTAGGATTAATGAAAGCACACGGTAATGCAAAAGGTCATGCCCTTGTTACTATAGCGAAGCATGTGTTTCTGCTTTAGAGGTGTGTCTCTGTTTCAATTCCTGATTTTCTTCACGCCATGCGAATTAGACGTTGCGCCTCTATACACGGTTTGAAATGGAGATGGCCAACATCATTTCCAAACAATCTCTAGGCGTTTTAAATCCGCTTTTAGAGAAGTAGAGGTACAAATAAGGGATGACAAATGCCACCTACGTTAAATATCCTATATGTGAAAAAGAGTATTCAATTGGGCATGCTCTCATGCTTTGTGATTAAGTTAGGGCAAGTTTGTTTTGCTCGCAATGGGGCCTTCAATCTTATTCTCTTCACCGTGTGGAGATAAGGGACTAGTGGAAGAACACATGTGTGCAAGGACACTCGTCTCATCCGTTTGGAGATGCCCAATAATATGTGGGTTCTTTCCATGTGGTAGACTTTTTGAAAATTAGGAATGACTTCCTTCATAGGGTAATTCTTAAATTTTCTAACATCATTGGATTAGTTTATAAAATGCTTAAGGTCCAACAAGTCACTGTAGGGATCATTCTATGTGGAAAGATGGAAAACTTGTTGAGGTTGCTAAAGTGATCCATAACAAAAAAAAAAAAGAAGATCTTGTGATCTTCTCATATGCAACCTATAAAGATAAAGAGGGGAATTCCTCTTTTGGATTTGTTATGATGTTAAATGGTGTTATTGTTGATGCATGTGTTATCTAAAGACCCAAAGTCACCTCTTCAAAAGAGGCCAAAACGAGGGTGGTCTTAGCTACCTGAGAACCGGTAAGGAGAAATGATTTTGACAAAGTTCGTATTTTGCTGAACACTCAAGAAATGGTGCAAGCTTTGAAGGGAGGCTACGATTGGTCCATAAATCCCTTTGTTTTAGACATAAAAGATTTTGACTTCTTTGTTGACTTCGATTATATCCTAGGAGCCTAAATGGGCATGCGCACATGCTTGCTAAGTTTTGTAACTATGCTGACGAGATGTAGATTGGGAGAGGGCTTTGCTATCCTTTTGGCCGGGAGCAGAGTGTTTTCTCATTTTCCTCCCTTTTCCTTTGTTTGTTGTTTTTCTTTCCTTTTAATGAAAAGGCCTTATTTACCAAAACCAAGAAAATAAGTGAGTAGAAAGATTAAAACTCCACATTGGTATGAAAATATGAGCCATTCAAAATGAATGCCCTCCTAGTGAATGGGATGTCCTAAATTTGCCCCAATGAGAGTTGTTCCCATTGTAAGATCACAATATTGAACAATTGTTTTATAACATGATTGATAAATATTTTATTCTTACAGTGGGAACAACTCTCATTGGAGCAAATTTAGGGACATCCCAATCACAAGTGGGCATTCATTTATGACCTGTCAGATTTTCATTAGATGGTCCAATTTGAGTTACACTGCTTTCACTCAGAAGATTGACTCTTCGTCTCCCATTCACAAATGGATTTTATCCAGTTGCATTGGGTGTAGCAAAATTTATTTTTTTATAAGTGTGCCACAATGTAAGATTGAGCATTCGAATTATGCATTGAAAACTATTTTTTTTACAATCTTACGGCGAGACCAACTCTTTTTAGGGTAAAACTTGGTCACATTTCAAACAAGAGGAGGGCATTCATTTTCGTGGTTCAGATTTTTTTTTTTAAAAGGCAGGCCCCACAATGGACCCAAATTGTGTCACTTAAAATAGAGAATGTAGGAATGATGCCAAACGGACCTGATCCCACCTGCTTAAGTTGTAACCCTGGTTAAAACTCAGACGTTTACTCATCCATAATGTGCAGAATTTTGACTGGGAAACCCCAAGAGCTCAACATAAAACCAAAGCTAGTGTTTAAGTTGATACCCAGTCATCGACGACCATACAATAATCACCAAAACCATGATCAAATACATAGAAAATTACATTATCAAGAAAAACAAGATGTGCCTAATGGTCATAGGCTGCACAATGTATTCTGAACAGGATGGATTCATGTAAAAATAACTTGATGTGTATCACGCCTTCTCCATGAATGCAGCGATGTACGACCATAGCAGGATCTATCCCTCTCATAAAACTTGAAAACTTTGGTTGAGGAAAATATCCTGCAATCTTTGCTTCTCTTGAAGAGACTGACTTTGTAATCCAGAGTCTTCAAGAACTCAAGAGGATAACATTGAAACAAAAAACACTGATCTTATTATTTTGTGGGTATAATGATGCCCATTTAATTCTTATTCAGCCTCAAGCAACTGAAACAGTAACTTCTTTCAACTTCTGCAATGGTCAAATGAATGGGAAAAACTTAAGAATCAGTGGACTTCTAGCATGAGGATATAAAATTCTTGGGAGGAATAAATTCTGAAGATCTCACTCACAATAGAGAGGTCAATCCATGAATCAAGGGTTTTGAGAGCTCTCCCTGATGAATGTGTTTCACGTGCAAGGGCTACTCCTTCAGCAAGGTCGCTTGCATGCCCACTAACTAAAAGAGCTGCTGCTGCATTCAGGATCTGATTTTATATCCAACAAAGAGATTATTCAGATTCTTTAAATGGCTCCGATCTTGATATATTAACTGGAAAAAATTAGCCGATCAATATATTAATTATGATTCAACAGTATGCTTGAAACAAATTTCAGATTTCAGGTCGTTTAAATCCTGGGAACTTGTTTTCAGATTGCTGTAACGCTAACTACAAAAATCAATAGACATGGCAAATTCAAATTATCCAAACACAATAACTCTAGGCTTACGGATAGCATGGGTGCAAGTAACTTGAGTCAACCAGAGTAGGCACTGGTTATCCAGAGAAGGATAATGAGTCATCCAGAGTAGGCACTAGTTATCCAGAGATGGGCCCTCATATCCCATGTTTGAAATGGTCAAAATCTAAGACTCAGCAGTCTGCACTCGTTATCCAGAGTCTCAGTCTATGAGCTAATGGAAAATCAACTTTTTAACATCAGACTTAATTGGACTGCTCACGGCGCAGAAGGAGGAGACATGTTCCATGTTTGTGCATTACAATCAACATATTCTTGTGCACTGCATGAACCCTAAGGCCTAAGGGCATGTTTGGGCATTCTCAACGAAATAAATATTCATTGTTGATTTACAGAAACTAGATAACAGGTGTTGACACGATAATTAGTCATTTCAAAAAATCTTCGTAACAAAGTGGGTAAACTTACCAAATCATGTTGACCGGACATTCTGAACCACCAATCAATGGCTTGCATATAAGAATGTTTGACATAAGTTGAAAAAGGAAAATTATATTAATCAACCTGAATCTTCAGCATGGAAGACCTCACCATGGAGTTACAGCCCGTTTGGATGCACATTTATGTGGGGCCAAGATTACATGTAATCAAAAGGTGTTGGAGACAAAACCAACACCAAGGCGAAAGAGGGGTGATGCTGAGAAACCAAGGCACCACTTTGGGCGCATTCTTTAGGGAAAGTTTGTGGTGCCACAAAGACATGGAAAAATGTCAGTTCCATTAAATGGCAGCTGGCGCTGTCTCAACAAAACATAAAAGCAGGCCTTAAAACAATAAAAAACTTGGAGTTATTTTTCCATGTTTTATGGTGTTATTTTCCCATGTTTTATGGTGCTACTTCCCTTTTCTGTTCTCTGTTTTGTAGTTTGTCTTTGTAGCTCTTGGTTGTATCCCTTTTGTTTTCTTTAATATATCATCTTTTGGAAAAAAAAAAAAAAAAAGGATAAAAAACTTATGATCATTTCCACAGGTTCAACAGCAGATAAAATGGTCACAACATAGGCCATGAAAAGTTGGCTGGATTGAAGGGACAGTTCAGGTTGGAGCATCTGAGGTCCATGTGTAGTTACATCAAAATATGGCGCCATGCTTGGGCGTTATATCTAATTGAATCAGAAATGGATAAGACGTGCAGTTTTTTAAGTGGGGAAGGGACTTACAAGAGCATCAGCGATAGATCCTCTCTCCTGATAGCACATCCCTAAGAACTTGTGAATTGAATTTGGGGCCGCCTCCTCTCAAGCTCTCTATAGTACAGCGTGGGATGCCGAAATCCACTGTACAGTACATATGTCCCAAGTTAGCTCGAGTTACAATAAATAAGTAAAATAAAAATAACATGGGAAATGGTATATCTTAGATGTAACAAGTTCCTAGAACAACTTCATTTAATTACTAATTTCAATTTTCAACACATTAGCCCATAACTCCAAAGTGATGAAGGATGTAAGTTGTTTGAAATTCTCATTGCATCATACTCAAGTTTAATACATGCATACATATACGTATACATAAATAGATGGAGAGAGAGAGAGAGAGAGAGAGAGAGAGAGAGAGAGAGAGAGAGAGAGAGAGAGTACATGGATCAAAGGAAAACTTCACAATATTTTCTGGAGTAACATCAAGAACTACTCCAGGTCCTGCAAATAATGTTATATCCTTTAATTAGTAACAGAAATGTAAGCATTACTAAGCAAATCCAATAACAAAAGAAAAAATGTAAAAAAATAATTGATGCCACTTCAATAAGATACTACGACTTAGAGACCTAAAAGCCACAAAATGAATAGTTTTCTCGTATATTGAAGAAAAATAGAGAAAAAGTAATTTTTTTGTAAAGAAAAAAAAAGGGAAAGAAAAGAACATCATACCGAGTGGGCTCATTTCATCCAAACCCTCTGAGTGAACGACCAAGGCTCTTTTCATGCCAAACCTCTGCAGTGCTTTGGCCATCTTGTTGACCTATCCAAGCAAGCAGATTCAGAAAAACATTAAAATAAAGTACCCAAACAAAAAATCAGCCAACAGGAGCAGCCAAGAAGTCAGTTCACAACAAAATTCATAAGGTACCGACAACATATCCAAAATGTATGCAAAAATGAACATGCTAAGCAGTTGCAAGCATCAAGCATGTAAAGGAAGAGGAGTAAACAGGAACAGCTAGTTTTCTAATACAGACCGGAATTTTTTCCCTTTTTTGGCGAGTACACAAGTTGTTTAAAACCAAAGGCCAACATAATGCAATGGGAAAATATTGCTCATAAAAAAGGCTAAGGCATCAATAAGTTTTTACTAGCCTCTCTAATCAATATGAACAGAGACAAGCCATGAAAGAAGTTTCACAGTTAGCACCACAGCACTCCAAACATGACTTTCTAACCACCAACTCATGACTGCATAGTACCATTAAACTTGTAACAAGATAGGATCAGTAGTAAAGACAAAACCCATGATAGCAGATGTTAAGTGGTTAGTTCGCCACACTTTTAACGCCTAGGCATTTTGGATTTATTGGTTAGTAACTTGAGATGGTATTAGAGCCAACACATCTTGGGTTCAAATCCACACAGGGGCAAAAAAAGGCCCCATGCTGTGTCGCAGCTTGTGACTTGTGAGGGTGTGTGCTTCCAGTCCGGACAGTACAAGTGGTTACTTTGCCGCACCTTTAACAGCTTCTTTTTTTTTTTTTTTTTTTTTTGTGTTAGTTAGCAACTTGAGAGTAGATACTTTAGGAGCATCAATATCCAAAGGATATGATAGAGATACAGGTTGTTCATAGCCATATCCTTGTTTTCAAAGATCTTTATCATCAAAGAATTATCTCGTCTATTCATTACATTCAGATATTTGTTACTCAGTGCCCTATAAAACATTTGAATAGATACATGGATGCAATGTAAAGCTATAATAGAACATGATGTATTTCACTATCTATCTGGACAATTTAGATTCTTTCGAAGAAAGAGGCAAGTTGATGGCCCGCCGAAGAGAAAGGGTAGGCCAAAGAGGGCATGGATGGAAGTAATCAGGATAGATCTCAAGAAGTGCAACCTATCCGAGGATATGGCTCACGATAGAGTGGAATGGAGAAACAAAATTCATGCAGCCCACATAGTTGGGACAAGGTTTTGATGGTTATGAGGTTTGTTTGTTTTTTCCACATGAGACTTGTAAATCAAACTTCCACATATGCAAGTTTTGCTTATGTAAAATTTACATGTGTTGAACATATTACAACATTTGATTGCAAACACCTTTTCATGCGCAATTCGTTTTAGCATAATTGCTTTAACTCGATGTGTAAATATACAGAAATTAAGATATTAATGTGCAGATTCAGGAAGATGAAGAGGAAATGAGGGTCTCTCTCAACTTTTGTACATTTTAGCGGGCTCTAAGTTCCCATAACTTCTCTAGAAAGGAAATTATGGGTCCTAAACATAGTGAACAGTTCCAATATGACTTAAGGACCCCTAAGAGTACAGAAAAAAAATCAGGAAATTGGAAATAAGCCATATTTTCATGTTTTATCATATTTCTCAAAATCATGAGGATCAAGGACACAAAAATCACTTCTGTGGGTTATCGGTTCCATAAGAACGTTGATGGTGTCTGCAATGGTGGGAAAACCAACAGAGCAGGGATGATGGTATCCTAAATAATCATGAGAGACGCTATAGGGATTTCTCAGGCCTAGAGGGAGTGGTTGAGTCCAATGAAGTGGAACTGCTAGCAATAACAGAGGAACGCTGGATATTTAATGGCTCTTTCTCTGGGCCATTCATTGTGCATTGAAGGGGAATCCTTTAATGCCGTGAAGTAGCAAAAGATCCCTCTTTTGCCCTTGGAAGGTTGGCATATATTGAGACAAATATTAAGTCCTTGTTCGCTTCAATGGAAGGGTCCATTCATCATGTGCAATAAAGCAATAAAGGGAGAACTGATGATTCAGCTAAGAGGAATTGACAAGAAAAATATAGTTGTTCATATCATGTGCATAAAGTCAGAATTGGGGAAGAACCCTTTTTTTTTTTTTTTTGATATCTCAGTGTATCCCCACCTTTGGCAGGACTAGACGCAGTTACATGTATATTGTAAATTATCTTTTAATATTAATCATTATGGTTACTGACAAAAAAACTAGCATAAATAAATTAAGCTAATTGTTGTGCCTAAGGCTTACCAAGTCCTCATGGTAGACACCAACAACAGCAAAAGGCACACGTGCTGGATTTAGCATAGGACCCAAGATATTGAATACTGTCTTTATTTTGAGTTTTTTTCTCACAGGACCCACGACTTTCATTGCTGGGTGGTATTTAGGAGACATCATAAAACCAATGCCCACTCGTTCCACACATCTCTTTATATCCTGATCCACAATAAAAAAAAATGTACATATGAACACAAACTGTTGAGCATATAATAAAGGAAAGAAAACTTGCAAGAACTCTCACCAAGCTCATTCATAAAGAAGCACGTTATTTGACAAAGTATACCAAAATAAAAGCTCATAGAAAGCCATCAAAATATGAACCGCCTCAAATGTAGATTTTAGTGCACTGCAACAGCTACAACTCAAGACACAACTCATAAGTAGAGGAGTATGGTGAGTTTTAGATGCAGCACACTGTCGAGTGATAATTGTGCTATATATATAATATGATTTGCATGTGACAACAAGTCTCAGCACTTGGAAGTGCTATGAATTATCTCAAGGTAAATTCATTGAGATAAAAATATCTCCTACAAGTCAACTTGGCTTTGGAAGCATAAATGTTAGTCAAATAAATAGAAAGAGAAGGTCAGGCGCCCTATTCAGCACAATCAAACGAAAGAAATAACTCTAAAGAAGAAGAAGAAGAAGAAGACGAAAGAAAGAAAGAAAGCTAGCATTTGGGTCTCTTTCAGGCGTAAAATCCAAGGACATGTTCAAAGTTCAAACACCTAGCCAGTGGCAGTAGAAGTATAGAAACCAAAGAAGTTAAGCCGAAGAAAATTTTGGTCAGCCATTTCCATCTGCAAGTTGATTAGCCATTGAGGGTTTTTTTTTTTCTTAAGAGTAATTGGAGCTTGGAGTTGCGAGGATCAAAATTTCAGTTATTTAATCAAAATTCTCGGTTTCAATTTGATTTAGAAAAGTCTTTGCAGTCATCCGCCCTATCTCTCTTTGGTCAAAAACTGAGTTTTGTCTGATCTCAGCCATTGATCTTTGCTGATATTGGGAATTTTCTTGTGTTACCATTGACATTATGATTCCCATCCCCTGACTATATTCATCTGAGTTTCATTACTATTTGGAGTGAAATTTTGAGGTTGCAGTCACCTGATTGTCTCGGCGCTGGACACATATTTTGGGTTTTCCTTTATTCTGTTGATATCTAAAACCATATCAATATCAGATCTGGTGGTCAGAGTTTTTGTTCTGTTCAAACTATATATTTGAGACCTTTGGGGATTCTAGAATCTAGAATCTCTACATCCATGTTACTACTTAAAAACAATTAAAGAGAAAACTAACAATGCAATAACCAAGGAAGAAAAGGGAGAAAACTAACATTCAAATAAAGAGAACATCTTCACAACCAAAACGCAAAATGAAGCATGAAAGATTTTGTCATTCTAACCTCAGGGTCCGAGTCAATAGCCACTCCCAATGCATCGAGTACATCAGCACTCCCGCATGCAGAAGAGCTAGAGCGGTTCCCTTGCTGCAAAGAGAAAGTATCACTCTTCTCATTTCACTTCTAATCTATAGCAGGTCATCTAGAAAACTTTCCAACATCATTTGTTCAGAATTTTAAAAGCCATCACCTTTGCAACTTTGGCACCAGAGGCTGCAGCAAGAATGGATGCCCCAGTTGAAATGTTGACTGTATTCGCCCCATCTCCACCTGTTCCAACAATGTCAACTGCACCATCCAATCCTTCAACCTTCCTACAACATTTGATCATTGCCCTTGCCAACCCCACAATCTGCACACCAAAAAAATCTATAAATCTCCACAGACACAGACTTAGGAGGTTACAATCAAGCAATTTGTGGGTTTTGTTCTCTACTCTAAATATATGTGAGGGGTGTCATACAGAGCTATTTCAAGCCACTTACTTCTCCATATGTTTCGCCCTTTGCTCGCAAAAGAACAAGAAATGCGCTGATCAATGCTTCATCTGCTTCATTCGGTAAAAAATCAAGAGCTGATTCAGCCTCTTCTTCGGATAGATCCACCCGGTTGGTAAGAGATTCAATTATCTACAAATCATAACAACCCATCAATAATAAAACACCGGGTCTTGCTGTATAGCACTGTGAATGCGCAGAAAACAGACTTCTTACATACATTCTTGAACGCGACACATGATGGTGTTGAAGAGGCATGAGGAATGGGAAAACCACATTTTCGAATCTCTATGTTTGATTTCTTTATTTGAAGACTTGGGGCAGCAAAAAAACACCTGAGAGAATAGATTAGCTTCTTTGGACGCTTGAAGAGGCCTGCAGAAGCAAAAGTAGGAGAAGCATGGTATCCAAAAGCGGCCATATGACTCAATGAAGAACCTACTTCACAAGCAAATCAATGGCTGCCTGTTCTGTATGGATAGAATTCAAAGAGAAAGAAAGCGCAGGAATTTAAAGGCTAGTTGTGATCTGCGGAGAGATTTTGAGTCTGGGGTTTTAGGTATGGAAATGGATTCCAGTTTGGTTCAAATTGGAAAGCCCACTTCGGACCAATCAGGGGTGCCACATGGGTTTGAAATGCCACGTCCCATCTCCTAAAAAAAAATCATTTCTCCCTTAAAAATTTTTCCTCCCATGTGGCACCCCCGATTGGTTCAAACAGGGAGGGGATCAGGATCCTTTAGGTACAGATGTTTGAACACACCATGGCATTTGCCACATTTTAATTTTAAGGCTTGCTATTAGCACACAAAATATATCTTTCCCCACACAAATTCTCTCTACACACATCACAATAATTTAAAAATTACATCATTTCTTTCCACACACAGTAAAAATCCTCATTTTACCCCTTTCTCCATTTCCCTCTTTCTTCCCACACACATCGTCTTTCCTTTCTCTTCACATACAAATCAACTGAACTCTCTTCACTTCTCCGGCGTCTCTGTCTCTTCGGCGTTCCTCCGGCGTTCCCAGTCCTCTACACCATCTCCTCTTCCAAAGGTAAATCTCTATATCCACCATTGTCATTTCATTTTTCTTCACCATTTATTCTTTACCATTATAAAATATATCTTAGATTACCTTTTTTTTCATGAAAACTTGTTATGAGGATAGATTCTCATTCAATGAAAGATTTTACAAACAATGGTAAAGTTTTTTCATGCATTTGGGCTGGTTTCCATCCATCATCGCAACCATTTTTCGCCTAGAAATCGCGACTTGTTCGGACCTGAACATCCGAACATGATCAAATTATTCGAACCTTAACAACCAAACAAAGTCCTTCTATTCGGAACTTAATATCTGAACAAAATAATATTGTTCGGACATGAACATTCGAACAAAGTCCACTTGTTCGGAATTGAACATCCGAACAGTCTACTACAAAAACCATTCATGTTATCCTACAATGTTTGTGTTTTTATTTCAGATATAGACCAACCGAGCTCTTCTAGGGTGCAACCTACCGCTTCAAACAGAAGGCGTCGCCACCGAGTGGAAGAGGTTGTAGAAGAACCTCTTTTTAGTGAGGAGGACGTTGAAGAACAACCTGAGATGGAAATGGAACCAGGTCCGGGGCCACAAGATAGGTCCTGTTGACCAGCTTTGATACACATATAGCTGGGTATATTTGGAGTGGACAGGTGTGTTTCGTTTGTTTCATATCAAGATTGATTGATTGATTAAGTTCTGAATTTCTTCGATAATGTATCAATTGTTGAATGCAGGATCGAGGAGTACTGAAATGTCTAAGTCATGGTCAGAAAGTGCCATTGTGGCGATGGCAATTGAATGGGCCTGATAGGTTTAGGCAGTGGATGTCCAGGTCCAAATTGGCTCCCTTAGTGACTGCATCATACCACTCCGTCAATAAGATTATTGTATCGGGTTTTGTGGAAAGGTGGCAACTTGAGACTAACACCTTTCACATGCCATTTGGTGAGATGACCATCACTTTAGATGATGTTGCATCCATCATAGGCATAACAGTGACGGGGCAGATTGTCTCATATAATGATAGAATGACATATGAGGAAGCTCAAGCACTCCTTGTTGATGCACTAGGAGTATAACCCATAGAGGCACATAATGAGCTGATCCGGGTGCGGGGCCAATCTGTTAGATTAGAGTGGTTACTGGAAATGTTTGGCGGAATGTTTGACGATGATGAGGAGATGGTTGAGTGTGCAGTCAGAGCTTACCTTTTGTACTTATTGGGATATACGTTGTTCACAGACAAGAGTGACACACGGGTGCCAATCATATTTCTTGCACATCTGGTGGATTTGAATAACGTACGTTCATATGCATGGGGTACTGCTGCATTGGCATACTTATACAGACAGTTGGAGTTAGCAACCCGGCATGAAGTTAAACAAATGATCGGTTACCTGACTATATTGGAAGCTTGGGTGTTCAAGCACTTCAAATGTTTGGCTCTAACTCCAAACATTCACTATCAGCCCAATCAGGCCCGGGTCCATCGATGGGTCCCTCGTAGGGAGTCTGCTCCTTTACAAGCACCACGAGAGAGACTTGATTCCATGAGCACTGACTTGATAATTACGCATATTTTCATACTCATTTTCTATCACATGAAGTTATTATTCTGTATTATGTATTTTCATATCTAATGCTTGGATTCACTATTTTCGAGTCATTTGGGACCCATATCGTGATGTTAGGCGCTATCACCCTTTCAATGAGGTTGCATACTACTGTGGATGCATCAAGTGCATGGATGTTGTTGAGCCTTATCATCCGGATAGGGTGCTCAGACAGTTTGGGAGAGTAAGGTCTCAACCCCACAGGAAATGAGAGAACATAATTATTGATGCTCCTTGACCTCGTACGAATCACACTAATCTTTTCTCTTCTCTTTTGTTTGCATTCTAGCCATCCTTTATCTTTAACTTCTGTCATTGCAACTGATTTAGGAGAGTAGCTATCCTATGCAGACGGTACCAACTCAAATGCGGTTGGATCTCGTCGAGTTGAGGTGTCAACTTTCATACTTGGTCTACCTCTTCTTCTTGATTTTACTTCGGGTTCTATCAAATGAGTACTGCCTGGTTTTGATAGTTCTCGTATCTTCTTTAGAAGTTGCAGTTTTCTCGTGGAATCATACTCATAGAACCGTTTTTCAAGTAACTCTAAATCTCCCTTACAATCCAAGCCCATAGAAGAACTTGTTGATGGAGCAGTAGGCAACATATCAAGCTTACACCAATGCGGATGTATGCAACTTAGAGGAATAGGCCGCCCTTGACTTATATATTATGCAATCTCGTGTGCACAGGGTAATCCATGTGTGTGTCGAATAGCACAACCACAAACACTGGCGTCAATTCCAACTAGGTTGGCTCTCTTGGTTTTTGTTAAGATCTTTTCAAGTGCATTCTTAAAGACATTACCACGAAGCTCTTTTTATTCGGTCTGCTTGAAATTATGTTGCACAATTGTCTTATTTTTCTCAAACGAAGCTTTTATACCAGTATGCTGCAACTCAAGCAAACTATGGATTTTAGTCCAAACCGCTTCAAAATTTCCTTGGCTTGATCCCAGCTGCCTCTTAAGTTGTGCATGTGAACTCTCAGCCCTACATAGGATTGTTAAGAGGTGAGGCATAGTAATTAATAGGCATAAATCAAATAATTAGTATCTTTTTAAAAGTACCTGTTCGAGGTAGTGTTCCCAAAATAGACACAATTGTCTGTCCATGCGGAAACAAATCTCTCCTTGTAAGGATCTAACCGAACGTAATTGAGTACATCAGGATACGTACTGAATTCTTGATTTAGCTTACGTAGTTGTTCACCAAACTCCTCTTGTGTTGATGAAGACACTAATATATTCCAGCTAATAATAAACTTGTCCCATTTTTCTTTCGTTTCAAACAACTTTTTGCATCTCGCCAATACGTTTCTATTAATATGGCATTTACATAATAAATGAGTAGCACTCGGGAATACTATGTTAATGGCGTTCATGAGTGACAGTTATCTGTCCGTCACAATGACATCGGGAAGAATACCATCACCAATAATAGCACGCAATACACCCAATGCTCATGTATAATTTTCTTCACGTTCCGCATGAAGGTATGCAAAACATACAGAAAAAGTCATGTTTGTGGATGTGACTCCAACAACCTCCAATAGATGCATGTAATAACGATTGGTCTTGTAAGTACAGTCCATTATCAAAACATGTGGAAATGCACGTAATAAATCTAAACTGCTTGGGTGCGTCCAAATCAAGTCAGTTACAGTCTCGCTATCCTCATAAGTCTTATGCCATTCAATGTAATTATGCTCTGCTAACTTCCCAAGCAGTTGTTGCATCTAACTTCTTCCACCCTGCTCATTAACTTTATATTTGTAGCGGGCATTGTATATTGTCTTCATTGTGGTTACGTTTAATTCACTTCTTTGTTTCAACACCAAAATTTCTTTTGGTCTAACCATGCTCTTGGACATACCAACCAGCAATTGAGTTTCCTCCTTTGATAATCTGCCTGCAAATGAATGCCCCTCTAAATGTTCTACTGTCGAATGATTATGCACACCACATATGACCTCCAACACCCAATCATCATTTGAGTTTAACTTTATGCCCTTTAATGCGAAAGGGCATCCACATTTTTTTGAACCGGTTTGTTTGATCCTTTTTCACTTTTGGCCCTCTTCATGCTTATATTGTCCACTTCTCTCGCATGTAAGGAGTACTCTAGCTTTGACACCTATCCGAGCAGCATTTGAAACCTTTATCACAATGACAAACCCGTTTTTCCTTCCTACACCACGAGCCCAACTGATCAACGAATCGCGATTGTGAAATATCTACAATAAACAAATTTAATACGAATTTAGTAACAAATAATTGTAATTTGAGTAATAAATTCACAGTCGGACATACCTCTTGAGTTACAAACTCACTGGTATAATCCATGACAAAGTCCGATCCAACCTGACTTTCCTGCATAGAGACTTGTAAAAGTACAAAATCAAATATCATTGTTCGGTATGAAACACCCGAACATATGGTGTATGTTTGGAACTGTATGTCCGAACATAAACCATATGTTCGGACATTAAGGTCCAGACATACCCCATATGTCCGGATCTACAGTTCCAAACATATGGTTTATGTTCGGACCTGAAAGGCCGTACATATTGGGAACCCGCAACTCATTCCACATGAGAAAAAAATTAAAAAAAGAGGCATAAATACAAAAAAAAAAAAAAAACACAAACAAACAAAGGAACTGGCCTTTCCACTACTGCTTTGATTTAAAGGCACAATTTTATTGTTGTTTTCTTCCTTCATTGCACTAGAAAGTAGAGGAATGTGAGTAAAGATGACTAGACAAGTGGATGGAGGAAGTAGAGAGTGAGAAGTGGAAAGTGAGATGAGTTGACTAGGAGAAGAAAATGGAGGAATGTGAGTGAAGATGAGTTGCCCAAGGAAGATGGAGGAAGTGGAGAGTGAGAAGTGAAGAATGAGATGGGTAAGAGAAGAAAAAGAAGAGCTTGTGAGTGAAAAGAAAATGGGTTTTGAGTTTTGGTTGAATTATGTCCATTTTGGTCATTTCATAAAGGGGTATGAATGTACTAAAAGTACATAAATTCCTTGTGTTTGAAAAGTAAAATTTGGTGTGCCAATAGCAACTCCCTTAATTTTTTTTAATTACTAAAATGCCCCCAGGTGAAATGACGAAATCACCCTTCACCATCAACCTCCTCTCTCCCCTTCCTTTGTTTCTCCTGCATTGTTTCTTGCCCTCCTTTCTACTCATCTCCCCTTCTTCTTCTTCATCTTCATCTTTTTCCTATTGTTCATTATCCCTTTTACCCACTGTTTCAACACTATTCCTTCGCACTCGTTCATCCTCATTGATCTTCATTTCCTTCTTCATCATCTTCTCCAACTTTTAAAAAATATCCTCTAGTCTCCTCCATTTGTTTAAAGATATTGGAGGTACTCATCTCCCTGCACCACCACATTGTCTATTGGAAGTAGGCATTTTCAATATGGACAAGCAACTGACGATCTACCAAGAGGAGGTACACATCTTGACTTCGTTTCCAGCCATTTAATTAATGTTTTCGCGCGTCGTGCTCGGTATTCCAGAGCCATGCAATATTCAATACCATCAAACATATTAAATTTGCACGGAATAATTATGCCTTGCAAAAATTTAATTATTCCGTCCGAAAATTTAGTGCACGGAATAATTATGCCATGCAGAAATTTATTGCACAGCAATAGTATACCGAACATATTTCACAAGGACATCATACAGTCTCGTGCATTGATGTACTAAGATTTAGCAATCATATTTTCAGGAGATTCAGTCAACCGGTGCTAGTGAGTGCTCTTTGGATTTTACTAATGCCTTCACCACTGACACGATATTCATAAGCCGAGAGGACTTAATCCAATGGACAAGGGAAGTTGGAAAGAAACATGACTTGGTAATTGTAATCAAAACTTCAGATGCTGGTGGAGATGGTAGGAAGCCGAGAATAGTTTTATCTTGTGAGAGAAGTGGAAGTTATAAGGGTTCATTGAAGGTCTCCCAAAAGAGAAATCCTAACAAGGCAACGAGAACGAAGAAGTGTAGTTGCCCTTTTGCTTTGAAGGGCCGAAAGTTGGCAAATGACGATGATTGGATGTTAACAGTGGTTTGTGGGGTGCATAATCATCCAAACGCACAACATCTCGAGGGGCACTTGTTTTCTAGGAGGCTTTCTGGGGAAGAAATCAATGTTCTGATTAATATGTCGAAGAGTTTGGTGAAGCCGGGGAACATCCTTCGAACATCGTAGGAAAGGGACGTGCTGTCACGACCCGGCCCAAATTACGATAACCCCGAGCCGTGAGCCCATACTCCCGTAAACTCTGAATTAACCGAAGTTAAAACGGAATCCACAAGGGATAACATTCTCAATAAACCTGTCAAATACACAATTTTTGCGGAAACATTTATATTTGATAATATCAATTTACGATTTACATGTATACAAAATAAATAAAGTCCTTATACATGTATCCTTTCCATCATTTGCTTGTCAATCGGTGGATACCCAAGCACCATACGATAACAATTAATTATATCTCAAAACGATTATACAAAATAACTTTTCAAAATGTTATAGTTCTTGCTCGCACTCGGATACCCATATCAAATGGTATCCCGACCATTCCATTCGTTTAGTCCTCCTCGAGGAACTGGAGCGGTCTCCTCCGCTGCCGCCGGGGGCGCTGCTGGACCGGCAAGGGCAATCAGGCCTGTAATGCCATCAATAACACTAGTGAACACGACGGTTCAACAATGTATAAACAGATTTTGTAATAGCACATGTTAATACATATACTGAATTCATTAAATCTATTTAGTAGCAATTACCATTCTAAACAAGTCTAGATAATTCCTACAATGACAATAGGTAAACTTAAGAGTTAATCAATAGACATGTACAAGATGGTCACTACCATAACTTTCATTCATTCATTTCATTTCATTTACCATCTTCCCTCAAAGGAAGGATTCATTTTCCAAATGGAAGGCATCAATCAATACCCATAGATATAATCGGAATATGTGGGACTTACTAGTGTCCGGGCCAGGGACAACTAGCATCACCAGGAGCTCCGGAACGCCTCAAATCCATCTACTGCAGTAGGAATAGTCATTTATTTCATTTATTAATTCATTGAACTCATTTAAAGTTTTAATACCATTGCTAGGTAGTGTCAGACTCAAGAGCTAATGCTTTCCAATAAGCAATACATTTCTGGATTCAATTCAATTCAATAATTTTCTTCATAACAAGAGAAGGGAATAACGGTAATACCAATCTCACTAGATTGGGACCCAACAATGTGGAATACGGTACAATGAGAGTACTTACTAATCACTTATGGTTCTACTTAATTTTATCTCAAATCTAAACAACCATTTGGGTGTAACCATTGATTTCTAAATGCACGTGTTATTCTCGATGGATATCACATTTATATATTTAATGTGTGCATTGTATAGTCCCCATAATTATCACCCATTGAAGTTTAGTCTTAAAACTAATTTAAGGAGTACTTATACTTACAAGAAGTACTCCAAGTTTATGTAAAAATCCAAAATCCAAAATTTTACTCACAATTAAGGTCTGGGCCTGTATCAGGTTCGCTAGAGCGAATCCAGGTTCGCTAGAGCGGACGTCTCACAGAACGTTGGTCGCTCGAGCGAACTGTCCAGAATTCTGAAATTCTGAACGTTCACTCTGTCACAGAACCTTGGTCGCTTGAGTGAACTCCCTGTTCGCTCAAGCGATCTGTCTAGAGTTCCAACTCCGAAAATCTGATACATTCTCTCTTCTTCTATCCCCCTTTCTTCATTACTCATCCACAACCTACAATAGCACTGGAACCTCCTGTTCCCTCTTCACACATCATCCATTCACAAACAACACTTCTAATCATTCATTAACCATTTCATACAATCCATAAACAATCTCAAACTCAATGGAAAATGCACAAAATCATGAAAGTTCCATGAACTTCTACAATGATTAACATTAATCACGAGTAAATGCTTATACTTGCCTCCCTTGAAGCTTAGTGGTAAAATCCCTCTTTCCTTGGCTTGGCTCGACACAAATCTTCCCCAAAAACTCAAACCCTAATCCATAAAACATGTAAATGAACTCCTATGAGCCATTTGTGCTAGAAATCACTACAAAACAACTAATAGAACTTGGAAATCCTAAGAGAAGACCAACTACTTACTTGTGGCTCCAAGCAAGGAGATCTTAAGTTCTCTTTCAAGCTCTATCTCTTCAAAAATGGAGGAAATGGCTTGAGGAAGAAGATGAAGATGAGGTCTCTCACTCAAAACCACATAAATCTCTCCTAATCTCACTCTTGATGAAGAAAATGGAAGAAAAAGAAGGAAAAAGGGGTGTCTAGGGTTTGTTTGAGGTGAAAATGAGCTCACTCCCTCATCTCATTCTAATATAAGGAGCTCTCACACTAAAACCCCCTCCTATTAAGTCTTATTACATTTTAAGTCAAATGAAACTTCACTTGGTCCATTTTAGGTCAGATGGAATCGCGTTTATTATGAAAGTTAATGTACTATTCGAGATACACACGTTGGTATCAAGAATTTCCGTATTTGACGAAATACGTGAAAACCCGTATTTACGGAAAGGTCCTTAGCCTACCTTGTTTGAGTCTAAACTCATTTTAACCAATTCAATTTCATTCCATTATGCTTAATGCATCATTTGAGACTAATTTGTCTTTCCTTGGTCATTAATCTTCATTAATCTAATTACTCATGCTTAACTAGCATTAATCCTAATTAATTAGCCTTAATCAAGATTAGTTTGGGTTGGGTGTAACACGTGCACAACACCACTACGATGAAGAGTATCTACAATGCTCATCAGAAGTGGAGGGTGACCGAGATGGCCGGTTGATCATAGATGCAGTAACTCATGATGCATTTGGAGCAGAACAACTACATTGAGTATCACACTAGCAACGACGCTATAGATGTGTTGATGGACCTATTCTGGGCACATCCATCATCTATTCAGTTGTTACGTGCATTTCCAGAAGTTTTGATAATGGATTCCACGTACAAGACTAATAGATATAGACTTCCTTTACTTGAGATTGTTGGTGTCACATCTACTCAACTGACTTTCTCTGTTGCTTTTGTGTACCTTCAATCAGAGAGGGAGGCCAATTACAGATGGGCTTTGGAGAGGCTTAAGGAATTAATAGATGGATGCATAATGCCCCGTGTGATTGTCACCGACAGAGAGTTAGCACTGATCAATGCAATAAACGTTATTTTTCCGAATGTAGCAAACTTATTATGCAGGTGGCATATTTCTAGGAACATCTTGGCAAATTGTAAGAAGTATTTTGAGACCAACGACAGATGGGATGCGTTTATCTCTTGTTGGAACATGTTGGTAGTCTCTTCCACTGAAAATGTCTACATTCAACTTCTAAGTGCATTGGACCGGAATTTCTGTGGGTATCCACACGCTGTTGATTATGTGAAGAACTCGTGGTTGAATAACCACAAGGAACAATTTGTGGCTATTTGGACGGATCGGCATATGCACTTTGGGAACGTGACTACGAAAAAGGTTGAGAGTGCACATGCAAAATTGAAGAGACACCTTGGCACATTGAACTCTAGCACTGATGCGTCCTTGCAGGTTATCCATGCATTGCTCGAGTTGCTCTTTACGGAGATAAAAGCTTCTTTTGAAAAGAGCATGAACACCGTGCAACATAAGTTCAAACCGGCACTGTTTCGTGAGTTGAGAGGATTTTTATCAAGGAATGCTATGGATATAGTTCTGAATGAGTCGATAAGAGCTGGTGATAATGGTCCAGATTCGACGGCATGTGGGTGTGTAATTTGATGGACTCATGGGTTACCATGTGCATACGAAATTGCCGAATACATAAGGGAAGACACTCAAATACCATTGAGTTGTGTCCATTAGTACTGGAGGAAGCTCAATTTAGACTCCACTAAGGTGAATGAAGCCCCCGAGTTGACCACAACTTCCGAGTTCAAGTTGATCAATAGGAAATTTCAGAGTATCGATCAGGCTGGTAAAATACAAATATTGAAAAAACTCAAAGAATTGGGGAGTCCTTCGTCTACTTCTCTTATTGTGCCGGATGTTAAATTGAATACTCGGGGTCGTTCATCCTCAAAAAAGAAAAGGTTGGATCGGTCTATGCGTCAAGAGCCATTTGCTTTCGAGTATGCACTCTCGAGGGAAGATAGCGTTCCAGCTAGATCCAACAATCTAGATGTAACGAAGAAGAAGGAGAAATTGGTTGTCCGTCATATTCGATCATGCACGTTAGAGCATTTGCTTCCTAAGTCTTTAGGACCCTATATCGAGACTGTTAAGGATGTTGAAGCCGATGGTAACTGTGGATTTAGATTTAGAGTCATAGCTGGTCTTCTGGACACGAGCGAGGATAGTTGGATGCAGGTTAGACTGGATTTGAGCAATGAACTGCAGAGGTATCAGAATTATTATTCATTGGTATATGGAGGAGATGATAGGGTTGAGAAGCTGTATTATGCCTTGGCGTACTATGATAGCAATCCTTCATTTGATCGTTGGATGACAATGCCATACATGGGTCACCTGATATCTTCATATTATAATGTTGTATTGGTCCACCTTTCTGTGCAGCAGTGCCTTACTTTCTTGCCTTTGAAATCATCCCCGATTCCACCTTGCTCTCGTAAAGTTATCGTGATTGGTTTCATCAATGGAAACCATTTTGTGCAGGTCTTCATGACACCCGGGGCTCCCATTGCTACAAATTGGCATAGACACCACCACCCTAATGCAGACGGATAACAACTACCATATGTTCAGAGCATCGAGCGATTCAAAGAAATAATTGGAGACAATGTCGCAGCATAGGAGTCGGAAGCAAATTTATTACTTCTTGTTGAAACGGAAGCAAACTTTTATGTTATTATGTTGTGTGTTTATTCTTTAAGACCCCTGCTCGGTTGCATACTGCACGACAAACAGGCACCAATCAAAATGTATTGCACGACAAACAAGTACCGTGCAAAATAATTCTGCACAGCCAATAGTTGTTGAGCATTATGGATCTGCTCGGCACCTGTTGGCCGTGCAGAATGTATCTGCATGGTACTTATTGGCCGAGCAGAATGGATATGCGCGGAATGTTATTGCCGTGCAGGACTGTTAAGGTTGGTGGACATGTCTCCCATTTTGAAAGAACTAGTAGATGTTCATAAAAAAAAAATAAAGATATCAACCATTTCATATAAGAAGTTAAAAATCATAGAAGTTCATACACAAGGACAAAATTCTTCAATTGTGACATTAAAGTTTGTGGTACATATAAATTCTCAGAATACACATGTACCAAAGAAAAAGATAGTGTGACCAATCCTTCATGAAATTTCTTATGCATCTCATCAAAAAAATAGTGTGACCAATCCTTCATGAAATTCTCCTATCATCACTATTGTGCACGTCGGCGGTAGGTCATCGGCAAGCCATCCAGAATCTCGGTGGTAGTCTGCAATGCCCGATAATAGAAATCAGCTGGCTCCTCCGTTCGCGCAAGCATGGCACGAATATGGTCCTTCGCTTGAAGGATCTATATAAGAAACAATACAATGTGTCAAAGATAGTTTGAAAGAATAGATGCATCAATGTTTGGAATAAGATAGTTAAAAATGCCCTTACCGTTCTTGGAGTCGGGTCATCTCTACCCTCATTGGGGTCTTAGTGGGAATGGTGGGCGGGGTTCTGTACATGAGGGTGTGATATCCTAGTGTACCACTTGAGGTAGTTCGGGGAACACTCCCATGCATGCTATGCTCGATGGTCGCGATGCGCCAGAGATAATACATGGTCCTCCCAGGTAACCCGGTATTGGTCGAGAAACATATAGGAGACTTTGTATTTACCAGCAGTAGTTCCCCTGAGTTGCATGGATGGGGGCGAGCAGTGCGGGTGGGATGGTCTGTACGTAGCCAAACTGTCAAAGAACCCTGTGTGGGTGGTAGGGTTCAATGACATCTAGGGCTCTCAAGCAACCACAGAAGAAGGATATCTGCTGTAATGGATGCTGAGCCCTGGCACTAGCATACGGATCCCAACTGACCTGTCACATGTAAATGAAACAAGTCATTAATATAATAAAACATGTTAGTTGGCAAAAAACGTAAAATATATGTCAAGAACGTAAATTATATGTCAAGGACTCTGCTGTAATGGGTGCTCACCTCGCTCGGGTGTAGGGCATCCAACCTCTCCCGCAGCAACTGTATGTTTTCTCTCGCATTTCCGGAATCCTGACTAGGATTCTAGCGGCTTGCGAGAGGTATCCCTGCAGTGTATCCCCATTGTGCAGGAGGACGGGCGAATGGGAAGTGCTCGTACACCCAGGACTGCAAATGACAAAAATTATTAATTATATAATCTAAAAGATCAATTATGATGGAACATGTATATGTATATATAAAATGTATTGGTCTTATCGTGAGCAGTGTCAGATATCCAGCAATCTGTCGCACATTTGCCCTCGTCGCGGTCCCCAACTAGCAATACAGATACGCCAGTTCGGCAGCCCCTCATGCATAATGAAGGACCAGTGGCAGGTCCATCAACAAAGATAGGTAGTAGACTGGGACTCGAGTGGCGGACTTATCAGTGAATAGTGTGCAGCCTAACAAATAAAGAAGATAGCCTCTGAGTGCACACTCTACCTCCTCAACCGACGAAGCAAGAGTCACATCGCCGTACACCCGTCGGATCCATCCCATCCTCACTACCCCACCCCATGCCAGGCTCAACTCTATTGCCGCAGATGCCCTATCTGCACCCAGTCCACGCTCGAGCAGATCTACTTGCTTAGTAAATCCCATACTAGTAGATACATGGATAGGAAGTCCCGTAACTGGGATGCCGAGGAGAGTACCCACATCATTTCCCCAAACGGCATGTGGAAGGTATTGGTCTCGGGCTGCCATTGCTCGACAAAGCTCGAAACTAAGGGGCAAGAGATATATCGGTAGCTGAAACGCCTCAAGTCTGCCAATCTAGACTCTTCTATGATAGCGCGGAACCGAGGCACATGAAAATCAGCCCCATCTCCAGGCAGAGGTATGTACCAGTCCTTCAGTTGACGCCAATGACTAATACATTTGAGCGGGCCACGTTCCTGCACATTACAAGTATAAATCTTCATTAACGTCTGTTATTATAGACTATGAAACACCTTATTTGAAAAAAAAATTACTTAAAACATTAAAATAATTAACATGTACCTCCCCGTCCCATATGGATATGGCCACGCGTGTCCTAACACTCACAAGGACGAATAGGTCGGCAAGACCGCCGGGAATAGAACCTTCACCTGCTGCCGCTGCAGGAGGACTGGATGGCTGTGCCTCCTTGTTTGAGGAGTCATCCTCCCCTGCTGCCGCCATAGGAGGACTAGACGGTTGTGGAGGACTAGACGGCCCTGCCTCATCCTCTGAGGAATCATCCTCTGAAGAGCTCTCTATATGCTCTTCAACCGGCTCTGGCAGTGGATCCTCCTGCAATTTGCATCTTTGTTTAGACGCCATTGGCCGTTGACGGACGCCAGTCGACATACTGGCATGCACACCTCGGCGAGGAGGTCTAGCAACGCCAATCTTAGTCCGCACTCTCGATGGCTGGCTAGAAGAAGTACTAGCATGTCCACCTGTCGGATGTGAAGTGTCGAACATGACATCGGAACTTTACTTTACCACACTACTTTTTTATCCAGATGTGGTAAATTACATATAAATTAAAACATTTAATAAAAAATTATTCTAATAATGTAATTTACTTTAATCATAACACCTTCCAAATGGCTCAATTTAAAATCTATAATATTCTTCAAAACTTGCCAAATAGTAAAAATATTATAATATTATAATATTACATTATTTTATTTTATACTATTTTATTCTTGCAATATTTAAATATGTTAATATTTTATTCTATAGACATCCAAACAAGCCCTGAAGTAGAATCGATGGCAGCAAGCAATGGTTCAATTCAGCCTTCAATACCCATCTTTGAAGGAGAGAACTTTGATCATTGGAGAATCAAGATGAGGACATTGTTCACGTCCTAAGGGTTGTGGGAGATGGTTGAAAGGACATTGTTCACGTCCTAAGGGTTGTGGGAGATGGTTGAAAGTGGCTACTAGAATCCAGCCGATGTCACTTCTCTCTCGGCTACACAACAAGAACAATTGAAGGAAAATAGAAAGAAAGATACGAAGGCCCTCTTCTTCATCCAACAAGGTATCTCTAAATCAATCTTTTCAAGAATTATTTCTTCTCAAACTACAAAGCAAGCTTGGGACACCTTAAAAAATGAATTCAAAGGTTCGTCTAAGGTGACTGCAATGAAGTTCCAAACTCTACGAAGAGAGTATGAAAATCTGAAGATGAAAGATTCCAAAAAAATGAATGACTATTTTTCTCGAGTTATGGAGATAGTCAATCAAATTAGAATCTATGAAGATTTTATTCCTGATGAAAAAATTATCCAAAAAGTTTTGATTAGCCTTCCTTCAAAGTAGGGGTGCATAAAAAAATCGCTAAACCACTAAACCGATCTAGATCGAACCAAACCAGGTGGTTCAGATCAGTTTTGTAGTAAATCGGTTTGTTCGTGGTTCGGATTTCCTTCAAACAGTTCGGTTCGGTTCGATTTTCGGTTTGAAGGTGAGGTTAAACCGCTCAAACTGAATTGAACGGAACCAATTATTTAAATATATATATTTTTTATAAAATATATAAAAGAATATGAAAATTTACTTGAAGAAGACTCGAACCCTCACTCCGTTACTTGAAGTCCAACGTCTCTCACCAATTGAACTGCCCCTTTTTGTGGAAAAAAAAACCGTAACCAACCCAAACCGGTTCCTTTCGGTTCGGTTTGGAAAAACAGAAAACCGATGGGTTCAGTTTGGTTGATGGTTTCCCCTCTAAATCGATATGAACCGGCCACGTGCAGTCCTACTTCAAAGTATGATGCCTCAGTTGCGACCATAGAAGAATCTAGAGATCTTTCAACCTTATCTTTGGTTGAATTGATGGGTTCTTTAGAATCTCATGAGCAAAGGCTACTAAGACATGAAGTAAATCCAATTGAAAGTGCCTTTCAAACAAAGCTTTCAAATTATGAAAAATCCTTCTAAGAAGACTCAAGTTGGTCCCAAAAAGAGGCAGCATAATAACAAGAAGGGCGGAAGGTCTGTGAAAGGAAACTTGCAAAATCAAAATAAAGGCAAAGGCAAAGATGTGATATGTAAGGCAAAGATGTGATATGTGATTTTTGCAAAAGATCTGGACATGCTGAAAGCGAGTGTTGGAACAGAGGTAAGCCTCAATGCTTTAACTGCAAAAAAATATTGGCATGTGTGAAAAAATTGTCAGTTTAAGAATGTTATGGAATTTATTTCAATCCAATAATAACTGAAAGTGCACGGATGTCTTGTCGAGACAATGGCAATTACAGGTCGAACCCACAGGGAGAACTTTTGAACTTCAATTAAAAATCTGATTTTTTTTTCAAAAATAATAATTAAAAAGTGATGCATATGAATTAGAAATTTACAGTGATTAAAACTAAACTGTAGAAAAAAAATAATGATTAAAATAAACCGGAACATCAAGAATTCTTCAAGTAAGTTAATCAATCAATTTATGCAGTCAATTACACAGTTTTGTCTCAAACTAACTCAGATAAAAAACAAGTCAATGTTTCTCATTTGGATGATTTGTCTATTGAGAGAACCATTTTTCAGATTTAATTAAAAAAAAAAAACCAAAACCTCCTTCACCTCATAAAAAATTGAAAACATCCAAGCATCATATATCAAGTAAACATAGATTATCATAGAGATTAAATCCTAAGCATAATCTATTAAACAAGCATATATGATCAAAGTGCAATAAGTAGAATTCTAAATAGAAGTTCGTCATGGACATGAAGACATATTTATTCTTATGATAATGGATGCATAATATAGAGACATTCAAACAAATAAATTGAATTCCATAAAAAGGCAGAAAAAAACTAAATTCGTCAAGATGCTCCAATCTAGCAGACTACTCCTCCATAGTGAAGAACTTCAAAAAGTCTTCCATTGATTTCTCCAGATTAGTATAATAGATCTCTCAGATTTCTCTCTTTTACTCCAAATTTCTGGAACATGGTTCTAGAATACCCAAAAATAATTCTCAAAATTCACTATTAAAGAGACAAGAGAATAAAGGCAAGAGAGGAGAAGAGTAGACGTCCAAGGGAGGAAGTGCCTCCCCGTACACTTCCTTTGGGTTCCTTTTAGAATTCCCGGTTATCTTAAAGATACATTGAATCTTGACACTTTCACTTTCTCTGCAAATTTGATTAATCTTCTTTGATGAGGTATATCTCTTATCCTTTTTGAATTTGAATGAGGTGGAGGCTTCTGAAAACCTCTGGATGGCTTGGCTAATCTTCATATTTTGTACCACAAGAGATGTGCGGCAATGGATTATCAACGGTGTGGATTTAATTGCAATCTCGCCTAAAAATGTACATGAAAATATCCAGGCCTATGACTTTATCGATTTAGCTCCGATTATCTTGATCTTGGACTCCACGGACATCTACTCGAAATAAGATTTCCAATGGTAGGTAAATTTCATCGATCCGAAGGTCGAATTGAAAGTTATGGCCATTTATGATGGGTTGTCCTGGGAAAAACAAGATTGACATTTGAAATTTGATTTGTAATGGACTCTATCTCTGCACAACTTCCATTTTTGAAAGGAGATGAGTTGTGGCTGGTTCAAACTCTTCTTATTTTATTCCCATCAGAATTGTACTCTTTGAATTATCTATTAATCATTTCAAATCTGCAACTACTGCGGACCCTGCCATGTGTGACATTCATCTGTTTGAACAGTGGCCCCCCACCCCCTTCCAATTGATTTTCACATGTGCTTGTGTGGGGTTCACTTGGTAAATTCTTTAATTTACTTCTTTTTCGGCTTCAATCCAGCAATGCGGGGCCCAAAATGACTATGTGTGCTTAAAAGTGGGTCCTGTGACAGGGTCCTATAAATCTTATTTTCTACACATTCTAATTCATCACATCAAATACTGAAGAGCTCATATTGAAGCGGGACCTATCCGAACAGAGTTCTATTCCAATTGGGACTCTTCGGAGAAAAATTGCAAACAGTTCTAAATTAATGCAGAAAATATATTAAAAATATGAAAATTTAGGTTCCTAGGTGAAAATGCATGAAATGATGGAATTAGATGAATAATTATGCAATTAACCTAATTAAACCCCTAATTCATTCTAAAATGATGCGTAAATGGTGCAATTCCCTGGAATTAACAAAGAGCAATGAACAAGCTGCAAAATTCACTGAAGAAAAGTCTGAAGAAAATTTGTTTCTTGCCACTTCCACTAAAAATGAAGATACTCGGTATTTGGATAGTTGTTGTAGCAATCATATGACAAGTGATGGTTGAATATTTACAAATATCGACTCATCTGCCAAATCACAAATCAGAATGGGAGATGGGGTCGTTGTTCAAGCAAGTGGAAAAGGGATAGTAGCCATTGAAACCAAGAGAGGAATCGAGTACATAAAGGATGTCCTCTTGGTACCTGATTTGCATCAAAACTTGTTGAGTGTTGGAAAACTTGTTCAACATGGATATTCTGTTTGCTATGAAAATAACTCTTGTTTGATTTATGACAGAAATGAAAAAAATCATGTTATTGCCAAAGTGAGTATGGAAAGAATCAAAGCTTTCCTATCAAATTTGGATATGCTTTAAATTGTGCTCTACAAGCCAATGCAGTTGATGAATCTTGGCTTTGGCATAGAAGGTTTGTCCATTTGGATTTTCATGGCTTAAAACTGATGAGCCATAAAAATATGGTGGAAGGACTACGAACTATTGAAATGAAAAATGACATGTGCTCGAGTTGTTTGTTGGGAAAGCAAAGTCGTGCATCTTTTCCAAAAAGTTCATGGAGAGCTAAAGCAACTTTGGAGTTAATTTACACAGACATTTGTGGAAAAATGCAAACTCCATTACTTGGGCAAAAAATATATTTCATCACCTTCATTGATGATTTCACAAGAATGGTGTGGGTATAATTCATGAAGGAAAAGTCAGAAGTTTTCTCAATCTTCAAGGCTTTCTAAGCAAAAGTTGAAAGATAAAGTGGTTTCAAGATCAAGACATTAAGAAGTGATCATGGCGGTGAGTATAACTCTGAAGAGTTTGAATCATATTGTGAAAAAGCAGGAATTCAAAGGCATCTCACAGTTGCTGCTTATTCACCACAACAAAATGGCATTGTAGAATGCAAGAATAGAACCATTGTTGAAATGGCTCATTCTATGTTGAAGGAAAAAGGCATACCAAACTCTTTTTGGGCAGAGACCGTATCGATGGCTGTTTATTTTTTTAATAGATGTCCTACAAAAGCCATTGAAGATAAGAAATCGATTGAGGTATGGTTGGGACACAAGCCTTCGGTCAGACATCTAAAAAATTTCAGATGCATTTGTATGTTCACATTCCTTCTCAAAATCATAAAAAACTTGATAAAAAATCTGAGTTATGTGTTTTCACTGGTTATAGTTTACAGTCTAAAGGCTATAGAGCATGTAACCTTGAGACAAGAAAACTAATGATTAGTAAAGATGTTTTATTTGTTGAAAATGAAGCATGGGATTGGAATAAAAAAAAGGCGCAGGAAAAGAAGGTCTATCTTGAAGAGGACAACTTTGAAAATGCTCAAGGCATGGGAGTAGGAATGGACGAAAACAGAGATGAAGACCTTGGGCTGACAACACCATCTTCTACATCTACTCAATCTTCACCATTAAGATCTCCATCATTAGCATCATGCTCTTCATCAGAATCACCTCCAAAGAAAGCATTTGGCGAAGATAAATAAAAGATACAATTTTCTTGTTGTAGAACCAGAATGCTTTGAAGTTGCTGCTCAGCAAAAGAACTGGATATATGCTATGGAGGAAGAAATCTTCATGATTGAGAAAAACTCCACTTGGGAGTTGGTTGACCGTCTAGTTAACAAAGATGTCATAGGAGTAAAGTGGGTTTACAAAACTAAACTCAATCTAGATGGCTCGGTTCAAAAATACAAGGAAAGAATTTTTACAAAGGGTTTCACACAACAGCCAGGTATTGAGTACAATGAAACATTTGCTCCTGTTGCTAGATTGGAGACCATACGTGTACTTTATTGCACTTCCGGCTCAAAGAAAGTGGTCCATCTATAACCTTGATATAAAATCAGCATTCTTGAATGGTTTGCTTGAAGATGAAATTTATGTTAGTCAACCACAAGGTTTTATATTGATGGACCCGATTTTTTCTTCCTCTCCTCTCCCCTCCGTCCCCGGGGTCACCGAGAGGATCCGAATGGAGGGAAGAAAGGGGGAGAAAAAAGGGCATCTACATTTTTGTATGGGTATGCCAGATTTTCTATTCTACTTGGAATTTAGAAATGGTGATCCAGAGATCCACCTTTGCAAGTAGAAAGGAAATCAACCTTTTTTCTAACTTTCCATTGCACATATATTTAAGAAAAGAGACAGTTTTTAAATGCCGTGAGAGGAGATTTTGTTTGATGTGAAAGGCGTTTTGTTTGCCGTGAAAGGCAAGTTTGTTTGTCGTGAAAGGCGATTTACAAATCTCATCAAAATGAAAGACAAGAATGTGAGTTTTTTTTTGTCTCTTAAAGAAAATACAAAGTACAACAGAAAAGTAAGAAAATGAATCTGACTTCTCAGGAGATTGTGAGGACCAGTTCAGATCGACGGTCGCAAGTCATGTATGGACTTCGCCATCGTCCTTCAAATGAGAACGCTTGATGCTTTGGTTCTTTGGCTTGGCTTGGACTTCGATTTTTTAGAGGATAAGGACCAAAGGAAGGTCCTATACCTAATAAAAGAAACGAAGAGACTGGTTGAAGAGCCGCGTCTTGGCCATGTTGAATAGGAGAAGAGAAGGCTTTTTCTTGGGGGGAGTGCCCCCCAAGGGACTTCAATCACCTTTTTGGTGTTTGTCGCAACAGAGTTTCTTCAGAGTAACAGAGTTTCTGGATGGATTTCTGGATCTTGAGTTCGAGATTCCGGGATTCGGGCTTGTCTCCTCTTAGAATCACCTCCTTTTATAGGCATTTGATAGCCTTTAGGTGACTTTATGGGCTTTAATGCATTTAAAACCACAAAATGGGAGGAGTTACAAGTTTTAATTCCTTTGTTTTGTAACTCCTTTTTCTTGGCTTCTGATTGGCCGGTGGAGATAATGGGCATTGAATCGCCTTCAATCTCCATGATGAGAGGAGTTTCATGGCTTTAATGCCATGATGGCTTTGACTTGTAACTCCCATTTCCTCGCATCTGATTGGGCCGTCCAAAATAATGAGTTAATGACCGCATTTAGTTGGGTCAACTAACAACATTAAGTGGTCGCCGAGGAGTTGAAGAGTCGCGGGCCGTGCCGCGTCTTTTGGAATTCTTCTTGCGATGATCGACGATGGATCTTCATGTTGATCGATGTCGGATGATCACGCACCTTAAGACATTGGTTGATACCAGCGGGTCGATGACATCTGTCTTGTCGATTTCTTGATCGGTCGGACAGAAAGTGTACTTTCTTGGTCGGCCGGTTGGAGATCTTGGAGCGATCGATGACGATTTCATGCTCTTGATGGCGGATCTGAAATGTAGACGGAGATCAGTCGATTTCGAGCATCAAAAATCAGATTTTCAGGAAATCACAGGGGCTGGAACTTCCGAAACGCGAAAGTGGGCGGAAAACGGGTCACCTGGCGACAAATCCGGTGACCCGGATTTCCATGGTTGTCGGCGACCATGGGCTAGGGTCACCGGTGGCGACCATGGGCCAAGGCCGCGGGCGACCATGGGCCAAGGCCGCGGGCAACCATGGGGATTGGTCCCCTTTTGGTCGCCGTTTCTTGGCCGTTCTTTGGTCTTTTTCGCCGTCGTTTTCTCTTGGATTTTTCTTGACATATTTCCTCATTTTTTGGCTTGATTATCCTGAAGATAACCTGGCGAGAATTCGTGCAAATCAGAGTGCAAAGTTTTCTATTTTTTGGAAAAGCCGAAGACTTTGCCGCACAAAGTTGCCATTTTTTTGTCAAGAGTCGAAACTAAGTCAAACGATGTCGGAATGACCTGAAACTTGACGTGAAGCCTCTTGAGCAGTGGATGGGACCAACCATGGGCTTTGTTTTGAGTTTTGAAGCCGTTTGGGGTCCTGTCGCTGCTAGGCTTGATTTCGTCGTGAAGAAGATGTCGCGCTTTGATGTGCGGTCAACCGATGTCCGATTGGTCTGAAATTTGACATGGAGCCTATTGGAGTCATTTTGAGATGATCCATTAGCTCCGATTTGGATGTCGTGGTCCCGGGATGCTCCACCGCCGGTAGCCTTGATTTTCTTTCAGACCGTCAAAGTCGGGTCAAACGTTGTCGGAATAATCTGAAATTTGACGTGTAGCCCTCTTGAAGCATGTTGAAGCCGCCCATGTGCTCTATTTGATGAGTAATGGTCCCGGTGGTTCTCGTATCCGAGAGGCTTGATTTTCTTTCGGAGTGTCGAAGTCGGGTCAAACGTCGCCGGAATGGCCTGAAATTTGACGTGGAGCCTTTTGGAGGTATTTTGAGACCATCCATAGGCTCTGATCGAAGTTTTGATGTCTTCGACGCCGCCGCCGCCAGGAGCGCCTGTTTGGCTGCCGGAGGAGTGAAGTTAGGCCAAATGATTTCGGAATGGCCCGAAACTTCATGTGAACTCCTCTTTTGGCTGTCTTGAAGGATCTATCAGTTTTCAAGTGATTCTGACAAGATCTGATGCTTGAAGCAGCATTGCCTGTTTGTTGTAGGATGTGGCTTCATGTGGCTTCTTGATGTTGAAGAGGCAAAGTGACATTTTTGGTGTCAACAAATGACCCCTCAAGGTACAACGACGAGTAGCTTTTGGAGTCGATGTGCCTCGATTTTGGAGTCGATGTGCCTCGAAGAGAATCTTGAAGGAGAGCTTCTGACTTGACCAAGAGTCTTTAAGCATTTTTTTTAATTGCCTTTTGAGTTTCCGAGAGGATTTTATTATAGTGTGAGGGATCACGTACCATCTCAAGGCAAAGTTTTGAAAATGACATGAGGAAGTTGGATTTGGGTTTTCCTTTTGATCTTGTGAACCTAAGGGCTTTATGTGGTGCATCAGGCGATCAAGAAGGATTTTTTGGTTTTTGACCTTGTGACCTAACGAGCTGTATGTGGCAGGTTAGGGGGTCTGTGTTTGATTTTTGGATTTTGACCTTGTGACCCAATGAGCAGTATGTGGCAACTTGGGGGTTCAGATTTGGTTTTGACCTTGTGACCTAACAAGCTGTATGTGGCGAGCCAGGGGGTCAGGATTTTTGTTTTGGCCTTGTGACCTAATTAGCTTTATGTGGCAAGTTAGGGGACCAGAGTGTGGTTTTTTTTTTTTTTTTGTGGGTTGTCAATTTCAAGATTTTGGCTTAATTTGGTTCATGAGGTGGGATGGTTTGGTTTTTTGGAAACTCATGAGGCTTTCTTCTCTATTTTTTTTTTTTAATGGTTCAATTGACTCAAAAGAGGCATGGAGCCATTTTGTATGCTCTTGGTAAGAGAAACTTTTTTTTTTTTTGAAAGGAAGCCCCTTTTAGTGCGTAGGTGGCGAAACCTGACTCATGTGGGCTAGCCCATGGGACCTTAAGCTTTAAAAGATGGCTTGGATCTCACATGGTGTCATTTTGTAAAGAATATCCCTTTGGATAGAGAATATCTAAAACTATTCTTACTTAGAGAGAATCTCTCAAGTTTCCTTTTTTTTGGGAGAGATTTTCTCAAAGTATCTCTCTTTGGGAAAGAATATTTCTCATTCCCTTTCTTTTTGGAGAAAATTTCTCAAAGAATCTCCTCTTTGGGAAAGAATATCTCAAATTTCCTTTTTTTGGAGAAGGTTGCTAATTTTTAGCACTTACCTCCTTTCTTTCTCCTTGTTTCCTCTTTTGATTTGCTCTCTTCTATAAAAGTAAGAGGAGATTAGATCTTTGCTTCATTGCTTTCTTTCTTTGCAAGAGTCTCCAAGAGTGCTCCAAGATCAAGAATTCTTCTTCTTCAAAGATCTTCAAGCTTTTCTTCTTCTTCTCCATCAATGGCTTCAAGTAAGTTTTCTTCCTTCATAAGAAATTTCCATTGTAGAAGTAGAATTCTTTTCTTTTCTTCTTTTCTCTCTTTTTTTTTCTTTTTTTCTTTTTCTCCACGTGTTTTCTCTTCTTTTTTTACATGTTTTTTGTTTTTTTTTTTTGGACGTTTTTTTTTCTTTCTTTCGCACGTTTTTTTTTTCTTTCTTGTCCGTACTGCCACGTGGTAGTGGGCCACGGCCTGCTGTCTAAAGAAATTTTTTTTTTGAAACTTCTCTCCTTTTTTTTTTCTTCTCTTTTTTTTTTTTTTTTTTGCTCACCATGATAATGAAGTTTATGCACCATGATGATGAGGTTTATGCATTCCAAAATGTTCATGCACATTGCTTTCTTTCTCTTCTCTTTTTTTTTTTTGATGCATAAAGATAAAAGGCTAGAATCTCTAGGTAAAGTCAACATGAATTTTGACTTTGACAAAGTTTGATTGGTTTTGACCAAGTTGGGTTGGAATTGATCAAACTTTGGTTAAAGTTTTCCTAGCATCTAATGCATGATGATTTTTGATGCATGCTTTTAGTAAATTGATTGGGAGCATGATGATGCATACCTAGAAATCTTTTGCAAGTTTTGGGATTTGGAGCTCGCAGCAATGTTGAGCCGTTTCCTGACCTTGCCGGATTTTGAGGAGTTTTGCAAGTTTTGGAGTTTGGAGCTCGCAGCGATGTTGAGCCCTTCTTCAAGCTTGCGGAGATTTGATGAGATTGGTTTGATCTTGCAGCAATGTTTGCGTTCAAACCTTCTTTGAGGATGCTTCATTGAGCTCGCAGCGATGTTGAGCTCATCTCCAAGCTTCCTATCCTTTTCGGGATGTCTCCCTTTTCTTCGGAATTATCCCGGAATCATGCCAAAATTTCGCTAGAATTTTTCTTTAGCAAAATTCTGTCACTTTGATGATTGATTTTTTTTATTCCTTTGCAGGTAGTTCCTCCAGAACGAACAAAGGCAAAGAGCCTGCTACTGATGCACCTCGTCGGTCTACCAGGTCTCCTAATGTGGCCGTACAGCAGGCCTAGGAGAAGGCCCAGTTTATGGAGAAGAACTTGGAAGAGTGCGACTCCCTCAATCGCGATGAGATGAGACAGCGATTGATCGCTCTCAAGGATGAGGAGTTTTACAGGATTGTGGTAAGCAATCGTCCTTGGGTCATGGACGATCAGAGCGTTGTACCCAAGCCTACCTTCTTCTTTGGCGATGCAGTCCCTGACGACTTGACGTACCAAAGAAGGTGTTTTCAGTTCTCTTACACAGCTGATGGTGAGGAGAGAACTATTTCTACCCGGTCGACTTTTGATCGGACTGTATCGATCATGAGTCTTTCTCCCACGTGTCCCAAGAGGGAGGATCCTCCAAGCTGGGTGAAGAGGACCAATGTGATAAAGACTGGGGTTTTTGTTGGCGGTCCTTCCGTATATGCGGAGAAGTCGCCTGTCCGTATGGACATGTTGATGCCCTCCAGTGGCTACCAAGGTTCTGACCATCCGGCGGTCAATTTGAGACCGGTTGGCCTTGGCATTTTTCTGGGTGACGGTAGCAGTTGGGTGAAGCCTTTTCAACTTCGTGGCCGTTTCAGTGCTGATTCAAGCTGGGAATCATGGACTGATCACACCCTGTAGATTGGTGGAGCCGTTTTGAACGAGGCCAGGAACTTCGATGCGGTTCGCGCTTTTCGGAAGACCATGGTTTTCTCCGATGAGGCCTTCATGGCCATGCTAGAGTCATTCATTCCACAAACCAACACCTACATTGTGACAAACGGTGAGATTGGTTTTACTTTGAAGGAATTAAGCGTCATCACCGGGCTGCCTATCCTTGGCAAACTCTATGAGGAGTTTATGCCTATCGACAGCGTCCTTGAGGAGCAGTCTGAGGAGTTCAGGCTCCTGCACTTTCAGGCTTCTATGATTTTTTGAAGGAGAAGGAGGGCTCGAAAGTCCGGTGTATCAGTTGGAAGAATTGTAGCTCCAACTTCTTTGACGGCGGAGAGTCTTCTGATGGTATGGCCCAAGATGCTAGGGCCAAGAACTCAGGTTCGAAGAAGATCTCCGTTATGCGAGATGGCTTGAAGAAGTTCTTCGAGAGTACAGACGCCATTTGTCCTGACATTGCACTGCGGAGAGATCTCGCTGTTTACCTCACTTACTGGTTAGGTGAGGCTGTTTTTGCTGGAGGGGATGGAACACACATCAGGCCGCATTGTATTTTTCCGGCTTGTCAGATGGCGTTCGGAGAACGGTTGGCTTTGGTGCCAGCTCTTTACTCCTACTTGTGTACCGAACTACAGGCTGCTTTCTTGGTTCGGCTTGGGCTCCCTATGAACAGGGTATTTTCAGCCCATATTTTCTATTCGTGGTATGTTTACCACTGTCCCGGCTTCCATCGCTTAGGAGTTGCGCAAGATGATGACCCTTTCATGATTCGGTTGGCTAGAGGGAAAATCGTTTCCGAATCTCTTTTGTCTGCCCGTTTGAGGATCCGACTGTTCAGGGACGTCGAGATCGGGCAATCTTCAATAAAGCTTTCTCCTGGTTTGCGGAAGAAGGCTTTTGACTTTGGTGCCTCCCGCGATTCCACCAGGGCGGGGTCGGGAAGATATTACTCCTTGACTAATGCAGAAAAGGGGTGGCTTTTTAACATACGTGTTGGTACGATGGTGTACCGAAGACATCTTTTTGTTGACATCCAGCCGTATGTTCCCTCGCGTTTCGCGCTGCAGTTGGGCTTCTCTCAAGGCGTTGTTGGAGCGCCTTCGAGCATGGTGAAGCGCTTTGGAGGTTTGCAGGATGGGAGGAATGCATGGGCCTTTTACAGTGCAGAGGACACAACCGCCATGATTTCCTATCCTGAGTTGCCCACTATTCGGATTGCTGGCTTCACGAAATGGTTCGTGGAAAGCTTTTCAGTGTACCGGGGGCTTTCCAACAAGGAGCTTGATGTCAAGCAATCTCCTGGGAAGGGTCTTGGCGGATCAGATGGAGTCCGTCGAGAGGAAGTTCTGGCTTTCCTTTCCGGAGAAAAGCACAAGATTGGCTTTCTCAATGAGCAGGACATCATCAGACCAGGAGTTGTACAAGAGATACCTAGTGAGGTCTTGGATCAGCTCGAAGAGGAGGAAGCCGAGATCGACGCTTGGATGCAAGCGGAATTGAAGAAGACTTTCATGGAGTCCACTGGAAAGAGTAGACAATCCGGTGAGGAGTCAAGCGAAGCTCCTGACTTTGACAGTGGGGCGGGTACTTCAAGTAGACCAACCCATAGAAGCAAGAGGAAGAGAGGGCAGCGTCATAATAAGAGACGACACGATGACTCTCCTGATCCAGAAGTCCCTCTCGCCACCACTGAAGAGATGTCAGGGGACGTTGATGAGCCTCCGGAAAAGAGGAGCCGAGAGGAAGAAACCGTTGATGAAGATATGATTCCTCTTCTTTTCTCTTTCCATTTCTTTCTTTAAGATTTTCTTGTTTTGATTTGCCTTCTCTCCCTTTTTCAGTGGAAGATGAGGATTTTATGATGCCTGAGGTTCCAGCTGATGAGGCAGTGACGGATCCAGTTGCAGCATCTGAAGAAGAACCGAGGGGCTCTGGAATGATTCCAGAATCTTCACCTCGTATGACTTCTTTGTGTTTTCCTTTCTTTTTTTGTTTGTGCTGTCATATGCTAACCTGTTGCTTGTTTTCTTGTCAGCTGACTTACCACAGGATTCCGACGATTTTGAGTCATCCATGGATGCGGCCTTTGACGACACTTCGGATGAACTCATGGAGGTAGAAAGTATTCCGCCGATCGTCGAAGAAGGTATTTGTAGCAATAACCCTGATGATAATGATTTTTTCAACAGGATCATATTCATACCTCTTTTGTTTTGTTTTGCTGGGAGATTGTGAGGTAGCAGAAGAAATTCCTCCGTCTTTGTCAGTGCCAGAGCAGGGAATGCCTGCAGTTGAACCAGAAGTAGGGACTTATTCTTCCAGTTTTAATGCGGCAGAGATGAAATCGTCTGAACAGATTCCTTTGCCAGTGTCTCCGGCTAGAAAGAGCTTAATGATCACTCTTCCAACAGGACATGACGCGGGCAGTCGACCAATGGAGAGGGGCGTGCCTTCGTCTGGGCCATCTCTTAAGTATGCGAAGAAAGTGTTGAAGAGCGTTTTGAGCTCATGGATCGAAACTCTTTCTTCTGGCCATTTAGAAGCTGGCTTTGGCATGGTCAAGCATGTACAGGACATCCTTGCTGATAGTGAAGAAGTCGGCTTGGACATTGCAGATGCGAAGGCTTTCGTTGATGAAGTCATAGCTTTAGGGAGTAAGTGGAATGAAACCAAGAGCTTCGCAAGCGGTGACTTCTTCAATGAGATGTTTTAGAAGCCTTCTGGTGAAGTCAAGTCTGAGTTGGATGAAATCTCGCGGACTCGGAAGCAATTCGTTCGGGAGAGGAACGTTACCGAGCTGGGTATCATTGGGCTGACAGAAGACCTGCGCCGTGTTGATAGAGAGGTCGTTGAGACCAGGCAGTGTCTTGAGCTATTGGAGGAACAAGTTGCTGTAAAATGGGCCGCCATAATGGAAGCTCGTGCCAGAGAAGGGACTCTGATTCGCCAAGTCGAGGAGGCTAAGAGCAATCTCCGAAGGAAGACTCAAGAGTACGAGCAATGGCAGAATCTTTGGGAAGAGCTTCCCCGTGCTGCAGACGGATCGCGGTGTTCTGCCGCATTCTATGGGAAGATCTTTTAGAAGTGTGACCTGGAAGCTTTAGAGGCTAAGGCCAAGAATCTGCTTGAGGAGTTGAGTCTTTGGTTGAGGACCATGTGAGACTGAGCTCCTGACTTTTGTAACAAACTTTTTTCTTCTTCTTTTTTTTTCTTTGGTACCCGTGTATACACACTCATATTTTTTGGTACTCTTTCTTTTGTAGTGCTTGTACACATTTTTTTAGCACTCCTTTTTTTGTATTCCCCGTTTTTTTTACTCAAATTCTTTTGTGATAAATTCAAGCAATAGTTAAATGGGAATACTTGTTTCGAAACTTGATCAAAAGTTTGTCATTTTGTGAAAAACCTTTTATCAAATGGTTGTTTTGGCGTGAAAGCCGAATTTTGAGATGGCGTGGAAGCCAAAATTTGGGTTGGCATGGAAGCCGGAATTTTGTGGCGTTTACAGTCGATTTTGTGGCTTTTATAGCCGATTTTGTGGCGTTTATAGCCGAGTTTGTGGCATGAGAGCCGATTTTTTGAAAATCAAGTTTTGTTTTGTTGGCGTGAAAGCCAGGTTCTGTGGCATTTATAGCCGATTTTTGGCGTGAGAGCTGGGTTTTTGGCATTTATAGCCGATTTTTTGGTTTTAAAAAATGCAAGTATCGACTAAAAGTCGCCTCCCTGCTGAATGGTCTTGCAAGTATCGATGGAATCTCGCCTCCTTGCTCATTCGGTTGCGAGTATCGATGGAATGTCGCCTCCTCGCGAATTTGGGCGCAAGTATCGACTAAGCGTTGCTTCCTTGCTTTTTTTTTCCTCAAAGATTTTGGTTTTGTGGGTATTGATGGAATGTCGCTTCCCCACGATTTTTGAAATTTGAGGTTTTTTTTTTTAACCTCGGTTTTTCGTTTGAATTTTGGGTTTGTGGATATCAACTGGAATGTTGCGTCTCCACGATTTTTTTGGAATTTTGCAAGTATCGACAAAGTGTCGCTTCCTTGCGATCTTGAAATTTTGGAAGTATCGAATTGGGTTCGCATCCTTCCGATTTTTGGGTTTTGCGAGTATCGATTGAGTGTCGCCTCCCCGCGGTTTTTGTTTAAAGACACGAGGGTTGTAAATTTTGACTTAAAACCATTTTTGGTTGTAAAAGTCAAGGTGGACTAGGGTGGAAATTCCTGAGTCCTGATTTTGTTTCAAACCATGAGTTTTGGGTTCAAGGGTTGAAAACTTGGTCAAGTCCGGGGAGAGGCTCCTAAACTTGGATTTTTGGATTTTTTTTTAACAATGAAACTATGAAAGTAAGCACTGTTTTGAAATTTTAGAAATCTCAACATAAGGGTGAAAAATCTAAAAGAGGCGGGTTTGACGAGCGAGTACCTGAGAATAGGCTTTGGCGGTGCAGGCACTTCTTTGACCCAGTGGCGTAAGTCTTCAAGGGTAATACCGCTTCAAGAACTTGCCATTGATGGGCAGCATACATCTATCGCCCTCCACGTTTAGAAGTGCGTATGCGCCGTTGGAGAAGACTTTGTCGATGACGAAGGGTCCCTCCCATTTTGATTCGTGTTTGCCTTTGGATTTGTGGGCGAAAACCATTGGCATTTTTATTGCATGTACCAAATCGCCCTTTTTATAGGCGCGTTGCTGGACCCTTTTGTCGAAAGATCCTGCCATGCGTGCTTGGTACAGCTCAATGCTTTGTAAGGCTTCGAGCCGTCTTTCGTCGAGGTGGTCCAGTTCTTGGAGTCTCAGTTTGACATTGCTTTCTTGTGTCTTGTCATTTTGCAAAGATACCCTTAAGGAAGGAATTTGTACTTCTAAAGGGACAACAGCTTCGCATCCATAGACCAAAGAGAATGGTGTGCTATGGGTTGGTCCTCGAACAGTGGTTTGATAAGCCCACAAAGCTTTAGGTAGTTTATCTCCCCAGTCTCTTTTGTGACTAGAGACCATTTTCTTGAGAATTTTGCAGAGTGTCTTGTTAAAGGCTTCTGCTAGTCCGTTTGCTGCCGGATTGTACGGAGTCGAAGGATAACTTTGGATTTTGTATTTGTCGCAAAACCTGTAGAATCGGTGATCCCGGAATTGCGGTCCGTTATCATGGACGAATCTTTTAGGTATGCCGAAGCGACAAATAATGTTGATGCACAAGAATTGAAGGACTGATGAGGTCTTCATTTCGCTGAGCGCAAATGCTTCTGACCACTTGGAGAAATAATCCGTAGCGGCGAAGATGAAGCGATGGCCTTTGCTTGACGGGGGAGAGATAGGACCTATGATGTCCATACTCCAGGCTTTGAACGGCCATCAGATTGCTGTGGGGTGTAGCCATTCTGGAGGCATATGAACATAGTCTCCATGAACTTGGCATTGGCGGCAGCGTGTAGCAAATTGCATGGCGTCAGCTACCATGGTAGGCCAATAATATCCCAACCTTTATATCTAATCATAGAGCTTAGGACCAGCCTGATGAGCTCCACAAATACCAGCATGAACTTCTTTGAGGGTTTCCTCGGCCTTTTGTTGTGACAAGCAACGCAAAAGTACTCTGTCGAAGGATTTTCTGTAAAGCATTTTTGAAGGTGTATCCAAATGAAAGTTTGGGGCTCGTCTTTGAATGCTTACCCGTTCTTTTGGATCTTCTAGAAGGATTCCGAACATGATGTAATCAATGAACGGATCTCTAACAATGCTTGTGGCAATGCATCTGAACATTTATATGCCATCGCCTTCCACTTGTGAATGAAGTCGTAAGTTGACTCATTTTCTCCCTGTTTTAGGCTGCAAAGTTGTGCCATAGTAACAAGATGATCCTCACCTTTGAAGTGGGTCAGGAAGCGTGTCTCTAGCATAGTCCAATTTTGGATGGAGTCCTCCCGCAGAGTGGAGTACCAATCGAAGGCCGTACCTTTTAGAGTACTTGTAAAGAGACGGTTCTTGAGGGCGTCTTGATCCGCGATAGCTCCCGTCAATATTTTGAAGTGGATGATATGCTGTCTGGCTGAATCTTTCCCCGTATATGTTTGGAGAATAGGTTGCTTGAGTTTTGTAGGGAATGGGACCGAGTCCATCCATAAGGGATATGGTGGCTTGATCCCATGCTCCTTCAGTGTATCCTCTTCTCTTGCTTTGGTGAGGATATCGTCAACGTCCTTTTTGGTAAGGGCGCGTGACTCACTGTTTTCTGTAATTTCCTTGTTATCTGGAGGAGGTTGGTTGTTTTCTTGACGCTGCAAAGTGAGAAGAAGATTTTCCATGAGAGCCTCAATCCTCTGCTGATCTTGCTCCAATTGCTGGATGATTGCGGTCGTTTCATCCGGAGGTGGATTGCGAGGTTGCTCAGAGTTTGTAGCCAAGACGTTCATCCTCCGTGATTCGAACAAGGAGATCGTTCTGGTGACTGAGCTAGGGCTCATTCTTGAAGATCTTGAGGAAGGATTACTCCTTTGTCCTTGGTTTGAAGGAGTAGAAGATTCTTCCGGATGTCTTCGTGTCCGGGAGACACTACGAGTCACCGATCGTCGGACATGAATTTTGGTTGCCGACTTCTGGCGTCTTCTGGTTTTGCCAACCATATGGACAGTAACAACTTGGTCGAGTCTTTCTTTCTCGACCCATTTTTTAGAGACTTGGAGGATAGGATGCTGGGTCCTTTGTTTCTCTAGTCTCTTTTGTCGATACGACTTGCGGCGACGTATGCGACGAGCAATTTGAGCTTCTGTCAACTCTGGCTGAGCTTTAGCAATGAAGGATGTACTCCCCCAAGCGCAGCAGCCGAGCCTGTCTTCTTTGAAGCTGGGCATAGACAGGATTTGGACTCGGTCCTTCGACTGTCATAACGAAGCTTTGAATTTTACAAGTTCGGCCCCCGTTGAGATAAAGGGTCGAACTGCAGGAGTGCGGGCCTTGGCAGGTTCTTGCAGAGGCCTGGTGATGTATGATTTGATTTTTGGCTTGTAGGAGCAAGCCGACTCATGGTGGGTTGCCTCTTTGTTAGGCAAGAGACTGGTTTCTCCTCCTTCATGTATGCAAAAGGATAGAACCGGTTTTCTTTGAGAGGGGTCAGGTATGCTGGCCTTGCAGATGCTCGGGACCTCCTTTGTTTTGACGAAGGTCTTGGGGACTAAGTCTTAGGGTAGACCTGGTTTTCTGCGGGTTGAGGCTTCGTGGGGTTGCCACGGGCTTCAGGTTTCTTCGCGTTCACCCTTGGTGTCATGGCAGTGACACGTTGCGGGGCGATCTTCTACTTTTTAGCAGGTGCGGTTTCTTCTACGGGAAGTGAGAATGGTGTTAGGATTTTTGTAGATTGCAATTTGATGGATGCATAATCATTCAAGCATCATTTGATTTACACACTTGCATTGTTTTAGATAAATTTGAAATCTTGTTTTAAACATGCATTGTTTTTAAGAGTTGTAAAAGTATTGATTTTTGCATGTTTTGTTTTTATCTTGGATGCATTTGTTTTTTAAAAGAGTTTTTAGAAATCAAGCTAGCCTTTGTTTTAAAGTTTTGAATCTTTTTTGGCTTTTTATGTTTCATGTTTTAAAACCCTTAGAATGATTTAAAACATGCATTCAAGCTTGATTTAATGGCCCAAAAAGTTCCCTCAAGAAAAACCTTCAAATATGCTTGTTTTGGGAATTTTTGGTCCCGGGGGGGTCGACCAGCAGTGTGGCCGGTCGACCGGCCCAGGTGACCCGGTCGACCGGCCACACTGCAGGCCGACTGGGTACCTGAAGCCCAACGGTCATAAATATGACCGTTGTGTGTACCCGGTCGACCGAGACCTGTTTCCAGGTCGACCGGGGACTAGCCGTTGGGCATTTTTGGCTATAAATATGAGTTCTTTCCTTTGCCAAAAGTTGGGAATTTTAAGGCCCTCTTTGAGGGGTTTTGAGGCAAATCAAAGGGATATGAACTAAGGGATGAAGGGGATCATTAGGAAAGCTAAAGCTTGAATTAATGAAGTTAAATCACCAAGTAGGCTCTACTTTCCTTAATCATATGTTTTCATGCTTTGTTTTTACTTTTGGTAAATCTTTTGTAGCATGATAAACTATGTATGAAGTGTTGTGTCCTTAACATGTTTTATGTTTTGAGTTGATTTATTGTTTTGGATACATCACCATTTGATTCAATCCAAGTAGTAATTTATTTTTTGGTAAATCTAAGTAGATCATGTTAATAAAAGAATCTTTGAAATTATATGTAACATGATTCATATACTTGGTTGAATCTATGGTTGTTGTTTTTCAACATAAAAAAATCACTTTCAAAACTATCTTATGTTTTGGATTCAACATCTTTACAAATCATATGTTTTCATGTTTTTGTTTTATCTTTGGTAAATCTTTAGTAGCATGTTAAACTATGATGTGTTGTGTCCTTAGCATGTTTTATGTTTTGAATTGATCTATTGTTTTGGATGCATCACCATTGATTCAATCCAAGTAGTACTTTATTTGGTAAATCTAAGTAGATCATGTTAATGAAAGAGTCTTTGAAATTATATGTAACATGATTCATATACTTGGTTGAATCTTTGGTTGTTGTTTTTCATCATAAGAAAATCTCTTTCAAATATATCTTATGTTTTGGATTCAACATCTTTACAAATCATATGTAACTTTGTTTTAAAGTTTCACAACTTGCTTTGCTTTGATAGGTATATCATGTTCAAGTTGTTTTTCTAATTACATATGATTTGTCCCCTTATTTCAATCAAATCTATTTTTATGTTTTGAGCTACATTGTTGATTTGATTGACATCCCTATGCTTCACATGTTTTGGTCTTTGAATTTTCACAACTTGTTTAGGATACAAATGTATATCTTTTACAAGTTAGTTTTAACTTGTGATTAGCATTTCCTCAATCATAAGTGTTTTATGAGCTAAAACTTTCAAAAGCCTTAGGCATACATTTATGAGCTTTCATTTTCAAAATGATTGAGGACATCACACACACACACATCATGAGCATACATCTTTGCATTCATTAAGTGTTTGTGTGTATTAGATTTTCATTTTCATATCCGCCTATTTTAGAGGCAAATGTAATGAGCTTAATTGAATCTCCATCAAGTGTATTATAGACACTAACTTAGTGAGATAACCAACCTTGTGGTTGAAGAGGTTATTGCTTAGCCTATAAAAGCATAATGTATAGGTTGATGTTAAGCCTTGAAAAACATCAATGTAAAGGTTATTGCTTAGCCTTGAAAAGCATATTGTAAAGGTTATTGCTTAGCCTATTGGAAAGCATAAATAGTGGAAATCCGGTGGGGTGTTGGATCACAAGCCGGTAGTGGATGTAGGCATTGAGGCCGAACCACTATAAATCCTTGTGTAATGGTGCTTGCTTTTGTGGTGATTGTTTTTATTAGCTTCCGCATATTGTTTGATTAATCATCACATGTGACTAGTTTATGTTAAGAAGTTAAAATTGGTTAAAATTGGTCATATTTGTAGCACACCCTATTCACACCCCCTCTAGGGTTCGGATCCCAGGACTTACAAGTGGTATCAGAGAGGGTTACTCCATTTTAGGGCTTAACAACCCGGAGTTGATCCTTTCTAGATTTGAACCCTAGTGTTGTGATTTATTGCATATATTTTTAAAGATTTCCACTATGTTTGAAAATGAAATTTCCCCTAACTTCATTGCACCACTCTAAGACTTTTTCAAATTATATCTTCAAGAGTTGGTGAGTCCTCTAAGTGAACTCTCAAGGACATCCTTTTCAAGACCTTAGGTGAATCTTCATTGGTACACATTTAGACTAACCTTAAGGCCTTGATCCTCTCTAGACCAACCTATTCTTTTATAGTTAAATCTTTTTGTTGGTCATGTTACATTTGCATTTTGTTTCTTTATAGTCACATCTTTTAAAATGCAATGTTTCTTTGTGATCATTTGATTTTGTCTTCATGAACTTTTAAAGTTATATCTCATGGTTTTCAAAATCCTTTGATTGCAATATTTTCATGATGGATTTGCATTTTGTTCATATAGTTATATCTCTTGTAGTGCATATCTATTCATGATCAATTGATTGTGATTACAAATGCTTTCATAGCTAGATTTTTCATGATCAATTGATGTTGGAAAATCATTTGATGTATGTCATAGTTAGATCCTTTTTGTAAATCAAATGATTTGAAGCAGTTTAAGTTTTCCATTGATTTTCAAGTTATATCTCTTGGTATGGAAAATTTGTGAGTGTCTATTGTTTTACAATTTGAAAATTTACAATAGTACACTTCTTGTTTTTCAAATTCACTTGCTCATAATTCTATAAATGATTCTTTGTTGGAATTTCATATATTAAAGTGATTTGAAAAACTTTGGAAAATGTTCTAAGCTTTATTGGTTGTATTTATAGAAGCATTTTCCTTGAATTTATTTCCTTGTGCTTAATTATGATTATATCATTTGGAAGGAAATAATTTTTACAAACAATTTGCATCTTTGCTCATTTAGTTACATTCTTTATGCAAATTGATTTTGATGTCTTACATTGCTTGGCTGGATATGGGCTCATTGATTTGCATGTTTGTGCCTACCTTGGTATATATTTTCATTAATGCAAATTGATGATTGTTTATGTGCTTTATAGTAAAATCTTTTGTTTTATTATCATTTGAGCCTTTTAAGTACATATGTGATTTTATGTGCTAAGTTCATTTGGTTTAAACCCCATATCTTTTTCCATTGCATTGTAAGCTTAGTACATTTGCTAAGAGTGGAGATGTTACATGATAGATTGATCCCTTTAACTTCATACCTTCTTGTGCTCACATAGTTATATTCCTTTTTGATGATATGGTATGAGTTAGATCTTGAGTGTTGATTGATCCTCTCTATGCAAATGTCAAATCGTTCTATGTATGGTTGTGATCTTAGTTATATTTGTAGAAACCATACTAGAACTAAAATCCATCCTCTATGCTTTCTAGTCATATTCTTTTTGGATGGTTATGATGTTGATTCATGTATTTTCTCTAAGTGATATCATCCTTATACATGTGTCAACTTCATAGTAGTGTTCTTGATCATATGAAAATCTTTGAAATCTATTCCTCATATTTCTATATGTTTGATGGATATCTTAGATGTTGAATTCATATGATTTTGACACTTTGGAAATTGCATGCATTACATAGTTATACTCTTTTGCATTGTAATTTATCTTGTTCATCACTATGCTCATTAGTCATATCTTTAAAAGTGATGAATATCCATTTATGTTGCTTGATGGAATTTTGTGTTTGTCACATTCTTGCTCTTAATCATGTTGTCAAATTCAATTGGTTTCAATTGGCATACTTTTCGATTGATTTGATTTCTTGTGAATGTGATAGACCATGTGTACATTGGATTGAACTTGATAGTAATATATTTGTTCCATGTCACACTCCATTAGCATCATAATGTTCATGATTGCCACCTCTCTTGCTCATATAGGTATATCTCATGACCACCATGTTTATGTGTTCATAATATTGGTTGGTTATTAGTTGAGGTTGGCTACATGTTTGAATTTCATTTCACTCATCTTGCACTTTAATAGTCATATTTATTGATTGAATGAAATGTCTTCAAAACCTTCATAGCATATGCTTTCCATAGTTAGATTATTTGTTGCTATGTTTAATAAACCCCATTTCATCATGGATAGCTCTAATTTGGATTTTTCCTAATAGTTATATTTTTAAATCCATTTTAGAGTGATTGTGTTTAAAAGACTTATCTTTAAATCTCAATTGGTATTCTTTGTTTTTCCAATTGGTATCCATGATTGCTTTTCTCATTAGACCTTGCTTTCTTTTGGTAATTTGATCATATTGAGCTTTATAGTTAAATGAATCTAATCATTTCCTTGAAGTTGACCCTCAATCGGTAAAACCATCTACTTCTTGAACCAAATAGTTATACCTTGTCAAAAGTTTGACAAAAGAAGAGAATGGATTGAGGGGGAGTGTAAACCTTCATAGGAAGTATTAGTTTTGATCAAATTCACCCTTGGATTGCCTTTGAACCCTTAGGGCCCGTTTGGTAATTTACTTTTAAAATAAAGTGGAGTGAAGTGAAATGAAAAGAATGAATAAAATATAAGTGAGTTATGATGATATTTTGTTTTTAGTTGTTTGTGATGGAATATTTTTTACTTTTTGTATGGGGAAATGGAGTTTTTTTGTCTTTTAGTGAGTAAATGTAGTTGCTTTTTGACTTTTTTTTGGAAAAGATGGAGGGAATTTTGGTAAAAAGTGCTTTTGATGGGATGTTTAACTTGACTTAATTTTACTTGACTATATTAGTAAAATTATCAAACGGGTCCTTAGAGATAACTTCCATACATGATAGCCTGTTATGCATTTCATTTTCGATTTCTTTTTGTTAACAGGTGCTACTAAAGGTATTTTCCTTATTTCATGTGTGTAGGTACCTTTGCAATTTAATGTCAAAGGGGGAGAGAGCATTCAAGTTCTCAAAAGAGTGAAGAGAATGTCCAAGCTTCCTAAGGGGAGGTTTTGTATGATCTTCTACAGGGAGAGAGAATACATACCTTGCCAAAGGGAGAGAGAGGCATGGTCAAAGGGGGAGAGCTAATAGAAGAAAGAAAGCTTGGGAGCTAAAGGAGATGCTTGGATAAAGAAAGAAAGCTTAAAGGATGATCAAGCACCAAGCATCATGTAGAATGAAGAAAAGAGCCCAAGCTAAGAGAAGCATCCAAGAAGATTTCAAGACTTGTCCAGCTGAGGGGGAGCTGAAGACTTAGTGTGTATATTCAGTGGTGAGTGTGTTGCCATCAAATTGCAAAGGGGGAGATTGTTAGGATTTTTGTAGATTGCAATTTGATGGATGCATAATCATTCAAGCATCATTTGATTTACACACTTGCATTGTTTTAGATAAATTTGAAATCTTGTTTTAAACATGCATTGTTTTTAAGAGTTGTAAAAGTATTGATTTTTGCATGTTTTGTTTTTATCTTGGATGCATTTGTTTTTTAAAAGAGTTTTTAGAAATCAAGCTAGCCTTTGTTTTAAAATTTTGAATCTTTTTTGGCTTTTTATGTTTCATGTTTTAAAACCCTTAGAATGATTTAAAACATGCATTCAAGCTTGATTTAATGGCCTAAAAAGTTCCCTCAAGAAAAATCTTCAAATATGCTTGTTTTGGGAATTTTTGGTCCCGGGGGGGTCGACCTGCAGTGTGGCCGGTCGACCGGCCCAGGTGACCCGGTCGACCGGCCACACTGCAGGCCGACTGGGTACCTGAAGCCCAATGGTCAGAAATATGACCGTTGTGTGTACCCGGTCGACCGAGACCTGTTTTCAGGTCGACCGGGGACTAGCCGTTGGGCATTTTTTGCTATAAATATGAGTTCTTTCCTTTGCCAAAAGTTGGGAATTTTAAGGCCCTCCTTGAGGGGTTTTGAGGCAAACCAAAGGGAAATGAACTAAGGGATGAAGGGGATCATTAGGAAAGCTAAAGCTTGGATTAATGAAGTTAAATCACCAAGTAGGCTCTACTTTCCTTAATCATATGTTTTCATGCTTTGTTTTTACTTTTGGTAAATCTTTTGTAGCATGATAAACTATGTATGAAGTGTTGTGTCCTTAACATGTTTTATGTTTTGAGTTGATTTATTGTTTTGGATACATCACCATTTGATTCAATCCAAGTAGTACTTTATTTTTTGGTAAATCTAAGTAGATCATGTTAATAAAAGAATCTTTGAAATTATATGTAACATGATTCATATACTTGGTTGAATCTATGGTTGTTGTTTTTCAACATAAAAAAATCACTTTTAAAACTATCTTATGTTTTGGATTCAACATCTTTACAAATCATATGTTTTCATGTTTTTGTTTTATCTTTGGTAAATCTTTAGTAGCATGTTAAACTATGATGTGTTGTGTCCTTAGCATGTTTTATGTTTTGAATTGATCTATTGTTTTGGATGCATCACCATTGATTCAATCCAAGTAGTACTTTATTTGGTAAATCTAAGTAGATCATGTTAATGAAAGAATCTTTGAAATTATATGTAACATGATTCATATACTTGGTTGAATCTTTGGTTGTTGTTTTTCATCATAAGAAAATCTCTTTCAAATATATCTTATGTTTTGGATTCAACATCTTTACAAATCATATGTAACTTTGTTTTAAAGTTTCACAACTTGCTTTGCTTTGATAGGTATATCATGTTCAAGTTGTTTTTATAATTACATATGATTTGTCCCCTTATTTCAATCAAATCTATTTTTATGTTTTGAGCTACATTGTTGATTTGATTGACATCCCTATGCTTCACATGTTTTGGTCTTTGAATTTTCACAACTTGTTTAGGATACAAATGTATATCTTTTACAAGTTAGTTTTAACATGTGATTAGCATTTCCTCAATCATAAGTGTTTTATGAGCTAAAACTTTCAAAAGCCTTAGGCATACATTTATGAGCTTTCATTTTCAAAATGATTGAGGACATCACACACACACATCATGAGCATACATCTTTGCATTCATTAAGTGTTTGTGTGTATTAGATTTTCATTTTCATATCCGCCTATTTTAGAGGTAAATGTAATGAGCTTAATTGAATCTCCATCAAGTGTATTATAGACACTAACTTAGTGAGATAACCAACTTTGTAGTTGAAGAGGTTATTGCTTAGCCTATAAAAGCATAATGTATAGGTTGATGTTAAGCCTTGAAAAACATCAATGTAAAGGTTATTGCTTAGCCTTGAAAAGCATATTGTAAAGGTTATTGCTTAGCCTATTGGAAAGCATAAATAGTGGAAATCCGGTGGGGTGTTGGATCACAAGCCGGTAGTGGATGTAGGCATTGAGGCCGAACCACTATAAATCCTTGTGTGATGGTGCTTGCTTTTGTGGTGATTGTTTTTATTAGCTTCCGCATATTGTTTGATTAATCATCACATGTGACTAGTTTATGTTAAGAAGTTAAAATTGGTTTAAATTGGTCATATTTGTAGCACACCCTATTCACCCCCCCCTCTAGGGTTCGGATCCCAGGACTTACAAATGGTCCCAGCGACCCGAAGATGATAATCCGGGGAGTAGAGGTCGGCCCGGTGTTCTGAGATTTGCCGAGGGAGGTGACGCTTCGGCAGCTGGCAGGGCGCTTATGAATGCGCTTGTTCTGCCTCTTCTAGAGCATGAGCTGGTACTTGTTCTCATCAAAAGTGATGGTTAACAAAGCTGCCATTGTTAGTTTTGGAAAACTTTTGAAACAAGACCACGTCTATTAGTAATCACAAGAATATAGTGATCATAAATGGGAAAGAACTATGGTTTTGTCTTTTCAAATCGCTCAAGGGAACATGGCCCAGTCCAAGCGAGACGAAAGAAGGCAAAAATCCATAGAGGATACAATTGTTCTGAACGCAAGTATATGAGGCTCAGAGCGAGCATTCCAGTGACTGCTAGAAGCAATTGTAGACCTTAATTCAAATTACCGAGAAGCGAGGCTCACTCGAGGTAAGATGATATAAGGTTGGAGATACAAATGTGTCGGTCACGAATACAGTAGACCCGGAAGGGCGTACTAGCACCGCTAGGCACAAATGTTGCAAATCGCATCCTTGGAATGGACATGAGATGGGAAATCGAGTTCATAAAAGAGAGCAAATGGTGTTCCAATCCGAATAAGGGCTCAAACATTTCTGCGAGCGCTAAATCCGAAAAGGAGTGAACCAAGATTTCTCGAATGTGAACCCAAAAGCGACGGAATTTTTTTTTTTTCTTTGAAAATTCTTTTTTTTTTTTTTTTGAAAATTTGCTTTGAAGGAACACAAAGGCTTTTCAATTCGGCCTTTTGAAACCTTAGTAGATAGATCAGCCCCTAGGTAAGGGTAGGATTACTTAATGAACCCGTTTGGAGGACCCTTGCCTTGAACAGTCTAGCTGTCTCCACACTCTGGACAAGGCTTTTCTTAGATCGACTTTGGTCAAAGAACGCAATTGGTGCAACCTTAGTGGGTTTTGAAATTTTTTTGATTTTTTTTTATGGATTCATCAAAGAGAACGAACGGTGTTCCAATCCGAATAAAGGCTCAAACATTTATGCGAGTGCTAAATCCGAAAAGGAGGGGACCAAACTTTCTCAAATTTGATTCCAAAAAGGAAAAAAAATTGAAGGAGTTTTTTTTTTTTTTGAAGAGTTTTTTTTTTTTTTAATCCCTATCGGACTCATCAAAGAGAAAAGATGGCCCATTCCCTGATAAGAACAATAGCTGCGAACATTTCTGTGAGCTATCAAGTTCAAAGAGGAGAGGATCAAAATTTCTCAAAATTGAATCCAAAAAGAGAAATCAGATTTCCTTTTTTTTTGAAAAAAATTTGTTGAAATGAGAAAGAATGGAAATAAGTTCAAAGGTAGAAATTTTCCAAAAATCCCATCTCATTTTTTTTTATGCAAGATCCAACATAGGCTACCAACTAGAAAGGAGCCTAAGAATTCAAGCATCGCGTTCTCAAGTGAACTGGTCCCACCGGGTATGCCAACTTGATGGACCCGATTTTTTCTTCCTCTCCTCTCCCATCCGTCCCCGGGGTCACCGAGAGGATCCGAATGGAGGGAAGAAAGGGGGAGAAAAAAGGGCATCTACATTTTTGTACGGGTATGTCAGATTTTCTATTCTACTTGGAATTTTGAAATGGTGATCCGGAAATCCACCTTCGCAAGTAGGAAGGAAATCAACCTTTTTTCTAACTTTCCATTGCACATATATTTAAGAAAAGATACAGTTTTTGAATGCCGTGAGAGGCGATTTTGTTTGCCGTGAAAGGTGAGTTTGTTTGCCGTGAAAGGCGATTTACAAATCTCATCAAAATAAAAGACAAGAATTGTGAGTTTTTTTTGTCTCTTAAAGAAAATACAAAGTATAACAGAAAAGTAAAAAAATGAATTTGACTTCTCAGGAGATTGTGGGGACCAGTTCAGATCGACGGTCGCAAGTCATGTATGGACTTCGCCATCGTCCTTCAAATGAGAACACTTGATGCTTTGGTTCTTTGGCTTGGCTTGGACTTCGATTTTGTAGGGAATAAGGACCAACAGAAGGTCCTATACCCAATAAAAGAAACGAAGAGACAGGCTAAAGAGCCGCGTCTTGGTCATGTTGAATAGGAGAAGAGAAGGCTTTTTCTTGGGGGGAGTGCCCCCCAAGGGACTTCAATCACCTTTTTGGTGTTTGTTGCAACAGAGTTTCTTCAGAGTAGCAAAGTTTCTGGATGGATTTCTGGATCTTGAGTTCGAGATTCCGGGATTCGGGCTTGTCTCCTCTTAGAATTACCTCCTTTTATAGGCATTTGGTAGCCTTTAGGTGACTTTATGGGCTTTAATGCATTTAAAACCACATAATGGGAGGAGTTATAAGTTTTAATTCCTTTGTTTTGTAACTCCTTTTTCTTGGCTTCTGATTGGCCGGTGGAGATAATGGGCATTTAATCGCCTTCAATGTCCATGATGAGAGGAGTTTCATGGCTTTAATGCCATGATGGCTTTGACTTGTAATTCCCATTTCCTCGCATCTGATTGGGCCGTCCAAAATAATGAGTTAATGACCGCATTTAGTTGGGTCAATTAACAACATTAAGTGGTCGCCAAGGAGTTGAAGAGTCGCGGGCCGTGCCGCGTCTTTTGGAATTCTTCTTGCGATGATCGACGATGGATCTTCATGTTGATCGATGTCGGATGATCACGCAGCTTTAGACATTGGTTGATACCAGCGGGCCGATGACATCTGTCTTGTCGATTTCTCGATTGGTCGGACAGAAAGTGTACTTTCTTGGTCGGCCGGTTGGAGATCTTGGAGTGATCGATGACGATTTCATGCTCTTGATGGTGGATCCGAAATGTAGACGGAGATCAATTTATTTCGAGCATCAAAAATCAGATTTTCAGGAAATCACAGGGGCTGGAACTTCCGAAACGCGAAAGAGGACGGAAAATGGGTCACCCGGCGACAAATCCGATGACCCGGATTTCCATGGTCGCGGGATTGGTCCCCTTTTGGTCGCCGTTTCTCGGCCGTTCTTTGGTCTTTTTCGCTGTCGTTTTCTCTTGGATTTTTCTTGACATTTTTCCTCATTTTTTGGCTTGATTCTGCTAAAGAAAACCTGACGAGAAGTCATGCAAATCAAAGCGCAAAGTTTCCTATTTTTTGGAAAAGCCGAAGACTTTGCCGTGCAGAGTTGCCATTTTTTGTCAAGAGTCGAAATTAGGTCAAACGATGTCGGAATGACCTGAAATTTGACGTGAAGCATCCTAAGCAGTTGATGGGACCAACCATGGGCTTTGTTTTGAGTTTTGAAGCTGTTTGGGGTCCCGACGCTGCTAGGCTTGATTTTGCCGCGATGAAGATGTCGCGCTTTGATGTGCGGTCAACCGATGTCCGATTGGCCTGAAATTTGAGATGGAGCCTATTGGAGTCATTTTGAGATGATCCATTAGCTCCGATTTGAATGTCGTTGTCCCGGGGTGCTCCACCGCTGGTAGCCTTAATTTTCTTTCGGAGCGTCAAAAGTCGGGTCAAACGTTGTCGGAATGACCTGAAATTTGACGTGCAGCCCTCTTGAAGCATATTGAAGCCGCCCATGTGCTCTGTTTGATGAGTAATGGTCCCGGTGGTTCTCGCTGCCGAGAGGCTTGACTTTCTTTTGGAGTGTCGAAGTCGGGTCAAACGTCGCCGGAATGGCCTGAAATTTGACGTGGAGCCTTTTGGAGGTATTTTGAGACCATCCGTAGGCTCTGATCAAAGTTTTGATGTCTTCGACGCCGCCGCCGCCAGGAGCGCCTGTTTGGCTGCCGGAGGAGTGAAGTTAGGCCAAATGATGTCGGAATGACCTGAAACTTCATGTGAACTCCTCTTTTGGCTGTCTTGAAGGATCTATCAGTTTTCAAGTGATTCTGACAAGATCTGATGCTTGAAGCAGCATTTCCTGTTTGTAGTAGGATGTGGCTTCATGTGGCTTCTTGATGTTGAAAAGGTAAAGTGACATTTTTGGTGTCAACATATGTTTGTCTCCCGATTGAAGAAAGCCTTGTACGAGCTAAAGCAAGCACCACGTGCTTGGTACAGTCAGATTGATGGGTACTTTATCAAGAAGAATTTTTATCGATGCAAGAGTGAACCCACATTATACATCAAAACTGAAGTACGTCTATCATCATCGTCTCATTATATGTTGATGATTTGATTTTCATGGGTAATGATCACAAAATGTTGCAAGATTTCAAAGCTGACATGATGAAAACATATGAGATGAATGATCTTGGCCTCATGCATTACTTTTTGGGAATAAAAGTTTCTCAAAGTGACAAGGGAAGTTTTACCTATCAAAAGAAGTATGCTGAATCCATTCTCAGGAAGTTCAACATGGATAAATGCAATTTTGTCACTACTCCTCTTGTAGTGAACGAGAAGTTGATGAAAGATGATGGGTCAGAAAAAGTAAATGAGTCCTTATACAGAAGTATGATCAGGAGTCTTTTATACCTTTCTCCTACAAGGCTTGATATTACGTTTGCTGCAAGTTTACTTTCAAGATTTATGCATTGTCCAAATCAAACACACTTGCATGCTGCAAAACGTGTGTTACGATACATTCAAGGAGCATTTGATTTTGGAATCATGTACTATCATGTTGCTGATGCAAAGCTAATAGGATATATAGATAGTGAATGGGGAGGTTCAATGGATGATATGAATAACACATTTGGTTATGCATTCTCTTTTGGTTCTAGAACTTTTTCATGGGTGTCAAAGAAACAAGATGCTACTGCTCTATCTTCGGCTGAAGTAGAATATGTGTCTGCGTCACTTGGAACTTGTCAAGAATTATGGTTGCGGAAAATTCTCGAAGACCTCGATGAAAAACAAGATGAAGGAAAAATGCTGTACTGCAACAACAAATCTGCTATTTTAATGGCGAAAAATCCAGTTCATCGTAGCTGGACGAAGCATATTTCCATTAAGTATCATTTTATTAGGGAAGTTGTTGAGAATAAAGAAATTAAATTGAAGTTTTGCAAGACCGAAAATCAGCTGAAAATATTTTCACTAAAGCTCTTTCAAAGGAAAAATTTTGATATCTTCGAAAAATCCTTGTTGTAATAAAGAAAGTGCATTAAGGGGGAGTGTAGAATTAATACATTATTCATGCATTTATTCACGTTTATGTTCCTAGAGTTTTGTGTTGCATCTATCCGTGTGCATACATTGCACTTGTGAAGTCTCTTCGGTTATTATGAAGTGTCTTTTGGGTTAGTGTGTTGAGTGAATTGTATTCTTGGAATACATAATAGTTCATGTATTTGCTTTTATTGTGATGTATGTAGAAATCTTATATAAGGATGTTAGAGATGTTTTCAACTAATGAAGTGAAATGAAGTAGAATTTCAACATTCTCTCTTGTGCATCTTTCTTTTCTTCAAGTTTTTTTATGCTCATAGGAATGCTAGAGTAGCCTACACCCACTCACCTGCACTCAGACACGTTAACTTGGTGAAGGATGGATGACCCTAGCACTCCAATGGTCGGATTGGTTACCACTGGTGATATTGATGGGAGGGAAAGCGTCATGCCGGTGTACAGGCTTCTCCAAGGGTTACGTATGAACCAAAAGTTTTTAACGGGCATGCATCTATCTAGAGAGGAGTCTATGCGTACTATACTGTAGGGTATGGGCAGCTAGCCATCAGAGACAAGAGTCCAAAGCTCATTCCGCAATGAGAAAGGGTTTCTATATGGGATTGAGATGCATTATCAATCAAGGTGTTTTCCAAAAAATGTACTTATGAACCCATGCTTTGTGGGAAGGTATGAAGTTGCTGGTCGAGGTTTTTCTTGTGGTCCACGTCCAAGTTTTTAGAAATTGTACCTGGTTATGGTCCCTGGGAGGTTGGACCATAGAATGGGCCAATCCCTACAAGTATATGTGGACTCCAACAGAATAATGAGTGGCTCGGAACCCACATGGGAGATTGAAGGAGCGCCCCACTTCAACGAGGAAGAGGAGCCAAAGGCACCTGTGCACAGTTCGACTATGGAGTTGGACGAGTATTATGGTTCCTCTAATGAGGCAAATTTTAACCGGGCCAACCAAAAAGCACCATGATAAAAGGGCTTTGGAAAATACCATTGGGATGGATGGGCATAATGCTAGGTGTGTTCACATGCCGGGCTAAAGTATATCCAGGTCCGGCCCAAGCCCACCCATTTAATCAATCGGGCCGGGCCAAACAGGGCTTTTTATCACTTTGTGGGTATTTGAGCACTAATTAAATTAAATTACATGCATTTCTTACACGGGCCGACCTATGGGCTTTTTATCACTTAATCCAAGACCAGCCCCAAGCGGGCTAGGCTAGCCCGACCCATGAACGCCCCTACATAATGCAGAGCGTTTTAGACATAACAAAGATGACAATCAGGGAGAAGGAACATTCACAGAAGGTAGCATGCAGGGCTCAAAGCAATGAAGCAATTTTCAGGCAAGAGTTGCAAAGAGCAACTGAAAATCAAGTAAATCCTCCTAATTCTCTGCCTTTTGTTACTAGTAGAAATAATGATGAGATTCATAATAAAGAAGAATCGAGCAACCACTTCAATAGTCCTCAAAATTCAAATTGGCCTCATAATCAGGTAGAAAGAAAATGTGTTTCCGTCAAAGGAATATTCTGGAATTGTAGGGGCACTAAATCAGCAACTACAATCCGGGAATTAAGGCAAATGTGTAACATTTATCACCCTGATTTCATCTTTTTATCTGAATCAAAATCAAATGAGGAGGAGATTAAAAGGTTAGCCAAGAAATTTAATTTTGTGAACCAAGAAGTGGTGCCTACAAGAGGACGTGCAGGGGGACTCGCCCTACTATTATGGCAAGAGTCTTTAAACCTGATCGTGATTGTTAAAAGATAAATGGTTAATGCATTGTATTATAGATGATTGCTCTGATAGATGGTTTGCAACCTTTATCCAAGGCCTCTCAATACTTCAATGAAAAGCCTAAATTCTGAAGCTTACTGTATAACATTGGAAAGAAGCATGAGGGACCCTGGATGATAAGTCGGTGATTTTAATGAGATTTTTGGCAAAAAAGAAAAATGGAGCGGTAAGAGATTTAATTTCTCTTAAGGCAAAACTCGCTCTAGATTTCGTGGAAAAGATGAAAATGATGGATTTGGGATCTATTGGCACAACCTTAACGTGGTCAAATAAAAGGAAAGCTTTTGCTCACGTAAAGGAAAGACTGGACAAAGCTATTGAAAATATTGAATGGCGCGCATGCTGTTTCTATAAGTAGTCTTCTCGGTTTTAACGGCGGGAGGGTCTGATCACTCCCCAATTCTCTTTAATTGAAAAACTACAAATGCTAGACTTCCTCACCCCTTTAGGTTCTATAATATGTGGTTAAGGGACCATAGTTGATAGCAAATCATCATTAATAGATGGAATAAAAATAAAAAAAAATACTAAAGATAACATAAGTAGCACTCTTTCCCTTATAATTAAAGACCTAACTAAATGAAATAAGAAGTGTTTTGGTAAGGTGGAGTGAAAGTTCGAATCCAAACACTAGAGGGGGCAGGGGCGGGGGCGGGGGCCACAGGGGAGGCGGGCAGCTTGAATAGGTTAAGCTTAATTTTATATCAATTATGCCAAATTTTAACTTCTTCGAAAAAAAATGAACACAAGTGATGACTCTAATAAAATGCAAAATCACCACAAAGCATTCACCATAACACAACGATGTATGGTAATGGGGCCAATTGCCTACATCCACTCCTGGCTTGTGTTCCTATACCCTACCGGAATTCCACTATCAATCGATGCTTTTCAATAGGTTTAGTAGGTCGTGTTTGGCAATTAACTAATTAAGTTAAAGTGAATCCAGACAAGGAGTCATATCAAAAGTACATGATTTCAAAATTCTCTCAAAAGTTTTCAAAAAAAGTACAAAAAAAAAAAAAACAACCACCTTTCAACACTAAAAGACAAAAAACTCCACTTTTCTATACAAAAAGTCAAAAAGATGCCATACCAAACATCTAAAAACAAAACATCATCATAACCCCTTATATTTTATTCTCTCTTGATTCGATGCTTCACCTTACTATACTTCAATTCACCATACGCTATGCTTTTGTAAGCTAAGCAATAACCTCTAAATATGATTTTCAATAGGCTTAACAATAACCATTACAATATGTTTTTCTAAGCTAAGCAATAACCTCTACAATATACTTTTCAATAGCATTAGCAATAACCTTTACAATATGCTTTCCAATGCTACATTTGATACGTACTTTTATTTGTTTACATCAATTGTCAATTTAGGGAGGGTTGAGTGGATCATGGATGACTGCATTCACAGCAGTAACCATTTCCTTAGGGGAAGTATACCCATCATTTCTCATATAGAAGAGGTGTATTACTCTGCTCATGCTCCAAAACCAATCCTTACATTCTCTTGGAACCAGACTCCCCTTTGTCTCCAGAACCATCCCCAGCAGCTCTCTCCTAGTACTGTCCATGAGACCTCTCATCTCCCTCATAGCCTCTTCCTCAGTGGAGACACCATGTCCATGAAACATTCGCAATGCCACACCATTCAGTTTACCCTCCTTGCCTTCCCTCTTCAACATAATAGTAAAAAGACCACAAGAATAATTAACTTGGAATGAGCCATACTAAAGTGTAAGTTTAGTACATGTGGCGCGCACACACACTAAAGCAGATTACGAATTGTAGGCCCATTATGAACAGAGCCATACTTTGTGGTGAGGTATCCCCATTATGAACAGAGCCAGACTTTGTGGTGAGGTATCTCCAGAAAGTTTTGCCAGTTTGGACAATGCCCAAACTGAATTGTATAATTTATAGATTTCTCACATTGGATTTGGGCAGCAGGAAATTCTCAAAATCATTTTAGGATCATCCAATGAACATACTTTCAGGATATGTTCCACATGTAATGGGGCCCACAATTTGGTTGGCCTGAATTGGCAAGCATGGTCTTCGAGTATGTATAGTTAATGAGCATCCAAAGAGTTGAAAGTTATTGAGGGATGACACTGGAGTTTAACCAATCTTAATCATGAACTTAACCTGTGACCATGTGCCTTTTCATTTTACCATCCAATCAACTGCCACCATCAGTTGGTGAGAATTGTCTATGGGTATGAGTCACTGGGCTTCTCTATATACACAATAGGGCTTACGTAATGGTCCCAGTTGAAGTAAACGACAAGTGCTGACACCAAGAGATTTGTTGCTATGTTTTCGTATAGAAAACACATAGCTGAAACATGGATGTCAGAGAATGCCTACCTGGAAGGTTTGCATGTCATTTAGAAGCCGGCCACAAGTACCCATAAGCTTGAATAGAGTATGGTACTCTGAACATCTAACAAATTCCTCTGGCAGCTTAGGCCCAACGAAATAGAGAGCCGGGAGAACAATAGGCCCCAAGCCAAATGAAACATACGCATTTTTCATGTACTCATCAACTGTTGGAACTGACTTGTTCAGCTGCCACTGTGCCTCTTTCATCATAGATTTTAGCAAATCGAGCCACTGCCACCAGAAACACATGGCTGATGTCACACACACTCAAGCACATAATTAGGGAGGATGCAAGAGATAGATCTCATGATAGACTAGAATGGAAAAACAAAATTCAAGTAGACGACCCCAACATAGTTGAGAATAGGGCTTTCACAAAATTTTTTTTTTTTTTTTTTTGGGATGGTGTTGATGATGCAGAAGATAGATCTCACTATTTCAATTATGTGGCGGGTGACATTACGCCCTTGCCATGAGTATGCCTTCACCCCAAGCTCGTTAACTGTGTGGTAGATCGCAGAGAATATGATCTTAACTTGATCCGAGCATGAAGCAGTCACTGAATTTCCATCCCACCTGTGGGTCAGCTCGCTCCCAATCATTCATGAAGTTTAAGAGAAATTGAAGAAATCGTGTACCATGGGGATGCAACCAAGAAAAACCGAAAGAAACGTAAAAACTTACTTTTCCACCAACTGAATGAGGTTTACTAGTTCTTCTCTAGAGCCTCCAATATCGTAAAAATCATCAACAACAGTGGCGAGCACACTATTTTTTGTCCATGACATGCGAGCATCTGAGAGGTCAGGACAGAAAAGGGTGGCTGCGGTTGAGAAGTAGCAGTAGGTCAGCTTCTGCCTGGCAAATTTGAGCTGATCCAACCGGTTTTCTTTGACCCACCTGTGCTCTCAGTGGGAAGAAGAAAGAATAAATTAACTCATAGTATCCCCACTTCTTTTCATCAGTTATAGTGTATGCATGACACAATCATACCTGTCAAGATGTTCAAGTTCTTCTCGGTAAATGACCTGACAGAAATCAAAATCTTTCACTGCTAATTCTAGGATATCTTTGCTGCCAATGTTGCTGGACCTGAAATGAGTGGCAGAGATCATTGCATCAGTAATGACTATAATTACAAAGATGTCTGGAGACAATTGAAATTCTTATCTACTGTGAGCTCACAGAAACGTACCTATAAATTGTTTTCAAAATCTTCTGTTCCCGTACATCGTAATGCTCAATATATCTCCTGTGATAAAGGCGCTCTAAATTGGCATAGCAGGGAAACTTTAAAGCATAATCCACCTGAAAAGTTTTCAAATAAAGGTATTTCAAATTTTGTGTCTTGCCACTGCAGAGGACCAAAGACCTGTTCTGTACAAAAGTGCTCAATTCCATATATCTGGGGCCACTGAATAGGTCATTAACCGCTACACCATGTTAAAGTTGCAGAAGGCAAACCGAGCATCCAGATTCAAGACCTCTACACCTAATGGACCAAGGATGGGTTCTGCACAGAGAATGTCCTATAGTGGAAGACTCTTGACTCTTGATTGGAGTACATAGTTGAGATAATGCCACAATGGTCCATAAATGAAAGTCAATTGAAGTCCCGATCTGCCAGCTCAGCTGGTAAGGGACATAAAAGTCCTCTAGGGAGAGGCAATGTACCAAGGTTTGAGCCCAGTTGGAATGGAAAGTATCGGCCAGTTGCCTGAAGAAAAATAGGTTTTAACAGGGTAACTTGGAGGGTAGATTAGCACTATCAAAACATATATCAATTGAAGAGATAGGTATGTCAAAGTGTAAACTTGTATGATAATAGGCCCAGCTCACTTGTATGATAATAGGCCCGGCCCACTTGTACATATGAGATCTAGTCATAACGTGTACAGCAAGACTAAATCGTGTATGCTAGGATGTCTTGCCATATTTAGAGATTTAATTAGGTTTTGTTTAGATGATTTGTAGCCTAAACTTAGGCAATGTAAAGTCTATATAAAGAAGAGTAATCCAAGAAGAAAAGAGGTCAATTTGGAACATTTCACAGAACTCTCTCTCTATCGTTCTAGTATTTCCTCTCTCTGTCATGGTATCAGAGCTTTGGTTCTAAGAGATCTCCTTCACTCTGAGAGACTTCCTTCGTTAGTCTAAGAGTTATCTCTTCGTTTCTTCTCTTCTCTCTGCCTGGTGTATCTCTGATCAAGGTGGCCGACCTCTGATCAATCACTTGTAGCCAGCAACCTACATGGTGATGATCAACTACTCTTCAAAGTTATTTTGAAGATTTTTCTGGATTTTTTTCTCATCTGATAAGGTGCCGTTCACCCTCTTCTTCATCTGGCGACTTTGGTGTTTTTTTCTCAAAAGGATTTCATCTCCACCGTACAACTTTGTGGATATTTATCCAAATCCCATCAAACTTGGACTAGAGGACACACTTTTGATCTCCTCCAGGATGATGTCCTCTGATCTGTGATTGGACCAAGCTGTGGGGCCCACGCATCTCTCCTGCACAGAAACTCAAGGTCGTCTGGCACTGATTCTTTTTCTGTTCTGGGGCAAACTTTGCTAAATGCATTTCTCAGCCACTACAACTGCCTCCATCATGCTGGGTTAGTAAAATCATCTCAAATTACATCACAAATTCTGATCTTCTGTGAATTTCTGGCTATAATACACTGCTATTTTGAATACTCTGGTTATTTTATTGCAATCTCTGGTGGTTGTTAGTGTGTTTTCGAGTTGCAATTTATTGTGCTGGTAGTAGGATTGCTGCTTGTTGTTGTTTTTTCTAAGCATATCTCTACATTGATATTATGGAGAAAGGTGATATCACTCTGATCAAGTTTAATGGTAAAAACTATACCACTTGGGCTTTTCAATTTCAAATTTACCTTAAGGGTAAAGAACTCTGGGGACATCTTGATGATTCGGATCCCAAACCTACTGATGATAAGCTTCTTGCTAAATGGGAGGTTAAAGATTGCTAGATCATGACTTGGATATTGGGATCCGTTGATGCACAGTTTATCCTGAACCTTCGCCCATACAAGACTGCCAAAGAAAATTCTGCTCGACGGTTTCATTTAGAACATGAAATCTCGTAGTTTGTTCAAGGGACCTTGTCGATACAGGATTACTACTCTCAGTTTACAAGTCTGTGGACTGATTACGCTGAGATTATTTATGTTGACCTCCCCGCTGCCTCCTTATCCTCTATTCAAGAGATCCATCAAACAAGTCAGCGGGATCAGTTTCTGATGAAATTACGGCCACAATTTGAAACTATCCGCTCCAACTTAATGAGCAGGGTGCCATCCCCCTCACTCGAATCATGTTTGGGCGAACTCCTTAGAGAGGAACAACGCTTAGTGACTCAGACAACACTTACACAGACCGCTCCTCAGGCGGCTCCTATCGATGTTGCTTATATAGCCCGGGGTAAGCCCCAAGCCCGGGACATGAGCAAGGTCAAATGTTTTTGCTGTCACAAACTCGAACATGTTTCCACTCAGTGCGACCAAAAGTTTTGTTCCTACTGCAAAACCAAAGGCTATGTTCTTCCGGAATGTCGGACACGACCTCAGAATAGGCCACAGCAACAGAGAGCCTACTATGCACATCTTCCTGAAGCTTCTTCACCAGTCATGCCTGCACCACCTACTGCCACTTCTTCTTCTACCCTTACTCCTGAAATGGTCTAACAAATGATCATAAATGCTTTCTCTGCACTTGGCCTGTCAAGTAAACCAAAATCTTCAGTATCCACCTGGTATATTGATTCAGGGGCCTCCAATCATATGACACACTCTCCTGCCAATATGACTCATATTAGGGCGTATGATGGAGACCTCTGCATCAATACTGCTGATGGTGGCAGTGTTCCCATTACCGCTGTTGGCCACGTTCCTCACTCCTTGCCCTTGCATAATGTTTTTATTTCCCCTCGCTTAACCACAAATTTGTTATCCGTTGGTCAACTTGTTGATAGTAATTGCTCCATCCTTTTTTCTCGCTCTGGTTGTGTTGTGCAGGATTAAGTATCGGGGAAGGTGCTGGCGAAGGGCCCTAAGCAGGGACGACTGTTTCCTCTCCAGATTTCGTCACAAGAAAGGCCCCTTTCAGAGTCTGCTTTGCTCTCTCATTCTAGTCATAATAAATGTCAGTTGTGGCATAATCGTTTAGGACATCCTAATTCCAAAACTTTGATGTTTTTATTAAATTCTGGTTTAATTAATGATAATAAAGTTTCTTTTAAGGATGTGTCTTTTAATTGTGATAGCTGCAAGATGGGGAAAGGGAAAACCCTTCCGTTTCCTCTTCATGATTCTTTAGCTCTGAAATGTTTTGATATTGTTCATAGTGATGTCTGGGGCATTGCACCTGTTATCTCTCATTCTCATTATAAATACTTTGTTACATTCATTGATGATTATAGTCGTTTTACTTGGATTTATTTTTTGCATTCTAAGTCTGATGTTTTCTCGGTTTTTAAAGTTTTCTTGTCTTATGTTGAGAATCAATTTTCAACTACCATTAAAATTCTTAGATCTGATTCAGGGGGGGAGTATGTTTCTAAGGACTTTCAACTATTCTTGCAATCCAAAGGCATTATCTCCCAGTGATCTTGTCCCTACACCCCCCCAACAAAATGGTGTGTTTGAACGAAAAAACCGACATCTCTTAGATATTGCTCGTTCCCTTTTGTTAGCTTCTTCTGTTCCCACTAGGTTTTGGCCCGAAGCCCTCTTAACCGCTGTGCATGTAATAAATCGTTTACCTTCCTCTAGATTAGACAACCAGACACCTTTTTTTAGACTTTTTCAAAAACATCCTCTTTATGATCATATTTGTCCTTTTGGGTGTGCGTGTTTTGTCCTTCTTCCTCCCACTGAGCGCACTAAGTTAACAGCACAGTCCTCCATATGTGCCTTTCTTGGGTACGCTCTTAATAAAAAAGGCGATCTATGTTATGATCCTACAGCCAAAAGAATTCGGGTGTCTCGCAATGTCGTGTTTTCTGAAAATCAGTATTTCTTTCCAAGGCATGGTGATTTGAATGACTCTGTCTCTTTATCCTTTTTACCACCCTTTTCAGATGCAATGCCTCAACTGGTTACTCGTTTTAGGCCGAATTTTGTGTATGAACGACGGAAGGTTACAGCTGATTCTGCCTCTGGGTCTCTCCCTACGCCTACCATTCCTGCACCTGATCCACCTCCGGAGCCTCCTGCTCTTCGCCGATCCACTCGCCACATCAAGCCACCTGATCGTTATGGCTTTACTCATGCTTCATTATTAACCACTTTGTCTTCTGTTTCTATCCCTAACTCGTAGTCTCAGGCAGTACAGCATGATTGTTGGATACAGGCTATGCAGGAAGAACTTACTGCTCTTTAAATAAATCATACATGGGACGTTGTTACTTGTCCTTCATCTGTCAAACCCATTGGATGCAAATGGGTATACTCGGTGAAATTGAAGTCTGATGGATCCTTGGATCGCTACAAAGCCCGCCTGGTTGCACTTGGAAACAGGTAGGAGTATAGTATCGACTATGAGGAGACTTTTGCTCCGGTGGCCAAAATGACAACTATACATACAGTTCTTGCAATAGTTGCTTCTCAGTCGTGGCCCCTGTATCAGATGGATGTGAAGAATGCATTTCTTCATGGGGATCTTAAAGAGGAAGTCTATATGCGTCTCCCTCAGGGAATTCCTTCTTCTTCCAAGACCGATGTTGCTCGTTTACGACGCTCCTTAGATGGCCTTAAACAGGCGCCTAGAGCCTGGTTTGACAAGTTCCGAACCACTCTCCTTCGGCTTTCTTTTATACAGAGCTCGTATGATCCTTCGATGTTCACGCTTCATTCATCCAGAGGATCCACAATTCTCCTTGTGTATGTCAATGATATCATTATTACTGGCCCACACGGTGATATGATTCGACAGATATAGGCCTCTCTGCAAGATACGTTTCATATGAAGGATTTGGGACCTTTGAGTTATTTCTTGGGTTTAGAAGTTCATCAATCAAAGAAAGGTTTGTTTCTTCATCAATACAAATATGCTACTGACCTAGTGGATCTCGCCGATCTAGGTGATTCTAGCCTAGTTGACACCCCGTTGGCAGTGAATGCCAAGCTTTGTCAACAAGACGGAGATCTCCTTCCTGATCCTACATTTTATCGTCAGTTAGTTGGTAGCCTTGTCTACCTAACCATCACCCGACCAGATATCTCTTATGCTGTTAATCTGGTCAGTCAGATTATGACAGCCCCGCGGCATCATCATTTGGCGGCAGTCAAACGGATTATTTGATATATCCTTAGTACCTTTACCCCTGGCTTATTTTTTCCAGTTGGCACACCGCTTACACTCACTGCTTATTCTGACGAGGATTGGGCCGGTTGTCTGGACACACGCCGCTCTACCACAGGATGGTGTGTTTACTTGGGAGACGCCTTGATATCCTGGAAATATAAAAAACAAGATAAAGTCTCAAAATCTTCCACGGAATCAGAATACCGCGCCATGTCTTCTGCTTGTTCTGAGATCCTATGGCTACGTGGGTTGCTCTCAGAGCTTGGATTCTCACAAACTCAACCGACTCCTCTTCATGCTGACAACACAAGTGTCATTCGAATCACTGAAAATCCTATGTTTCATGAGCGGACCAAGCATATAGAGGTGGACTGTCACTTCATTCGGGACGAGTATGATCGCAAAGTCATTACTCTTCCCCATATTTCCACTGAGTTCCAGCTTGCGGATATCTTCACCAAGGGCCTTCCACGGCCGCGGCATGAATTCTTGGTTCGCAAATTGTTGCTGGTTGATTCTCAGCATCAATTTGAGGGGGGGTGTTAAAGTGTAAACTTGTATGATAATAGGCCTAGCTCACTTGTATGATAATAGGCCCGGCCCACTTGTACATATGAGATCTAGTCATAACGTGTACAGCAAGACTAAATCGTGTATGCTAGGATGTCTTGCCATATTTAGAGATTTAATTAGGTTTTGTTTAGACGATTTGTAGCCTAAACTTAGGCAATGTAAAGTCTATATAAAGAAGAGTAATCCAAGAAGACAGGAGGTCAATTTGGAACATTTCATAGAACTCTCTCTCTATCGTTCTAGTATTTCCTCTTTGTCAAGGTCCTCCATGTGAAATAGTCCTGCATACTACAGATCACTATAATGAAATAGGATGATGGTGTCGTCCTCGCAACTGTGCGATGGTCGAAAGCATACTGCTATTACTAGAGGTCTTAGTACTGTTGGCTGGTTTGATCATGTGTAATTTTTCGTGAGGTTGAAAAGAGACAAAAGGAAGAATAAGAGAAGAATAGCTATAGGGCTTGTGTCCCTATGGTTGACCATGGATGATCCAAGCCATGTTTATAGTTTATTAAAATTCTCATAATTAAAAAAAAATTGCATGTCCTAAAATCTAACGGAATTTGCATGGCTTTGATCCTGTCAAGGATCGATATTCTTGGCTAATATTCTGGGTCTAATCTCACATACGTGAGAATCCCGTCTGGTGATCTAAGTTAAACAACAATCGCTGCCTCGATTTTGAAACGTACACAAACTCCTAAGTTGCATCGATTTGATCACTCAAATGGTGTCTAAACAAGTCTTTGTCTATGATTTGCTTGGCTGGTCTTAAACAAGGCAGTTCTTGACTTGTCTCTTGGTTCCCGTTAATTCAAGTCAGCCAATACTAGTTCTGAGGCCATACATATTGCAATCTAATATCAAAGTGGTATCAGAGTAAGTCCTCTCTGGTGGAGCTGATTTTTGACAAAAAAGGAAGTAAAAAGTGAAAATGAAAGAAGATACTGCAATGCCTCTGAAATCTGCCACTCAATAAGAGAATTTTGAACTTACGAATATAGTTAATCAAATGTGGTTAGATATTCAGGCCCTAGCACATTCTGTTTGATCAGGACCCTCCAAGAGGATATCAAGACCAATGATATATTGATAATGATCAGAAGAGGGGCTTTAGTAAACCAAGCGATCTTGGCCTAGGATATGATTATTGAGTGTATAATGGCGGCTTGTGATGAGATCTTGACCACAATTACTGTTATCAAAGAAGGGATGCAGCTATTAGTAGCAAAGATATCTGGATCATGGATACCCTAATTGATCACCATATTTGTTAAGCCAAGAGTCTATCTTCACAATTGAAGAAATTCTTGCATTTCATGGTAGAATTAACACCAAAAAATTCGATAACTAACTTAGCTAGGTCGAGAAAGAGTTTTACTACCAAGTTATTCTAGATCAAAAGCAACTAGATGACAAGGTAGCACTAATTTGGCGGGTTATAGAACGGTTAGATTCAACAAGGGGAAATGATACTTGATAGGATAAAGTGAAAATAAAACTTCAGAAGCCAACTCCATGCAAAAAATGTGGAATTGAATATTTAGCCAACCCGATCTACCACAAAAGAACAAGCATATAAAAGTGGACTACCATCCGTCAGCAAGAATATTGTAGACTACTCCCAATGCTCCCTCTGACTTACAAAATCAATCATCCTTACAAAAGCTATGAGAGGTGATCCTCATCAATTTCTCATTCACAAATTGAAAAATTTTGATCCTCAAGCAGCAATTTCATGGGGAGTATGAAATAGTCGAACAGACCACTATACTGAAATAGTGATCACTGTAATGTACATATATAGGAGATCTACAATAGAGAAAGACAGATATTCTTTATTGTATCTATCTGAGGGTTGGGAAATGGGAATACTAATTTTGGTTATATATGAAGGTTGGGATTGCTTATTTCAGTGTAAATAACCATATGCAGAGGTAGCCTCTTCAACTGAAGGACCCACAAATTCAAAAATACATGTCTTTTGACCCAAGCTACTCCTTTCTCCTTTAACACCTATTATTTCCTACTCAAATCTGAAAAGACTTTTCATCATCATCCATGGTGGTCCTACCTGATCACAGATCACAAACCAGTGCTTACATATATCCAATACTTTGCTAAAGCTCTAAGCCCTGAAAACTCTCCCCTCAATAAAAAGTGATCAAACTAGTAAGCAACAAAATTCTGCAGTATTGAAATTTGAAAGGACTTGAATTTCATTGGCATATAATGGAAATTACCTCTTTCTTAATGTAATTTTGATATCCATCTACATGCACTGCATCCTTGGATAATTCTCGTTGCAAAAAATGACTAGACCAGGAATTCAGTTTCTCCAAAACTGGTTCTTTTGAGCATGTCATGATTTGTGAAGCTTTGTAAAGCTCTAGAACTGTACCCAAGTCCTTAATATGACATCCCAATGAATCGAAGAAAACCTCTTCTTCAGCAAATTGAGCTAAGGCATCTACAATGCATATTGAAGTGATTGATCTTCTATCCCACTAGTAATCATAAGAAGAAATTATATAAAAAGACAAAAATGGCAACTCTTTGCGCGTAACAATTTGACAACCATTTTAAATGGGGACATTTAGCTTCTTGTTGGCTGGGTCCACTGTCAACTCATCATCATTATCATCATTGGAGGCTCATCCCATCAATATGGATTGGTTTAAAGAGAACTACCAATACACTCTTCCGCAATCCACTTGCCACTCCAAATAAAAGAGGGGCTTATGGATTAGGCATCAACCGAAGGTCAGCTGACCAAGGAAGCTATCTCATTAACTAAAATTATATTCTACTGCGCATTTCATTGCCTTGGACCGGGTGGCTAGCAGTGCTAATCAGAGCTGATTTTGGTGGACATCTAATCTACTAACCCCTCTTATTTGGTAGAGCCTGCAGCCATGCGGACACCCACCAACATGCCAACTGGCCCACTTAAATTGAATGCTGGGTCATCACCACAAAGACTTGTCATGTTAGCGTGACTCAACAAATAAATAGGTAAAGCAATTTCATAGCCATGTACCAAAATTTCAAAAGCCACAAATTTTCAGTCAGGTAGTACCTGAAGAAATGTTGTATCCATTCATACGTAAAAGCCGGAATGCCATGGCAAATGTGGAAACGTCTAAATATATTTCTTCATCATGCTGCAACCAGCACCTGTTCCTTGTATCAGTATTAATATTTTACTTTTAAAAAAAATGGAAATTCAGTAGTAGTTTACAAATCTATCATTAGAACTCACCTATATGTTTCATCCAATGTGCCTTTTATTTCTTTGCTAAAATGTCGAGCAATTCCTAACTTTTCAAGATTGTCAATCATATGGAGTTTGGCATATTTATCTAGAGGATAAGTGGTGGGAACTGAAATGGACACAGTCAGAATCAACTGGAATTAGAAGACCACCAAAAAAAAGTATAGCACCCCAGGACTTGGCATCTTAATGAGGCATTGTGTATCCAAAACAATGACCTGATGGTCCTACAACACATAAGGTATGCCCCAAAGCAGGTCCAAAGACTAATTTCATCCTTCATCCTTTGACTTTAACAAAGAACCAGGATAGCACCTAGGACTTCGCAAGTTTGCATATTGCTGAGGCAGCGTGAATAGAGCAGGTCCAAAGACTAATTTCATACTTCAACTTCTGGCTTTATTGATCTCTGCTACATCCTCCATCTATTTATAGTTCATTAGTTGCAGATATAAGATATTCTAGACACAGATTTTTCGTAATCTCCATCTAAGGTAGGACCATCAGATCAGCTGTCTGGATTACCAAGCCATGGGTCTCAAAAATAAGATTATGGAAACAATAGGGTACTAGTTTACCTGCATTGCCAAAAACTTTTAAGAGTGAACGCAAGTACTCTAGACACTGACCATCCTTAAGATGGGTCAGAGCAGCTGCAGTGGTGGATGGTGAATTGAACAAAGATCCATTCTTCCTCTGATATTTCATCACCTCCTTCCAATCCTGTAATTTTCCCAGTCCTTCTGCAACATACGCAAGATAGACTTTTCCTCCCTCGCTCCCAGAATTTCTGAATGAAAGCAAAAGCAAATATTGTGTGGCACATATTAGTAATTTTGTAAGAGTAAATTTTAGAAGTTCGGGTGGGGCGTGGGGTGGGGGGGGGGGGGGGGGTGGGGGGGGTGGTGGGGGGTTGGGGAAAGCATCTCACCAACAGTATAAAATGCAAGCATATCAAAATCCTTAATCAGAAAAAGGTTTCCTGAAATACATCATGGAAGATCCAACAACGTATAATAAAATTTCCATGTACCTCATGCATCCTAGGTCTCATGGATATCACTTCCTAATGTTCCAAGTGATACCTTCAAAACTTCCTATTAAATTCTTATTAGAGGAGAAGATGGCAATAGCTACTGTTGACACTGATTAATCACTAAGATGAAAAAATGGCCCCAAAAAAAAAAGGTGCATGTGAATGTTTTTAAAATGATCATCACTAGCATCTCATGCCAATGAGTACAAGTCAGAGTCTTTTAGGGACTCCATCAATATGCCAGCTATTTGGCATTAATTGTGGACATAAGATTTCAATTTCAAGCAAGTTAACCTTGTTATGGCAGTCTTCAGTGATAAAAACGGCCTAGCCATGAAAACTATTATGGAACTACTCTCTTATACCCAACCCACAACTTAGTATAGTGTCGCTGATACCTAATCCATGATTTAAATAATGACGATAACTTGATAATGCAAATTAATAACAAAAAATAAGGAATGAAAAGAATCACTAAACGAAATGGATTGGGTATATTCTACAAGTTGGGTCGAGTTAAATGAGTTGGCCCAAATTGAATGAGGGTTTCGCGGGTAGGTTCAGGTTGAACCGCATCAGGTGCAGGTTGAAGCTACTTGACCTATTTTAAAAATGGGTCAGATATGACTTGAACTTCAACCCATAGACACCCCTCGTCCACCCGACCAATTTTGACCCGACCCGACCCATTTGTCATCCCAATGTGTTTCTATATATATGAAAAATCCAAGGGCTTTGCAAGCTAGAACAACAACAGAGGGAAAACTTGGTGTCTGGCACCCAACGTCAGGCCTATTTTGGCCAAACACTTCCCAAAATGATTTCTTGCAACGGTGTTTATGGCAAAGTCGAGCCGAACTGAGGCATATCCAGGCCCAACCCAACTTTAGAAATATAGGCACATATTCAGCCCAAGCCCGACACAGGCCGTAGGTGCTTAGCCTGAGCCCTGGCCACCTCGAACGTGTTAGGTACGAGCCCGCCAATTTATTCAATTGGACCCAAGCTCGATTAATACTAACAATTAAAAAAGACGCAGAGATCTTGAATTCAAATAAAAACAATCTTATATTCAATTACAATTATACAATTAACATTAAAACAAAGAAAAATATATCCTTCATGCCTAGTACATGTCACATTAAATTCGAGCAGGGCTGGGCTTCGGACTTTCCTTCCCTTATTCGAAACCTGGCCCAAATTTTTAGATCTAGGCTCGATGTGAGTACTAAACCTAAGGTCCAAACCCGACTCAAAGCAGGCTAGACTCAGGTAGCCTGAGCTGGTGGGCCCATGAGCACCACTATTATCTCGTCCCCCAAGCCACTCAAACTCATGGTAAGCACATCTAAGGTTCCTTCAAGCACAGAAGGCTACGACTACAAGTGCATTCAGAGATGATATGAACACTACATTTGGAATAGGAACAAGTATTTCTCTTTTTGCAATTGCAAGCAATAATGCCCAAAACCTTTACACTTGTAGCTAAATGTTGCAAAATCTTTGCCTTTGGTGGAAGTGATCAGGGCAAATGTATCTTTCATAATAGCTTTCGCGAGTGATAGATCTTGATTGAGAGAGGATTGGGACTGCAACCTCAATTCCTCTTGTAATACTTCCTGGATACAGGTGTCAAGATCAGGAGAAGTTTCTCAATTCATAAGTTCTGCTTAAACAAATTTAAATTCTGGGAAGAGATTCATAAGAAACTGATTTACATGAGATTCTGTCTGAATATGGAAGACATCAGTAAGAGATTGTCGGGCGGACAACCGATTAGCCTCTGGAATACATGGGCCAAGAAATTGGTCCAATTAGAAGATAAGGAGTTGCAAAGCTGCCAGTAACGTACCTCAGTATTGATTTTAGAGATTGACAAGATTTGGAGAAATTGGATGGTTGCAATGAGAAATAGTCTATAAAATTGCCAGCCGAAGAATCCCATCAAAATCACTCAATTGAAGCTTGAAAATTTTCAAAATTTTCTTTAAATATGAAAGGACCTGGGCAACCTAGATGGTGTCAAGATCTGGTGAACTGGACTACAACTGTGGGCCTGAAGCTCATACTAACTGATGACGTTCGTGACTGCTAGAAGAAACGAAGCACCTCAGAAGAAATGAAACACCTCATACTTGATGTGGACAATCAGAGAAGCTTCTGACCAAGCTGCTATTACAACACAATTGGATAATCAGGCAATCCAAACCAATATGCACAAACAATTATGCCGATCAGATCTTCGCTCTAATTGTAAAATGAGGCTAGGGAATCAAAGAGAGGGATGTGGTCATTAGCTGAGATGGCACAGAGTGATGGATCAAGAGCTGGGCTGTGGTACTATCATAAAGTTGAGAGATGGAGTAATGATGATTCAGATATTGCCTTGGGGTTTTCCCAAATGATCCTATGTTATATAATAAGCTCTGCTTCACTGCTTTCATTTGGAACGTGTGGAAGGAGAGGAACTTTCACATCTTCAGGAGCTCTTCTCAACCTTGGCAATCCACTCTTCATAATATTCTCCAGCAGGTTCGCGCGAGGGCGATTTATCTAAACCTTGACGTCTCTTTCTCCTATGCTGAAACCTGGGATTTGCCACCCACTATCACATCTCATGCTACTAAGGACTGCACCTTGATTGGTAATTGGAATTTCTTCATTTGCTCTTAAGAAGGGAAGTCTGTTGGCAAGCTGAGGTCTTCCCAAAAGCAGGTAGCTTGGGTCAGATCTGTATCAGAAGAGGATGATGTCCAAATGGCCTCCATCCTTATCAGTGAAGTTCCCAAAGTCATGGGCAGGGATCATCTATGTATCCTTACTGAGAAGAACTCTGTTAGAAACTCTTTAATCGAACCAAACCTTTCACCATGGAGATAACGGTTTCACGCCAAAAGAGTTCTGCATCTCTTAGCCTCTATCAACTACTCGTGTCTTTGGCAAAGAAGCTCTGTTCTGGTCTAAGATTGCCAAAAGAAATTGGGCTACTGCTGATTGATGTGGAGGTCAGCAGTAGCATCTGGCTTTTCCTCCCCTTCTATTCTATTTTGCTCACCCCAATCTGTGGGGTTTTTTCTTGTAGGCCTATAGGCTGTGGGTTTTTAATCCCATTTTTGCTTCGTGTTTCCCTCTGTTGTAGCCCCTAGCTAACAACGTTTGGAAACAGGTGCCCATTTTTGCTGTATTTTGATATATTTGTTTAAAATATACCAATCTTGCCCTGTAATATTTTATATATCATAATAACAGTAGGGATAAGGATAGAAGAGCATGAGAGCATTTTTCTGAAAATCAGAATCATATCGCAAATCGTTCATACCCATGAATCGAATCGAATCGAATCGAATCGTGAATCTTATCGCGAATTGTAGGATTTTTTTTATTTTTCTAATAATTTTTTTTTAAAAAAAGGTAGTTATTCATAATCTATCCATTTTCCCATTCTTAGCCGTATAAATACAATGACAAATAAGTCTCTTAGATAATCATCTAAAGAACATCATGTCATATTAATATATAATAAATGGCGTGTAAATAGTTAAATAAGTTTAAGGTATCAATATATATATATACATTTTGTTATCTTTAAAGAAAAAATTAAACCGAAACCATCAATCTTACACAGTAGGACAACTCTTGAAGTTAAGAAAGTGTTTATAAAGTTAAAAACCAAAAAAGATATAAAAGAAAACGAAAAAGAAGATATAGACAAGCCCCATTCATTCAGTCGAACACTTTAATCAAATGCAAGCTCTTTTTTCATCTCTAAAACATCCCCGAAGCCGCAAAATTTCTTAAGAGATTTTGTTAACTACTAAATGACCTTTTAAAGCTAAAAATGCTAAAAAAAATAAAGAAAGAAAGAAAGATCGAAGATCAAATATTATTAATATTAATTGATTGGTTGCAGTTATGCTCGCTTAGCCAAATCGCTTGAATTATAATATTCAATGAGACGAGTATAAAATCGTAAGATTCACACCTGAATCCTAAGATTCATCTGTAAATGGGATTCGGTGCATAGATATGAATCGTTTTCATTAAGATTCGGGATGCAAATTGTAGGATTCTAATAACAATGGACAAGAGATAGGATCGATCAGCCAAGAAACTAAGGATTGTTGCTATTGTTGGGCTATTCGGGCCAACACCAGATGGGCCGGTGTATGGTTCTGTCAGGGTCTTCATTAACCAATGAAACATATACAGAATACTCAAGTTTAGGATTTCCATGAGGAAGCATATTGAAGGAAAAAAGGAAAGAAAAAGAAAACAAAGATTAGTTAATCCATGGAAATAATGGAACACTTGATCCACTGTTCAAATTTAAACCAAAAGCAGTTTCACTAGAAAAATTAGCCAAGTCTATTAATTTTTCTATTAGCAATTGCTCCCTTGCCCACCTAAGCTAGCAGGCACCTCCAAACTAATTGAAAAAAAATATTATTTTATGGTACCTTAAAGATGAAAATATCTTAAAACAAATTGAAATATAGGGAATAAGACTGAGCTACAGAAAGAGAAATTAACGAGAGGAATTAGAAATTGAAGTACATTAACTACAGTACTCTATTTCAGTTTATTGGCGTACACATTTAGAAGCACATCAAAATTTTATAAATATAAAAGTGAAGGTAACGTAGAAGAGAAGAAGAAGAAGAATAAGTAAATTCTGTACCTTCGAAATTCTAAATCTCGCTTATGAAGCATGGCATCTACAGAAACTTGATTTAAGGGGAGATTCAAGCCCATATTTTCTGCATATTCAATCATACCAGGGAATATGACATCAAACCCAATCGGAGTATACTGCCTCTCATCAGAGGTGGACACAAAGTTAGATCCAATAAAGTGGAGACCTGTCCACAAGGAAGAAGAAAACTGCATCAGAATCTTACAGATAGAAACAAGTAGCATGAAGAAGGGTCATGGCATGATTACCCTTCTCAACATGTTCTTTTCCAATGCTCCATCGTTTCAGTGCAAGTACACAAGCTAATGTAGAGGACAGAGCATCTTTAATTAACAATGGATGATGATGAGGAAGGCCCCATGAGCCATTGGAAAGCTGATTCTCCAGTAACCAATCGACGCACTCAGGGAAACATGGAAGTTGTGGAGATTTCGAAGAAGGGACCATGGCTACCCAAGCAGTGTCATAGGAAGAAGCCGTGAGTTCAACCTTTAAGAACTTCTCCCTTATTCTTTCCTCGAGTCCTATGGAGCACTACATGTTGATTCCACTCATTCTTTAAACATAGATATATCATTATGAAAATATAAAAGCACACATGAATGTGTGTGCGTGCGTGTGTGTGTGTGTGTGTGTGTGAGAGAGAGAGAGAGAGAGAGAGAGAGAGAGAGAGAGAGAGAGAGAGCCAGAGTTTGGCATACCACTATGGCACTGCGGGTGCTTTCAACCATCTGTGATGCAGGAATCCTGCTGACTGCTTGAGGGAGGAAAAGAAACACTTGTACAGCATAAAAATAGGATAATTCTAAAAGGAAAACAAATACAAACAACTGCATTGCTAAAGCACATTTAAAATGAAAATAGAAAAGAAAGGAATCATTGAACACAATGAGCAGCTGAAAACATGAAGTCCAACATCAGCAGGGAACGGGATGGAGCAACCTTGAGACTGAGGTACAGATGGATTCAACTTACATTTCTTTTAAGGATTTTATTATATGAAAGGATGGTTCAGTTTACCTTTCATGAATCACATGGTGCCTAGTGAAGATATTTGATGAGCAAAACTGATTAGCAGTCAACCCAAATTACCATGTTGCAGGATGATTATTTCAGTTCATAAATATAATTTAGTTACATTGGAATGGAGAAACAGAATTCTTATAGCCAACCCCAACATAGTTGGAACAAGGCTACGACGACGACGACGACGATGATGGTGATGGTGAAATATATTTTAGTTACATAACCTTTTAAATCTAGCATAATGTCTTTGATCATAGTATCCTCAACTACAAACTTTCAGCATGTCTTACGAGTAACAGTTTCCAGTTGTAGAAGATTAAGATTAACTTGCAAATCCCAATAGATATAAGAATTGTGAACTATGAACCAAAAAAAGTGAGTGCAAGGTATATGGCATGATTTGATGAACTTGGCAACTTTGCATAAACAAAGTATATTGTCTACGAAAACAATTTCAATAGTAAAAAAATCAGACAAAGCCATAATTACCAAACTGAAGAACATACAAATTTAGCTGTGACTGCAAAGAGTAAGGTCCATTTGTGAACTTGATACTGAGTTAAGAATTCTAAGCAATTATTCTACCAAAGGCTAACAACGAAAGATTAAAGGTGAAGATTCGCAAAGGGCTATCAAATAGTTTCCTCTCTGATATGAGATGATTACTCTCTCATCACCATGTTCATAATATCACAAGGAATTAATGGTCCAATCTACTCTATCTTAACCTTTCACCATCACTTCTGTGTGGGGTCACTTCGTGATTACGGATCTATGTGGGGCCACTCCCCAATTTCAGGATAGTCCTTAATCTCGGTATTGCCTAGCTCGGCAGAAGCACCAGCTCGGAGAAGCGCGAAACCCATCTCGGTGGCCACGTGTGCAGGTGCCCACCTCGGTCTCGGCCTTAGCCTGATCTTGGCCTCCTGTCATTCAGTCATAAATGCGACCATAAATGCACTGCCATGACGGGAGACGACGAACTGACAAATAGAGTGGGCGCTGGACCTAGATAAGTGGCATGCCTTATCTCAAGGTCACGTCCATAGGCATAGGGGGATGGTCCGATGGGACGTTCTCTTTTTACCTACCCCCACTCAGGAGAGAAAGGTACATGCTGATGGGACTTCCATCTCTCCCTAAGGGTCCAGTCCGATGATGACTCTCACGTCTATATAATGCATGAAGGGAAACTATAAGAGGTACGCAACAAGTTTGTCCCTGATACTTCTTCTTCTTCTTCATCTCCCCTCAGTTATCAAACTAACTCAGGCATCGGAGTGCCTTCGGCTGCCTACAGCCAGGGGCCCTGACCTTTGTTTTTCCTTTTAGGTCACCGAAGGTCGATCCTTTCCCATAATCATCCCAAGATCACCAAATCTAGAGTTTAATCCTCTTTTAACTAAGTCCGTAATTTTTAGGCACTTACAGTTGGCACCGTCTGTGGGGATTAGGATCTTTGCCAAAATCAAACATATAAAAGCCATGCCTCCAAAAACCAGATACGGCAGCGAGGGATCGTCAAAGTCCCGAAGAGCGTCGTCCTTTCCTCCGCCGGAACAACCACCACTACCATCATATTCACGACCAAAGCCGCGACCTCAGCCGCTCCAGTCATTACCTCCGACGGCGCCCACCGGCGCTCACACTGCTCCTCTTCCCCCTCAGGGTCCAACGGAAGTTTCCCCCGTCCTGCAAGAGCTTTCAGGAATTCCCCGCCAGAGAAAGTCTGGAGGAAAATCCGGTCCCGCGTACGTGGAAGGTGTTGTCCAGTCGGACTCCTTGTCCCGGCCTGTGACGGCAACCCCCCGTGACGACCGTCATGAGGCTCCTCATCCCCCAGGTAATCAGCCACCCAGGGGCCTGCAGTAGAATGCCTCCCCGTCAGATCCCGGACCGAGGGGCAAGACCCCTGTCGGGGCAAAATCCCATCACTCCCATCATCGCACTCACAATGACGGTCAGTCCTTTCATCAAGCCCATGAAGAAGGAAACGACCCCCTGCTTGAAGAACTGGTGGCCCAGAATCGGGTCATCCAAGAGAAAGAAGAGTTGATCCGTCATCTCCAAGAGCAACTTCAAGCAAATGAGAGGAGGACCCTTATTCCACCTCTTAGGCGACAGCAAAATCGTCCGGACAGCCGAGACTTGAGGCAGGTCCTCGATGACAGAAGAAGAAGTCCCTATGAAGAAGAAGGCTCAAGCAGCAGCCACCTACCCAGCAACCTCGGGGGGTCGCACCACGAGCCAGGGTCCCCGAGGCCAGAGAACATCACGGGCCTGAGGGAACTGCTCGACCACTACGTCAAGCAAGAGGTCCAGGCCCGAATGGCTGAGATCGGTTTCGCACGAGACCAAACAGAGGCCTGCGATGAAGAAGACCAGGGCATGTCCCCCTTTTCCCAGGAAATAAAGAATTTCTCTCTTCCCGAGAGATTCAGCGTTTCGAGGTTCGTCCTCTATGACGGGACTTCGGATCCAGAAGCGCACCTACGGCATTTCACTCAGCGGATGTCGGTTTGGGGGGACGTAGGTCACCTGAACTGCAGGGTCTTCTCCTCCAGTCTAGGCGACCTCCCGCTCCGATGGTTCTGCGCGCTCCCTTCCGGGTCGGTCTCAAACTGGCGGCAGCTCCGAAGCTCCTTTGTAGAGAAGTTCCAAGCGCACCGAGTCATCCCGAAGACGGGTGGCAACCTCATGGCGATTCGAATGAAGGACAACGAAAGCATCACTGCATTCGCCAGAAGATTCTGGACAATCTACAGCCAGATCACGGACGCCAAAGATGACGTCGCCATCATGTGTTTTCAGCAGGCCATGCTTCCAAGCAATGAGCTCCGCAGAGACCTGGTTCGAACCCCCGTGACCACGATTAAAGCGCTGATGGCTAAGGTAAACCAGTACATCGAGCAGGAGGAGGACAAGGCTTGAGGCAACGAGCGGTTCGGCCTCCCGCAGAGGGTCCAAACTTCCAGAGGAGAGGGGATGTTCCCCAAATAGAAGTCAGATAGGAAGAGGACCCCCGCCAATTCGGCGACCTTCTCAACCTCCATCTCGGGGAGCAGCAAGAGACCAAAGTTCCAGCCTGCCAGGCCGGCCGGAGATCCTTACAGGGCCGTCAATGTCGTCGTCAAGGAGCCCATCTACAGAATCCTCGGCAAAATCAAAGCGGAACCCTACTTCCAGTGGCCGCAGCCGATGAAGGGCGACCCATCCACCCGAGATCGGAGCAAGAACTGTTCTTACCATAAGCAGCACGGGCACTTGACCGAAGACTGCATGGCTCTAAAGTCCCACCTCGAGAAGCTCGTCAGGGACGGGCATCTTCGAAAATACATCAAGGAGGGAGAGAGGATCAACCAGGCTCAGCGGCACGCTCCACCCGAGGCAGATCGGGACAGCGACAAACCTGCAGGTGTCATCAACGTCGTTCACTTGGCTCCTGCTCCCAGTAAAGGAAGCAGCCAAGCTCGCTCGGAGGCCAGAAGGGCCTCCCATGGCAAACAAGTGATGTCGGCCGAGCTAGAGCCTGCACAAAAGAAGGCTAGGAAAGAAAAGCCCAACATCTGGTTCTCGGACGAAGACCTAGAAGGGGTCCAGCTCCCCCACAACGACGCACTCATTCTCACCCTGCGGCTGAACAACTACACTGTGAAGCGCATCCTTGTAGACCCAGGGAGCTCGTTCGAGGTCCTTTACTTCAATTGTTTTAAGCAACTTGGCCTGACTGAGTCCGATCTGCAGGAAGCTCGCGTTCCCCTAGTAGGCTTCAGCGCTAAGCCGGTGTATCCAAAGGGAAGGATCTCGCTTGAAGTCCGAATAGGAGGTGCCACGAAGATGGCCGACTTCATGGTAGTGGACGCACCATCTCCATACAATGTAATAATGGGACGCAGCTGGCTGCATGACATGGAGACAGTGCCCTCCACCTTTCATCAGAAGCTCAAATTTCCGCTAGAGAAGGCCAGAGGGGTGATCGAGATAGTCACTGTATGGGGAGATCAGCAGATGGCCAGACAATGCCTCACGGCCGTGGTGCCTGGCGAAACGGAGCTCCAGCGGGTGCACATCGCCGAACTCGAGGATGTCGGTCGATCAGCAGAACAGAAGAACATAGAGGAACTCACCGAGGTCAGGATCAATTCCGATGACCCCGAGCGATATTTTCTACTGGGAAGCCAGCTCCCCGACAACGAGAGGTCCGAGCTGCTTGACTTTCTATTGCAGAACAAGGACGTCTTCGCCTGGACTCCATACGAGATGCCCGGGATCGACCCCGAGGTCATGTGCCACAAACTGAATGTCGACCCCGGACACAAGCCCATAGTGCAAAAGGCCCGCAGAACAGGGGTCCGGCAAACAGAAACAGTGATCAAAGAAGTAGACAAGCTCCTCGAGGCCGGAGCAATCCGCGAAGTGCACTACCCGAAATGGCTGGCCAACACAGTAGTGGTTAAGAAGAAGAATGGCAAGTGGAGGGTCTGCGTGGACTTCACCGACCTTAATAAAGCCTGCCCCAAGGACAGCTTCCCGCTCCCGAAGATCGACCAGATGATCGACGCCACTGCAAGACATGACATGATGAGTTTCCTCGATGCCTACCGAGGTTACCACCAAATCCCCATGCATGGGCCTGACGAGAAAAAAACCGCATTCATAACTCCTCGAGGCATCTACTGTTACAAAGTGATGCTCTTTGGGTTGAAGAATGCTGGGGCGACATACCAAAGACTGGTCACGAAGATGTTTCAAGCCCAGCTCGGAAAGACAGTAGAGGTCTACATCGATGACATGGTGGTCAAGTCCAAGAAGTCGCAGGACCATTTGGCAGACTTACGCCAGACATTTGCCATCCTCAGAAAGTTCCAGCTTAAGCTGAATGCTTCCAAGTGTGCGTTTGGCGTCGGCTTCGGCAAGTTCTTAGGAAGCCTGGTGACCCGGAGAGGGATCGAGGCTAATCCAGAGCAGATTGCAGCAGTCCAGGCGATTCGGAGCCCGACCTCGGCCAAACAGGTCCAAAGGCTCACAGGAATGGCCGCTGCGCTCAATCGCTTCATCAGCCGAGCGTCAAACAAATGTCGCCCTTTCTTTCAACTCCTAAAAAAGAACTCCAAATTTCAGTGGACCCCCATGTGTGATCAAGCGCTGGAGAAGCTCAAGGAATACCTTTCCTCACCACCGCTGTTGTCCACTCCATCACAAGGTGACCTCCTCTATCTCTATCTAGCGGTCTCGGACCACGCCATGAGCTCTGTGTTAGTCCGAGAGGACGGCAAGCAGCAGTAACCCATTTACTACACCAGCAAGATCATGCTCGACGCCGAGACCAGGTACCTTCCACTTGAGAAACTTGCGTTGGCACTCATCAGTGCCTCCCGCAAACTCTCCCATTACTTCTTGACATACACGGTGGTGGTTGTCACAGAGTACCCGCTCAAGTCCCTTTTTCGAAAGGCGGACTTTTCCGGAAGAATAACTAAGTGGGCCGTCGAACTGGGGCAATTCGATATCCAATAACAACCCAGGACGGCGATCAAAGCACAAATTCTGGCAGACTTCATCGTTGAGTTCACTTCTCTTAGTTCGGCACCGACCCCGCTCGATACCGAACTGGGGGGCAGCAGGGACAATGAGGTAGCCGAGACCAAGGATGACCGACCTTGGAGACAATTCCTCGAGTCGACCTGGAAAGTCTTTGTCGACGGATCATCAACATCCAAAAGGGCTGGCGCCGGCATAGTCCTCCAATCTCCAGAGGGCTTAGTCATCGAGCAAGCCCTGACCCTTAATTTCAAAGCCTCCAACAATGAAGCAAAGTACGAGGCACTGATTGCGGGTCTCGGTAGCGCAAGAATTCTGGGGGCACAACGGCTAGTAGTCTTCAGCGACTCCCAGTTGGTGACGAACCAGCTAAGCGGAGACTATCAAGCCCGCGACGAGAGAATGACAGCCTATTTAGCCCACACAAAGTAACTCCTCTCCCAGTTCGAGAAAGCAGAAGTTAAACAGATCAACAGAGAGTCCAACTGCCATGTAGACGCCCTCGCCAACCTGGCCTCGGCCGTGGAAGCAGGAAAAAGAAGGACAGTTGACGTGGAGACATTGAAAAAGCCGAGCATAGAGCTCCTCCCACCTCGGCAAGTCCTGTGCGTCAGTCTCGGTCCGAGCTGGATGGATCCGATCATAGCATTTCTAAAAGAAGACAAACTCCCTGAAGACAGAAACGAAGCCCACAAGGTGAGGATAAAAGCAACTCACTTTAGGCTCTCCCAAGAGGAAAAGCTCTATAGAAAGTCCTTTATGGGACCGTATCTCAATGCGTTCACCCGAGCAAAGTAGAAGACTTCCTTTTTGAAATTCACGAGGTAATCTGCGGAAGCCACATCGGAGGAAGATCACTGGCATACAGAGCCATCAGTCAGGGCTATTGGTGGCCCTATATACAAAAGGATGCCCAGCTCTACGCCAGGAAATGTGAAAAATGTCAGAAGTTTTCCCACTCCCTGCACCAACCGGCGCAGGACTTGAGTCCTCTCTCCAGCCCGTGGCCCTTCCCTAAGTGGGGGCTAGACATCGTGGGACCTCTCCACCGAACTCCAGGAAACAAAAGGTGGCTGATAGTGGCCACTGATTACTTCACTAAATGGATAGAGGCAGAAGCCTTATCCTCCATCACCGAGCAGAACACAAAGAATTTTGTATGGAAGAACATTGTCACGACGTTTGGGATCCCCCGAGCTCTGGTCTCGGACAACGGGACCTAATTCGACTCAAAGTTCTTTAAAAACTTCTGCCAGGAGCTCAGTATCAGGAACCTCTATGCGACCCCGGCCTACCCGCAGAGCAACGGACAAGCAGAGATCTCGAACAAGGTGGTATTGGACGGACTCAAAAAGAGACTCAACAGAGCTAAAGGCAGATGGGTATAAGAATTACCAAGTGTCCTTTGGGCGTTCCGGACCACCCTGAGACGATCTACTTCAGCAACCCCTTTTTCCTTAGCATACGGAATAGAAGTTGTAATCCCTCTTGAGGTCGGCCTTCCAACCTTGAGGTCGGATCTCTTCGAACAGGGGCAGAACAAAATAAATATGGCCAAGGAGCTCGACCTGGCCGAGGAGCGAAGGGAGGCAGCATCCGTGCGCCTGGCCTCCTACCAGCAACAGCTATCCAGGGGATACAATCGGAAAGTCAAAGAAAGGAGGTTCTCAATCGGGGAACTGGTCTTAAAGAAAGCACTTCCAGCAGATAAAGATCCCAACGAAGGTAAACTCGCACCGAACTGGCTCGGACCTTTTAAAGGTGGTCTCGGCATCCGGGAGGTCGGCTTACAGACTTGAGAGCATTGATGACAAGGAATTGCCACGACCATGGAATGCCGCGCACCTCAAGAAATACTACTTCTAAAAATGTACTCAAATGATAAGTCAATAAAAAAGGGATCTTGTGGAAGACGCGTGCCTTGTATCTTTCAAGTTGTGAACCAAGGCTCCGGTCCTCGCACCAGCCTCCTTGAGTTCGGTCATAGGACCAACTCCCAAGGTTCCGGTCCTCGCACCAGCCTCCTTGAGTTCAGTCATAGGACCAGCTCCCAAGGCTCCGGTCCTCGCACCAGCCTCCTTGAGTTCGGTCATAGGACCAGCTCCCAAGGCTCCGGTCCTCGCACCAGCCTCCTAAGGTTCGGACACTGGACCAACCCCCCTGAACGGAATCAGCTGTTTTATTTCACTCTCAAGTTGCGGAATTCGGTCTGCCTTTGACGGCACGACCCCAGCCCCCCAGCAACAGGGTCGCACCCCAGAGTTTGAGTCTAAACTAACTACAAGGTCTTTTAATAAAGGCGTTGTTAAAGCCCGGCCTTAAGGCCAGATGTTCACCGATCTCGCCCACTTGAAGGTTTGGAGGGTTGGTCAAGAGATAGGGAGCCTTGTCAAGTCCCTATCTTATGGATTCACCGATCTTAGCCACTTTTAAGACTTGGAGAATTTGTTGGAAACAGGGGGCCTCATTTTCGTCCAATATGTTGGAACTAAAAAGTTAAGTCCAATTTCCATGAGTTCGCCGATCTCAGCCTCTTAAGGATTTGCAGAATTAGACAAGAACATGGAGCAGTATTTTCTGTTCGGGGTTAGAAGAACAGGCAACCACACACTATTGCCAAGAGAAAGAAGTCGGTGAAAGAAGATTGTTTTTCATTAATGGAGGAAGTATTTACAAAATTCTATACACTCGGAAGGAAAGACAAAAGTACATTAGAAAAAGAAGAAAACTACATTGTGTCTACACATTATTTTTCAGGCGCCGCGGCTTTATTCTCTGGCTCAGGAGGGACGGATGGAGTAGGAGCGACTGAAGTCTCGGGCGGAGGAGGAGGGCCTGGAACTTCCGGAGGGGCTTCCGAAGGGTTGGAGTCGGGCTCTGACTCTGGGCTAGGTATGACAGACTGGAATTGAGGAAGATTCGTGAATATGGGGTCGTCCTTAGAGACCCCGTACTCACGAAGTGCTTCCTTGCATCCCATCTCGTACAAGACCGGGCTCAGGTCCTTGATTTGAGCCACATACTCCGCCGATGCCCAGTCCACTCCTTTTTTATAAGCCTTGGCGGCCTGGGCTCGCAGAGTGGACTCGACATCAACCCGCTCCTTCCTAGAAGACTCGAGTTCGGCCTCTTTCCCAGCCAGTTCGGTGTCCTTCTTGGCGAGCTCGGCCTCCAGTTGATGCACCCTCTTCGCTTTGTCCTCGGCTGCGCCTTTTAGGTGCTTATTTTCGCCTCGCAACTTGATTATCTCGGCCTTCGCCGCTTGTTGTTCCGTTGCGAACTCAGCGATCTTCTCCTTCGCCTTCTTTATTTCTGCCGCACTAGCCTCCAGGGCATCTCCCATCTTTTTCTTCTCGGCATCCATCTCAAAAACCCGTGCGGCTGTCCTCTCCGTCCTCTCCAGTATTATTTGGAGCTTCTGTACATTCTGCAATGAGACAAAAGGGGTAGGAAATCAGAGCGGACGACTACGGCATAAAGCTTAGAAAAGACAAAAAAAGAAGTGGGAATCACCTCGAGCGACGCCTTCATCGTCGAGTAGATCAGGCTTATTGTCCCGGATTTATTATGCCTCTCCATGTCCAAAGGGAGAGCGCATGCCCGGGCAACTGCCGAGATCGTCCTGGTGGAGGTCCCCATCCGGTCCTCCATGCTCATGGGTTCGCCGGGGTTGAGGTCGAGGTTGGGCCTGAAGGGTATCGGCTTGAAAGGCCGAAGCTGCGGATCCGCTTCCGGAGCCCGCTCCTCTTCGCCCCCCACGCGAAGCCTCTTTTCAGGAGGGGGCCCCTCACCTTCCTTCTTGGCCTCCGCAACCCGTGACCGAGTCTCTTTGGGCAGCCGGGTGTCCTTGGGCGGACGGGCGTCCTTGGGAGGCTCCTCCGACCTCCCCCTCTTCTCCTGCGGGGGGCCTCCCGCGCTTTTATCTTTCGCGAAGGAGGAGGTCCCTGCTGTGCCCGAGGGACCGGAGGGGGCGCTGGCTGAAGAGCCCTGAGCAGCGCCAGGCCCACTGGGGGCACGCTTTGGGGCGAGAGGAACTCGGCCCTTAAGGACCAAGGCTCCCAAGTTCTTCAGAGGAGGACGCGGCCCGTCCATTTCCTCTTCTGTTTGGTCTCGGGCAGGAGGGCTATCTGCAACTAGGATCGGGCCTGAGGGCTCCGAGGTTTGGCTGCTGGTTTCTGCGAGCACGATCTCCCCTATCGGCTCAAGGGGGATCTCGGCGGTCTTCCTAGTGTAAGACTGATACCGCGGCTTGTACCCAAGCAGCAAAAAGGCAGCCCGATCGTGGTGGCCGTGGTAGCGGTAAATCTTCTCTAGCCAGGTGTCGTTCCTCTTCCAACGATCAAGGCCGGCCTCTCTCCTCCTTCGCTGAACACCTGCACAGAAAACAGAGGACATCAGTTCAGCAAATCAGCAGTAAAACAAACACAAATAGCCCGGGGAAGCGAGTATTTACTCGGAGGGGTCCCAGGTTTTCGCGGAACCTGGATTCTCCGCTCCACCTCGGTCTCGGACGCCCTGAACTCCCAGTTCCCCGAGACTAGCAGGCGGTCATCCCCGGTGTGTTTGCTTGAGTCCTCCAGGGCGTTAATCATGGGACGACGCCTAGCCTTCACCCGAAGATAGTAGGAATCCTCGCCCCCCGCGGACTTGCAGATGTCATAGACATCCTCTATGTCATGCACGCCGAGGTTGATATCGAGGATCCAGTTCAACTCCGCCACGCCCATTATTATTTTAAACCCATTTGGCATTAGCTGAAAAAAGCAGATCCGCCACGAACTGAGGCAGGATCGGAGAAGCGGGTGAATAGGGAACTTGACCCCGCCCTCGATTACCGACACCAGAGGGAAAGGCATCCAATCCTTGTAGCGGGTGAGGCCGTCAAAAAGGCCCTGGAGGTCGTCGGGCTTCACCAGAACATCGGCTGGTATTTTGAATGCCATCCTGAGTCCCTCCAGGGCTTGGGGGCTCTCTAACCAGTGGGTGTAGATCCCCATTTTCCAAAGGGCTAAAGAGGGGGTAGAAAGCAAAGAAGACGGAGCAAGGCCTAGAAAAACCTAAGGGGCAGAAACCCTCTGGACGAAAGGAAAAAGAGGTAGAGAGGAAGAAACAGAAAAGAGAACTCACAGGGAGAATGTGACGAATTGCAAAGAGTAAGAAGCGAAGAAGTGAAAAGCGAACAGTGGGAAGACTCCGGGTTCGTTGAGGTTCTGTTTTTGGCAGGGCGTCTTCTTCAGCAAGGTCTCCTTCAGACGAAAGCAAAGATAAGAGGAGAAAGGGAAGAGAGCGTCCCCATTTTATAGAGGAACGCCCCTCTTAGATGTCACGCGTGCGAGGCAACGCTTCGAACTCTCCACACGTCGCTTCGATTCCAGTAAACAACCAGACGAAGGGTTACACGTGGCACCACCGGTCCATCTCCCACCATGCCTCTGGTACGATATTTATCACCTCGGGCATATGAAACGGCGTCCGCGTGCCTGCCCTGGTAAAATAATCATGAAGCCGTATTTATCGCCTAGGGCAAACGAAAAGACATCATGATGAGGATCACACGTCAGCAATGCACAACAGGACAGGGGCCGGCATATCTTTTCAGTCTTAGCTCCCGACCTCAGAGAGAAGTCTAAGAGGTCGAGAGCTAGGGGGCAATTGTGTGGGGTCACTTCGTAATTACGGATCTATGTGGGGCCACTCCCCAATTTCAGGATAGTCCTTAATCTCGGTATTGCCTAGCTCGGCAGAAGCACCAGCTCGGAGAAGCGCGGAACCCATCTCGGTGGCCACGTGTGCAGGTGCCCACCTCGGTCTCGGCCTTAGCCTGATCTCGGCCTCCTGTCATTCAGTCATAAATGCGACCATAAATGCACTGCCATGACGGAAGACGACGAACTGACAAATAGAGTGGGCGCTGGACCTAGATAAGTGGCACGCCTTATCTCAAGGTCACGTCCATAGGCATAGGGGGATGGTCCGATGGGACGTTCCCTTTTTACCTACCCTCACTCAGGAGAGAAAGGTACATGCTGATGGGACTTCCATCTCTCCCTAAGGGTCCAGTCCGATGATGACTCTCACGTCTATATAATGCATGAAGGGAAACTATAAGAGGTACGCAACAAGTCTGTCCCTGATACTTCTTCTTCTTCTTCATCTCCCCTCAGTTATCAAACTAACTCAGGCATCGGAGTGCCTTCGGCTGCCTACAGCCGGGTGCCCTGACCTTTGTTTTTCCTTTCAGGTCACCGGAGGTCGATCCTTTCCCATAATCATCCCAAGATCACCAAATCTAAAGTTTAATCATCTTTTAACTAAGTCCGTAATTTTTAGGCACTTACAACTTCTTTAATACAAATTCAATAAAAAGAACCCTTTTACAATAAATTCCTAGGAATTCAAACCAAGTGTGAAAAAAGCCCTTAAACCCAGCAATGAAGAAAGATACCAAAGCTTATGCTCCGACACTCAAAGAGAAGGAACTACATGACCATCTGGTAGAGACTGTTACACACTCAAACATACATCCACCTTACACAAGGCATATATATGGCCCCATCCTGGCTCTCCAGGTTGTTGATGTACCTAAGACATTTCCCATCGGGAATAGACCAAAATTCACATTGATTTGATAATCTTAACCATCTGATTAGAGGAATTTTTTTCCTTTCCTGCTTCAAACTGTTAACAACTTTTCTTACTGCCCATTTGATTCCAATCAAAGTGACTTTTTGCCTATGCTCCATCTATGCAATTTGAACAGCATGTATCCATGTGTACAAATGCCAAAGGTGGATGTCTATGGAAACAGTGTGCTGCACCATAGACCCTAAGGCATATAATCCACCCAGAACAAGGGAACAAAAGACCAAGATCAATATTAAGGGACTTAACTGAACAACCAAAGGTAGCAAAACTAAAAAGCAAAGGAATAATGAAATCAATCTGAAATGCTTCAAAAAAGAAAAACCAAGCAGATAGACAATTCTAACATGGAGTAAACGGATCAAGATAACAAACAACCAACCCCATAAAGGGAAGGCCAGTCAGAGTAATGGCAATGAAGAACGGGGCATTAAAAACATAAGAAAAATCCATACACCAAATCATCAAATAACAAAAACCAACCCCATAAAGGTAATGAAGAAGGGGGTTATTAAAAACATCAGAAACCCACCCCATCCCCCCAAAAAAACCATCCCCCAACACCCAAAAACATCAAAAAGAACTACTAAAACAACAAGAAAAATCCCAACACCAAATCATCAAATAACAAAAACCAACCCCGTAAAGGGAAGGTCAATAAGAGTAATGAAGAAGATGCTAAATCCCAAGGCCAGTACTCATCATAAGAAAGTAAAAGCTAAATCCAATAAGTTAATAGCCAAGGCCAAAACTCATCATAAGAGACAAGAGAAGGAAATCCAACAACAAAAATGGTGTGAAAAAAGAACACCCCAACAACTAAAAGTAGGAAAAATGGCAGGCTGTTCAAGAAAGTAGAGACAAATGCCTCAAGACAAAGAGACCCAAAAAAAGCGAGTGAGAAAGAAAGAGAGAGAGACCTGAATCATACAGACTCCACAATCTTTTGGGTTTGGAGAGGACATTGTTTGGGTGCCCAACAAACATGATAGAGATCTTGGTTCAAAGGGGTTTTTGACGCTTTCGAATTGGATGGGAGAGAAACAGAGGGTCAGAAATTCAGGAAATAGAGTCTGAGAAGTGAAATGGTGGGAAGAGGTCTCAAATAGGAAATGGAATTTTGGAGACGCTGGACACATGCAGACGGCGGGTCCCAATGCTGTGTCAGTCACACAATTCTGTTGGGCCTCTCTGACTTATCTCTTTGACACGAAAGATTCTAAAGACAGATACGTTTTTGCTCGATGTAGATAGACGATTTTTTTAAGTCTGTCAGTTAAAATGTTTTGATTTGACTTTATCGAATCATTCATAGAATCATGGCACAGTAAAGACGCGCGTAGGATATCAGCTTTTGTAGTTTTGGCAAATTGACCAACTAGTCACGCCTTATGATGCCACCTTTTGCACATGCATGACAAGTCTACATCCATTGTCCACGACTAATGGTCCCCCACGTGCTCAGGTGCATAAAAAAAAATTTTAACGATAGCTAGGGCAAAATAATACATGACACAATGATCTCACCAGTCCCAAGGTGCCCCCAAAATAATTTTTTTTTAATTTTTTTTATGTAATTGGAGGGTTCCAAATATTTGAATTGGACTAATCCCTCCGACCTCATAACAAAGCCGGATAAACACCCATGTGGCCTCAAGGAGGTAGCATTAGTGGACTCAACCTTCAATTCTTAAAGAAGAGAGAACCGAGGATCAGATACCAACAGGAGCGGACCCAGAAAATGGAACTAGGGGGGCCAAATGAAAATTTTTAAATTTTTTTTAAACAATTTAGGGGTAAAAATAAAAATTTATAAGAAATTTAGTGGTAAAAAATAAAATTTTGAAAACATCGCCCCCCCTAGGCCTACATGAAGGTCCACCCCTGGATACCAAGACCTCTAATTCTAGAAGAGGGAGGAACCGTGGTCTTGACCACTCGACCAACCGCTTGGGATTGGGCGCTGTAGGACGCTGTAGTTGACCACTCAACCATCTCCCAAAATAATATACAATACACTGATCTCACCCGTCCGAAGGATGGAGGCATGGGCGTTGTAGGACTCTTAGTTTACATCTAAACATTTGCTAATTGTACTTATAAAGTGAAGTAAGGTGAAATCCCAAATTTAAAAGAGAATAAAATATGAAGAAGGGTTCATGAGGATGTCTCTTACAATGGATGTAGACTTAACCTAAACAGTATTACAATAAATATTTATATTTTGAATGAATTCCACGTGTGTCGGACCGATTTTTAAGTATGAAATGGATTATCTTATGATGCCACCACCTAACGGACGTTTTGATTAATCTAAATGCCCTCAATTCTGTAACTTTTTAAAATTAGCATTCACCAAAACTTTACATTTGTCAGGCATGATAGGTTTTTTAATTTTTTATGGCAAACAGGACTTATAGGCCTTTTAATTGATCATATATGCCCACTTACACTTCACATCTATCTGTCTGTAATAAATGGCAACCAGTGGGACAACTTTAAAAGGATCCAAATGTATACCTTCCATTCTTAGATTGATCTTTTTTTTTTTGTCTTTTTCCAGAGAGAGGGTCTGTAAGTGCAGAAAATATAACTCACAAGATTAGGGGGTGCCTTAAAGGACTTATCCAATCGACTATGGAGAGTTATCCGCTTCAGGGACCTGAAAGGGAAGAAAGAGCAGTCAAAGAACTCTGGCTGTGGGCAGTGCAGGGCTCTCCGACGCCTAAGTTAGAGCAGGGACCAAGATCGGAGAAGAAGAGAGGCAAAGTAATGACTAGGAGATTGCATGCATGTGTGTGTACCTCGTTTTTTGGTGGTCATTCACCTTTTATGAGAAAAATTCTGGATGCCTGTTAGCGGGCCTAATGATTTGACTGCTAGGGTCTCTTTAGTCCATAGAGTAATTAATGAGGATCTATCATAGCCCACATTGCATTAAATGAGGGTCCGATCAGCCCATACTGCATTAAATGCTAGTCACATTGAGCCCGATCTCGCCTTGATCTGTTGACGGCTGAGGTCCCATCGGATCCTTTCTTGGGCCCTGTCTTGATATGGCTGCAGCCACTGGATGTGGCTCTGTCATAGATTTGATGGGGATGGACGGCTGGGATGGCGTCTGTCCCATCAGCACGTGCCTGCATCCTGCCACATGTCCATAGGTGAGACGTGGTTGTCAATGCCTGTCTCGGTTAGCAGCTCGTCACCTCGGCTGTAGCCGAGATGCATATCTTGTTTGACGAAGCATTTGACCGAGACGGTGGCGATTAGTGCTGGTCTCGGCAAGTGCACCAGCGTTCGAGCCGAGACGCACGTAGCCGAAATGGAGCACGAGCTGGCATTATTGCTAGCCTTAACATAACTTGTGCATTAAGAATTGCCCCCACACAATTGCCCCCTAACTTCCGACTTCTTGGGATCCCGAATTCCTTGAGGCTAGGAGCTATAATTACGAAAAACCGCCAGAGATTTTAAAAAAAATTTAAAAATTTTCATTTGGCCCCCCTAGTTCCATTTTCTAGGTCCGCCCCTGTTGGTATCTGATCCTCGGTTCTCTCTTCTTCAAGAATCGAAGGTTGAGTCCACTAGTGCTACTTCCTTGGGGCCACATGGGTGTTTACCCGGCTTTGTTATGAGGTCGGAGGGATTAGTCCAGTTCAAATAGTTGGAACCCTCCGATTACATAAAAAAAATAAAAAAAAATTATTTTGGGGGCACCTTGGGACTGGTGAGATCATTGTGTCATGTATTATTTTGCCCTGGGTATCGTTAAATTTTTTTATGCACCTGAGCACGTGGGGGACCATTAGTCGTGGACAATGGATGCAGACTTATCATGCATGTGCAAAAGGTGGCATGATAAGGCGTGACTAGTTGGTCAATTTGCCAAAACTACAAAAGCTGACATCCTACGTCTTTACTGTGCCATGATTCTATGAATGATTCGATAAAGTCAAATCAAAACATTTTAACTGACAGACTTAAAAAATCATCTATCTGCATCCAGCAAAAACGTATCTGTCTTTAGATGCACCCCTTTGACACATGCAGACGGCGGGTCCCGATGCTGTGTCAGTCACACAATTCTGTTGGGCCTCTCGATTGGGTCTGGAAAAAGTAGGGGTGCACAAAAAATCTGTTGATCCGTAAATTCGATCCGATCTGATCCGATTCGCTGATTTTTATCCGATCCGAAGGTAAATGGATTGGTGACGAATTGAAAATTTTGTAATCCGTTAACAACGGATCGGTGGCAGATTTCACCCTTAATCCGCGGATTCAATCCGATCCGATCCGATGGCATTAAATATAAATAAAAAAAATACGGGGTTTAAATATAAATTAAGATGTCTAAATTTAAAATAAGAAAAAAAAATTATCACGTCAAAATGTAATTTTTTCACAACATGTTTGATATTTTTCTTTTAACATTAGATTGAACGAATTGAACGAAGGACCGGATTGAACGGAGGATCGGATCGGATTTTAACAATAACGGATTGGTGATGGATTTCAAATCTGTCAATCTGTAGGTAACGGATTTGGCCCAATCCGCACCAATCCGATCCGTGTACACCCCTAGGAAAAAGGGTCCATGGGTTTTTAATGGGTGATAATGCGGCTCAGACGAGTGAATGTTGTTAGATTGTATGACCTCAATCCAGTGGATAATACAGATAAATTGATTTATTTCATTAATTAATTTATATTTTCATGCTTTATTCATGAGATGGATGGTATTTTATTCTATGTTTGCACATGACCAATACAAAATGACATGCTGGTTCATGAGATGAACCGAATCCCACAAGTATATTATATGTGATCCATGTGTTTGGATGAGATCTACATACATGAGACATATATCACAAATCTTATATATTTAAATTGGTTCACAACCAGTGATGAGATTGAGCATCTCATCTGATATGGCTGCAGTACTGTGATCACTATGAGATAGTGTGATGTGTCTCGATCATCAGAGTATAAGACTATGGATCATTGTACTGGTACATTGGATGTACGGAAGGATCATGAGTAGCACCTTGCACAAATCTATCTTTGATTAAAGGACTGCTCTCATAATTTTCAAGCAATAGGGTCTTAATCCTGAGAGGTTAACGGACTCAAGTTTCTACTATACATTTACTTTGAGTCATCAATGAGTGAGGCCAATTGTAGGTCAACACCTCGATGTCTTCGGTACGTGGTAGTAGGGCTGTAGGAACATATAATTCTCAAGATGGAATCTATCCTCATAAATATCACCTTGTGCCAATTAATGGAATTTATTATTAGTGAGTACGTACCCATCTCAATTAAGAGTTAATTGGATGGTACAGATCGGACAAATAGCTAATGCTCTTACCAGAAGAGAGTAGGGACGTTTGCCCAGCCAACCCACGGTCAATCCTAAGAATATATTCGAGGTGGGTAATGACTCGCAACCTCGTGATACCTATCATGAACAAGCCAAAATGGTTGTCGCATTGAGAAATGGGTATGAGGTTGAAACTAGGCCTGAGGAGCCTAAGAAAGATGTGAGAGAACCTAAAGCCAATCCCAAGTTTTATGAGGCTAAAAGGGTTTCTAAGGGAAATGGGTCACCCCTCCCAGTTATTCATCTGTCCCGGGCGTGGCACTCCCATATGTGCCTATAGCCCCTTTTCCCACTTTTCTTGACACACCCTCTCCCTTTAGTAAAAAGGGAGCCACCATGGATGAAATGCTAGATGTGTTCAAGCAAGTAAAAATCAACCTGCCTTTGCTGGATGCTATCGAGTAGGTGCCTTCTTATGTGAAATTTCTGAAAGATTTGTGCACTCAAAAGAGCAAATCTATATCTCATTTGCCAAAGAAGGTTTTGCTCACCGAGGAAGTGAGCTCGATTTTCCATAATGGTCCCAAGCTGAAAGATCTAGCACTCCCACTATTACTTGTACCATTGGGAATCACATTATTGATTGTGCATTGTTGGATCTTGGAGTGAGTGTCAATCTCTTGCCTTACTCGGTGTATGAGCTGATTGGGCTGGGGGAATTGAAGCCCACTTAGGTTACATTGCAACTTGCTGATAGATCTGTCAGGGTACCACAAGGCATAATTGAGGATGTTCTGCTCAAGGACGACAAGTTCTTTTTCCGTATCGATTTCATCGTCCTTGACACTGAACCAGTGCAAAATCCGAGGAAACACACTCCTATCATTCTTGGTCGTCCCTTTTTGGCCACGGCCAATGCGAACATTAATTGCCGAACCAGAGTTATGGATGTTTTCTTTGGTAATATGAAAGTGAGGCTGAATGCGTGTAGGGCCTCTCATCAACCTCTAGATAAGGAAGACTACTTTGCAGTCAATGTTACTGATGAGTTCGTGGAAAAAGCTCTTCCACTTGAGGATACCTTGCTCGATATCGTTGTTTCTGATCTGTCTGACGATCAGGAAGATCATATAAAGGAGGTAGACATGAAGGAAGTGCCGAGTCATGTCTTTATGCAGGTTTGGATTGTACTTCGTAGGTTTACTTTATTTTTATTTTCGTTGCTTACCATTAACATTTAGGAGGTACTTTGGTCCGAGTTGGGGGGTGTCCTCCCCATTTTCCTCCATTCCACCTTATGCTATGCGGTACCCAGGTGATATCCTTCCTTTTTCTTTACTTTCCTTGTCCTTTATATCTCATTATTTTTGTGCTTCACATTGTAGAGGTTAAGTTGGGAGGGTGGGGTGTTAACCTTTGGGCTAGTCTTTTTAGTTTTATTCTTTTTTTTTCCTTTATTTTTTAGTTCAAAAAAAATGAATTTTGCTATTTTTGTTAGTTTTTCGGGGATTTCTAAGAGGATTTTCATGAAACGAAGATACCTTGGTTTTTGGAACTTTTATTTTGTGAGGCAAAAAGAGAAAAAGGGTTCACTATCTTGTTTTTAGGAAAGAGTTTTTGAGAAATTGTTGAATTGTTGATCTCTCACTTAACACGTATTATATAGAAAATTCGAAATGTGAAGCTATGATTTCCATACTTGTGAGAACTTCAGAACAATTATGATAGAAAGTTGACCCTCAGTCATACAATGTCCTAGTTCAACTGAGTGAATTTATCCACAAATCGGTGAATTAATTTGGGCCTAGGGAAAACACTGCCTATTGTTAGGGACTGTATTGAAAAAAAAAAGTGTTTAATTAGAAGTCTTGAAAAAAAAATTTCTTTAATTGTTAGTTAATTAGTTTTCTTATTTTAAAAGTTTCTTTAATTATTTCCATGTGGATTCGACTCTTTCTTGCCACTGTCTCATCTAGACACCCGTGCACTTGCGGTATTATATGATTGATATTGATCACATCAGGATACGATACTCGGTTAACATCTTTACTTTTTTTGAATAAAGATAGTAGTGGGGAATAATTTATATTTACAACCTTATTTTGGGACGATTGAGCATGACTGGGCTATAGACTCATCTTAGTGGATATTTTGGCACGTGATGGTTCTTTTGAATTTATAAACTTTTCTCATGTTTTTAGGAAGTATAATATGGTTTCTCTTAACTTTGTTAAAGGGTCATGTATTTTGAGTGTGGGTGAGTGTCGAGTTGAGATCCACTCTTGTTTCTCTTGTTTTGGCGTTTAGTGGTTCGTGTCATTGACTATTATTTGTCTCTTTCTGGGTTCAATGAAATTTACTTTACTTGCCTAGAAAAAAAACTGCTGGTTCACTGGCCACATGCCAACTGCCCAACAAGTCACCTGGTAGGCCATAATTGAATAGAGTTTTGCCTCACAAAAGATGCGGTCTCACCCTTGAACATGCATGGTCGTGCTGTCGCTGGCACCCAAATATAATAAAACCTTTACTCCAAAATTAATAAATGTAGTAGTGCGAGTAAGGATCGTTCCCACGGAGAGTGTTTAGCCAAATTTTATGCTATGTGATCAAAGATGAGGGGTTTTGTCTATATTGAAAGAAAAAAAATAAATAAAAGCAATTAAATAGCAACAAAATAACGAGTTCAATCAAATGAGCAAGCATTGGTCAAAGTTAACATCCACCATTGGAAATTCAGAACTGATCATTGATGCAAAAATAAATCAATTAACAATTTGAATATTCATCGTTGGAA